>ML792292.1:280247-340798 GCA_009831015.1 Picea engelmannii | reverse complement strand
TGAAGGGTCGAAGGCCGAGGTCCGGTTGTTCTGTGCGTCCCCCCTTGAGGCACCCACCTCTTGGACGGGATCCAGCCTGTGACCCATTTCTTAGGCCAAAAATCTAAATGTCGCGCTTGGACCGAGGTACCTAGTGACCAATTTTAGGACGTCTACCCAGGTGGCGGTTGTGGGCTGCAATCGCACCTTGACTGGATTTTGTGTGGCTATTGGGAGGTATTGCCAGCTCTTTCGGGATATTGCACCCTCTACCCCTCATTATAACCAGTTATTTCATTCTTCACTAGTGTCTCTTCCAGTGACTTCAGACCCCACTGTTGAGAGCTATTGGAAGATCTAGTGCTATTTGAGAGGAAGGACATTACGTCTTCTAGGACACGAGCATTTTCTTTCTTCTTTTATTCCCCCACGCAGACAAAGACCCTCTTACCCATATATATGCTTCTTTTTCATTTATGTATGATGCACATCTGATTACAGTGTGACTTTGATAGATATATTGTAAAGATCATAACAGCAAAAGGCTAAGGTGACGAATATAATTTCAATGACATTACTCTGTGTCACCACCCGACGACTAACAAGACGCAACACCTATGAACACAACAAGAGGAAATAAGACGCACAACAAGTATCTGCATGCATTTAATGATGATCAATCGACTATAAGTAATACTAACTACCCATCCATCCTACCCTGCAATGGTTAGGACCTCCAAGACACATAAGTAATGCTCAAGCCCAGGTTCCCATCGATTTTAACCATTTAAGGTCTCAGGGTTGGCGACTGTTCTGAGGAACATGGAGGTGTCTAAATCGTGCCCAACACAAGCATACCACACAATGAAATTACTACCACCAAGCACAACAATAAGTAAATCAGCAACCACGTCCTCTACTGAAGGCGGAAGAAAAAAGGACTTAGACAACGACCAACCAATATAAGACAAGGTATTTTCTATCACTCAACTGTGATTGATTACAGACCAATTACTCCATTTAAATTTCATTAACCAATGAGTACCTTTAGCATAAGGTAAATCCAATTAATCTCAATCCCCCATTTATTAAGTCATGAAATCTTATTTTACTTAGTTCAAGGACATTACAATTGTATGCTATCACTAACAGAAAAAATATAATAGCATCGCCATGAAATGATGCCCATAATACCTTTTGTATCACAATGTCTTGCAATAATCACAATCATCTTGCCTTATATGTGTTAACCACAATAAATAAACTGCGATTTCGTTACCATAATGATGAATACCTTAACATTTACTTTACCATGAATATTAGCATTACATAAACCATTACACCACATTACCTTAACATTACATTACAATACATTACCTTACATTAACATTCCATTGCATTACAATACATTCCAGTACATTACATTATCACTTCACTAACAATTCATTACATTGCGATTCATTACATTCTATCAAATTACCTTTCATTAACATAACATTGCAGATAGAATAATAGTGACTTTACTTTTTATATGTTATCTAACACTAACTTTACACTCTATATTATATTGGAAAACATTACTCTTACAATTTCAGAAACAATAATTTCAATGACATTACCCTTCCAATAACAATATAATTTACAGTCATAACACATTTACTCCTTCGTTAAAAGGACACTAAAAGCATCTGAACTTTGACTTGGCTAATTATTCAAGGATATAATTAATCTCACCAGCTGGCATAAATTATAATTTAACCATAAATTTATTGTCCAGACATCATACACAGCCCATATATTATCCAGGACATCATACACAACTCAAGGGCAAGGTTAAAATACGCCTTCATATACTTACTCATCCATCTAAACTTGATCATTAGTACAATCTAACTGGGTATTAATGGTAAACAACAACATTAATAATGTCAAGGCAGAATGATATCAATAGAACAATTAAGAACAACCCTAATCTCAACGTGTTGTCTAGCTAAAGACCGAATTGCCAGGTAACGAATTGACTAAAAAGACTACAGGAAATTGCTGATAAACAGGTGTAAATAAATCTGGCTATTTCGCAAGTCAAAAACCGTTACCTAAATAAGTTCCATTGTTCCCAACACAGTCGCACCGTTAAGGTTACTTTATTTAAATAAAACACTGCAATATTGATGCCGCTTGCCAGCAGGGATGACAATGCCGAGTAAATAAGAACACCATCGTTAGCATAAATCGAGGAAGGGTAACCTCAACTACAGACCTCAACTACAGTGACTTTCGTCGTGACTTGCTAAAAGTTAGCTGGAGGGAGCTATAAAGATTGCTAAAGAAGAAAAGAAGGTATAGGAATCCCCTAAAACATGGGTAAACAAAAACGGATTCACTGCTTCCACAGACCTCTGTCATTCCAATTAAAAATTCGTCACTCAGCTTGCACAGGATGTTGTCAAGGTACTTATAATAGTAGTCGCCATCCTCCAGAAAGGGAGGTCTAGAAATTATGGTAATTTAAACATTCCGGTCATCTATGCAACAACCGTCATCAAGGAACAATTGTTTGTCCGTCGTGAAGTGTCGGTGAACATAGAATTGTGTGGCATAACCTTCAGGCGAAATCATGATTGGTACACGCTATTCCACACTGCCATTCGATTACCATATGGTTATTCAACCCTAGCTCGAATCCCTCCGCCTTACTATACAGTAACCAATGCAGTAATTGGTGCGCCCAATGTGTAATCGAAGCCAAGGATAAATTTTTCATTGGATATGGATCCCACGACCCTATCCCTTAACCAAAAGGTTTTACCCTTGAGCTATACGCGAGAGCCACGGAAGATGCCTCACAGTGATCTACGCCTGACCAGAGCAGTCATTACATCCAACGTATTGTAGTATGCTAGGAACGTGGCAAGAGGCACAATCATAAGGATTCATCGAATAAAGGGTATTCACCATAAAGGTAGCGTTCAACAAAAAGGAAAAATTTCACGCATCTAACAATAAAACATAAGCAGGTGGACGAAAAATAAAAAATGGATGAATACGCAGTTAAGGAGTCGGGTGCAGGATGAATAGGACGTTAATATGCAGAGAATGTGAGTGTCCTGGCATGAGACAAACTGTGGCAATTACTTAGTAGAATGAAACATCTTTAAGTCGGTTAACCCAAGCTAAATCGTGAATTTAAGGCATTCAAAGGTTGAAAAATGCAAGGAGAACGTTGTCTCGGAGATGATTATAGATTCGCTACTCCAAGAACTCTTCGTCCCATAACAATGTGCTCCAAATACACAAATATATTTTTCGCCACCACAGGAGTCGCAAGAAGCACATTCTGATTCCTATCGTTCTAAAATTTTTGCAAAAAAAAATTACATTTTCTATGCTAGGAAATGTAGATCTATTCACAAGGATTTTTATCCCGTCACAGAGCATGAAAATCGTTGTCACAATGAAGAGACGCAAGCAGTATTCAACATAGGCGAGTGTAGAGAGAATTAATGCAGAGCTAAAATTGACCATTAAATAAAATGCTAATTTAAATTGTCCATGACTATAAAATGCAAGGTTAAACTTTATTCATCAATTCCTAACAACAAATGCAGATCATAGTTAAATACATTTTACATCTCCTGGGCACTGATATTAACAAGCTAACAACAACAAGGTAATGCCATATTGGAAGATGCAAGCCCAACAATTAGATTCCCTACCCAATACACATGCAGATCTAGATCATTAATCCTAATGCATTTTACTCTACAAAATAAAAGTGCGTACCATTGCCTGATTGCCTGCTTCGGATGACCTCCCGCTTGTCGACCGCCGAGACCTCACCGGTACCTCCCAACCAATCGCTAGGGGTACTCTGCTTCCCCCTTAGCCCCCCGAGCCGCAAAAGAGCCACACACTATCCAAATGATATGTCTAGCTTCCCAGCTCGCCTCGCAAGGCCAAGCTACCACTCCTATCCGAGCTGGAAAATCCCAACTCTCCAAAAGTAATCAGTCAAGTCACAAATCCGGCAGCGTAACATTACGCTAACAACCGATCCCCTTCTTCCTCACCTTCCCTTTCTTTTATAGAGTTTTTAGAACCTCCAACTTTCCCTAAATCACATTTAAATTATGTTTTAATAAAATCTTCTAAATATTCTCCTTCGCACAAGTGTCGTCCACCCCCCTCTTTTCTCCAATAATTATTTTCTTTAAATTTATTAATTGTCTCATTTCCCTCACCCACCTAGAGTTGCTCCTAAAATTACTCCTAGGTGTTCCTAGATTCTCTTTTAGGTTTAAATACTTTCCTTAAAATGAAGTTGCTAATTTAGTTCAATTTAGAAGGTTCTTAATTGCAGATTCTTTACTATGTTGACCTCGCTTTTTACCGTAAGTTCATTTCTTTCCCTTATTATGTTTCCTCTATTCCGTAGTTTCCTAATGTTTATTATTCCCTTCTTTCCCCTTTTTATTAGAGCCAAAATGGCAGTTACGCTATTTAATCTTTTCCTTTTATTATTAATTTAATATATTTTTATACTTTCACAAGTTAAGAATTAAATTCTCCTTTACAATTTTTAAATCCACTCGTTTTAATTAAATTCTTACTCTCGTCATTTTACCCCAAGAATTTCATGAAGACAAAAACTATTACTTAAGTGGTTTTTCTTTTTGTTTAAATTTTTATTTTTATTTTTTATAGGGTCTTTTCTTAAGGTTAGACAAAATTTTACCCTAGAGAAGTTTTAGACTTAGGACTTAGATTCTAAACTAGGCGACATTTAATTAGGGAAGTTATTTGAGAATTTATTAATGTGTTAAATGTCTTAGGGCCATCTAGGTTTGTTCCTTCATCAACATCAATGCGACGTGCCCTTCAGGACGCACCACGTTCTCCAAGGGTGTCACTCGCCTCATTTGTTTCTTTTGCGCGATGTTCCCTTCAGGATGCACCACGTGCTCCAAGGGTGCCACTCCCACTTGACTGATTGGTAGACATCAATAACCCCTGGAGTCAACACTCCGCGAGGTGAACTTGTGGGAGACTAAGGGTTTCTAAGGAATAAGCCCCCTGCCTTATTGCGCGCCCCTTAGAATCATCGTGATCTACTGTCCTAGTCTACCCTCACAACATTGTGGATCCTCTCGAACTAGGTAATCGTTAACCTACAGTTCGATCCACGAAGGGAGTGCTAGTAGGCTGTGGCAGGGTTATTGTCCACACCTCTCCCTCAACCTCTGTGGAAATCGTGTGTGGCCCCTTTACTCCATATGTGAGTCTGGTCGGCAAGCTATCGTTAGCCTGCATCATCAACAACGTGTAAGAACATGTCCACATCATATCATCAAATCAATGTAATATCACAATAAATAAATCAACCCAAATAGCACACTCCCTGACTCAATCCGGAGTCCAAGGGGTTCCATCGATGCATCTGCATCCTCAAGGTCAAAAACCCTGCACACTCAGTAAAAATGATTCAATAGCACCTGTCTATGTCAGAGCAGTAAAAGATCATGTCATCTACCATAACGCATCATAATCTAGGACAAAAGTTTTAATATCATAATGGTCTGGATCACTTGCGAGCAAGTGTCCTCAAAGAATAAGTTTTCTCAGTGCGCCAGAGCGGGATGTTACACAGGTGTAATAGAACTAAATTTGATATGTCAAGGCTCAAGATAAAGGTCTTTCCCATAGATCAATATCTATGGGTTGTAGTATCCAAGAAAAAATATTCTACTAAAAAATATGAATGTTGGGAAGCATCAGATAGAAATGCAAGGAACATTATAAGACTTTATTTGGACAATTTAGTGTTGTTGAATATTTTTTAAGTAACCATTGCAACGAAACTATGAAAGACATTAGGGGACTTTTCCTAGACTAAATCCTTGGTTAATAATTTTTTCTAAGAAAAAACATGTATTCCTTGAGAATTAATAATGGTCATTCTCTGGCCAACCACTTGCATGCATTTAACACTATTGTGACCTAGTCAAATTCAATTGGAGTTAATATGGATGAGGAGGATTGGTTAATAATCCTTCTATGTTCTTGCTTAGATTCATTGGACAACTTTCTAATGGTCATTGGAATAATTCCAAATAAATTGGTGCTTGATGAGGTTATGGTTGATTTATTCTCAAAGGAGATGAAGTGGGCGTCTTCTAAAACCACCAAGGAGGACTTTCCTATTTGTCAAATATAAAACAATAAATGAAATAATAGGTAGGGTAGAGTATCAAAATCCTATCGATGATGTAAGTCTCATGTAAATTCCAAGGAAAGATGTTGGAACTATGCAAAGGTCAATGATTTGCGAAGAGACTAAAAGGAACAAAAAAACAAGAGAAAAACATGACCATGACAATGAATCTAAAAAATATTTCTAAGAGCATGGTGAATATGAATTGTCATATCCTTGGTGACCTATTCATTTCATAGTGCATGGTTGATATAATCTAGAGCTTCCTTTACCATGCCTTCCCATCGAGAGTGGTTTTCAATGTATGAGAAATATGATGGTGGGAAGGTATACCTTAGTGACGATTCTCATTTAAACATAGTTGGCCATAATAGAGTCTTGATTATATTTCCTAACTGTAAATTGGTGGTGATCAATGGAGTTATGAAAATTCTGCGATTTGCATAGAACCTACTATTACTATACAAACTTAATAATGTCGGTGTGTAGGTTGTTTGATCTAATAAAGGGTGTAATATGGTGCAAGGATATATGGTTCTTCAAAAAGGTGTTATTGTGGGAACTTCTTTTCAAGTTGATGCATGCCTATGCCCCATTTAGTTAAATAGTTATGAATTTCTTGCAACAAATAGATATGAAGAACCTACACCTTCATCATCATAACTAACAAACAAAGTATAGTGTTGTATCTATTATTGATTATTATGCTTCCTTGGTATTAAAAGGATATGTCTCTTTAGAGAGTAAGTGACATTCATAGAAGGAAATGTTATAATGCTACATAATGGGCCATATAGGTGAGAACACAATACCAGCCTAGAAAAACAAAAAATGTGTTGAGGGGTTGAATAATTCTTCTCTTGAATTGGATTTTAAAAAATATATATAAATAAATACATAATATATAAATAAATAATTATAATAATATTTAAAAAATACAAAAAATAATATTCTGATTTTAAGGTCACTACCAACTACCAAGGGAGACACCCTTGTTTGTCGGACAATATACACCCCCTTCTTTGCGAGACAAGCTACTAAAGTTCATGGAGATATACATAACCTACCCCTCTCCATTTGAATTTATGACCTCTTAGGAGGAAACACATGTTAACCATTAGACCCACTCATGATATAATAGTAATAATAATAATAATAATATATAAAAAAAAATTATGTAAAGAAATAATATTTTGATTTTGAAATTTATCAAAATTAAAAGAAATATTTCACCTAAGAATATTCATCAAATAAATAATATGTGAATAAAATATTCACAAATATTTTAATTTTGAAAATTATTAAATTTAATAATAATTTCCTTTTAAATTTTAAATCATTTATTTCAAAAATAATTTAAACATAAAATTATTATCATAATCAATATTAATATTCTCAAAATAAAACAATTTTACATCGTTTATTATTTAAATGTAAATGATATATAAATTATAAAAAATGAAATATACATCCACATGAAAAGTCACTTTCATTTTCATTGAGTTGTAAGTTCATAAAAAAATTCTCTATGATGAGTTCTAACTTCTAACCAACAATTCTGAAAATACTCAAATATAATAAATAGAACCATCAACAATTATTACTGTATACATATTCAAATATAATTATTTTAATTTAAAAATAAATCTAACAAATTTATCATTGAATATGATTAAAAAAACACGAATTAAAATATTGAACAAAATAACAAGTTTCATTTTTTTTTTTTTTCATCTATTCTAATCGACCATAATGTGAAAATCCTCGGAATCCTAAAATAGTAAATTCAACCAACAACTCATCTTATCATTGCATAAGAATCCAAAATCTTATAACTTCAAAATGTACCAAATATAAAGTAATAGATTGAAAGAATAACTTTTATCAAATCCGCCAATTCCAAATCTGACTCGACTTTTATTATTAGTTGGATAAAAGTCCAAATCCGATAACTCCAAAATCGTACTAAACTTAAATAAACTAGCACAGCGGTTAACTTGTTGCTGGTGAATGTTGAAAGACTTACGATTGATAAAAAAAACTCTTGCTTTAAATTTTTTTTAGTAAAAACGTTAGGCTTAAGTATGAAGAAAACTCTCCACATCTCAACCACTCTATTGATAAAGGGATGAAGAATAGTTAAATGTGGCAATCATATGATGTTACTATGATTAGGTAAATGTTAAAAAGTAAATAGGTTAACGAATGCATCTATAAATGCAAATAAGTTATCAACAATAAATCTGACCCATTGATTTTGAAGGACTACTAAAAATATGCCAACATTTTCAATACATAACCATCAAATTAGAATTTAAAATTAAAAGATCATTAATTATACCGATTTCCAATAAATATACACCTTTTGATATAATAAAATTGATTAACCAAAACGTGGACAAAGTGTTTCCAACTAAAAAATTATAAAAATCTAATGGACAAGAATCACCAAGTGTACCTACCAACGTGGCAGCATGGAGTCCGTACGAGACTTGTTATTATTAGAACCACATTATATCTAGAGTAGGTCAAATACGCGCAATGTACTATAGAGAAAGACCTCAAGGTGCCGCATATGAGACTTTCATTACAAATAGTAAAACTAATTATGCCGAATATAAAACATCATAATTTTCAAGGTGCGGTGTTAATTATCAATAAGGTTAAAAGTTTGAAGTTATTATAATAATATATTTGTTATAAAAGTTTGAAGTTATTATAATAATATATTTGTTATAAAAGTTTGAAGTTATTATAATAATATATTTGTTATAGTTAATATTTTAATATATTATTTACCAAAATTGAATTTGGATGAAGAAAATAATAATTATTCTTCTTAACACAATCAAATTAAATTTAATTAATATAAATAGATTATAATCTTGTCACACTTTTAATCATAATAAATATATATTGAAAAACTATAAATATTAATATTGATATATTTTTAATCATATGTTATACATCTTTACTTATGTATTATACTCATATATATATTGTTAAATTTACAATGATAAATTAAAAAGAAAAATATTAATAATAATAAAACAACTCAATTCTTCCTAAAATATATATCCCTTACCACATATTCAAAAAAAAAAAAAAATTGTTAGAAATTACATCGGTCTGTTTGTAACTTCACCTACCATAAATTAAAAAACAAGTTACCTCTATCTGCTTGCAGCCCCAACTAACACATTAAAGACGCTCCCAAAAGTTATTCTATATCTTTACAACCCGTACCATTGATCCAAGAAGCTCATTCACGTTATGATCGAAGAATAAGGTGCAATGGCCTAAATTAATATGAGAGATAAATTAATATGATTTGTCTAACAATTAAAAGATCTATTGTAATATTGTAACGACCCCCTAAGTGAATAAATGATTAAAGATTATTAATAAATGATTAAAGATTATTAAGTAAGATTTAATTAAAGAAATAATTGAAGATTAACTAAGTAATAATAATCTAACTGAAGATCACATTTAATGACCCGTGACATAAATTTAAGAGAAAAAAAAAAGGAGAAAGGATATACTAGGGATTGCGTATGCAGTAGAGAGTGGCGTATGCAGGGCGAGGAGCCTAGAAATCCTGAGATGATAAAATATTAATGAAGGGACGAAGGACGGAGGACGGGGGTGGTTGTGAAGTAAATGCGTGAGTCAGCAGGGAGGAATAAGGGACGGGAAGAGGGGGATGTGTGCACCATTCGACGGAGGAGGGGATGTATGTTGTGGACTGTAATTGCTGAGCCGGCTGTATTGGCGGAGACTATTGTGTTTTGCCGTGAACAGAGAGCCTCTGGACGGTTGTGTTTTTCCGTGAGCAGAGAGCCTCTAGACGGTTGTGTTTTGCTGTGAGCAGCGATTTTCTGTGCTCTGTTGTATTTTGTGAATGGTTGGCTTGTTGTGATCAAGGAGTAGAGTTCCTAGTTGAGATTTTAACTGGGAAGGCACCGGGTTGCTGGAGGTTTTGGGCACGGAGGGCCAGGATATCCATGGATATCTTGGAGCTAGGTAGTTTTCCTAGTTGGCAGGGAGGACAGTAGTTTTGGGAAGTTATTTTCCTGTTTTTGGCAGGATTAATCTGGAAGCAGGTGGCAGGAAGGCAGCAGCAAGGCACAGAGGAAACAACAATTAGCATCAGAACCAGGTACTTGTTAAGTTATGTATTTATTTCTTTCTGCCATGTAATCAATATTTGTGGATAGATCTTAGTTACTGAAGTTGCTGTTATGAAAATCAATATCATGCTAGAAAGTTTTTGTTTTAGTTTACCAAATAAAAGGGTTATGAAACAAAATGATGTTTAGAAGTATATGGGCATGACATATGGTATCAAAGCGTCTTAGTTCGAAATCTGGACCTAAGGGCCAAAATCCCAAACGATTAACTCTAGCCACGCTTAACCTATAAGAAACACACGTTCAGTTTGACTAAATAGGACTGATACAGTGTGGTATCCATGTTGTTAAGCACGAAAAAGAGAAGTCATAGCTTAATTTTTTTTCCTTGAACAATGTTGTTAATGAAGTTTCGGGTAGAATAGACACCTGAAACCGATGAAATGTCGTGGGAAGCTTCTATTGAAGGCTTGAAACTAGTAAGATTCAATGACTACACGAACCATACTAAATAAAATGCAAAAAAAAAAACAATTGCGGGACCTTGAAAAGGCCTATTTCACCTTGAACTTACCTAAATGGGGGAAACTGTCGATGCATAGTCGGAAAAAGGAAATTTAGCAGACTTGTACTGCACGGGAATAGTGTGAACTATTTGCCTATATTAAGCCTCGATGATTGTAATAATGAACTATAGACCCATATAAATTTCAACCGTGCCAAGAGAGCAATTTTAACACTACGTAATGTTTTGTGCAACTAATCGATTTTCTCAAAGAAGAGTTGTCGGTTACATGGGAGAACGGATCTGTGCCGTCAGATCTCGGGCAAAATCTCGTCAGCCGTTAGATCTAGAAAAGTTGCACGGGGTTTAAGCCCTAGCGTGCATAGGAGGAGTCCCGGAAGAGTCATCGGGAAATCTGAGTCATCGAGGTTTTGTTAAGTCTGAGAATCGAGACCTTGTGGTTCTCGAAATCCTGAGAACGGATTCTAGCCGTTGATCTCGGCAGGACACGTGTCAGCGTTGTGGGGAGGCGTCGAGATTTTACCATCGGAGATTTTAGGAGTGTAGAACCGTTGCATAATGAAATCGCGATTCACGATTTTTCGATAGGATCAGAGTCGTACAAACAGTAGTGACGTGTGTCGGAAAATCCCGAAGAGTCGTGAGATCGGGGTTTTCGAAGACAAAGAAATCGCGTCGCTGGGAATCGCGATCGGCGATATCCCAACAGTGACATAAGCATGGTGGGACCAATAAAGTCATAATAGAGGACATGTTTCCATCATCTGGGAAGAGTCGGGAAATCCATGGGAAAATCTCGACACAATCACAACCATCCATCTGTAGGACAGGTGGCAACCATTGAAAACCATCGACGTTTTGGCCCATCGGGAAATCGGGAATCCCGGGGACATGATGTTTAAGCACTTTGAATTCATGATCCGCGAAACCCCGATGAGTGGGGGCCAGATGTCATCACAGCAGAGGAGGAGGAGAGAGGCGTAGTGGAGGCCAGTTGTCAGCCAACCGAGGAATCGGGATATCGGTATTTTCGAGGGCAAGGAATACTCGCATGATGGAGTCGCGATTCGCGATATCCCGACGGGAGTTATGAACCGTCCATCGGCGAGGACGCGTGGCATGAGATCCTAACGAGTCGGTGTTTGGGGGCATCAGGGTTTTCGAGGGTAAAGAAATTGTGCAACAGGAAATCGTGATCCGCGATTTCCCAACGAGATCCGAGCCATTCACGTTGACGACGCGTGTCAGAGGATCTGAAGGAGTCGGGATTTGGCATTTCGAGGTTTTTTCATACATAGGAATCGTTGCATTAGAAGTCACGATTTCGTGATACCCGATAGAGCTCAGACGTGCATCGTGGATCGGGAAATCGGGAATCCTAAGGACGCACACGCATTGACATCGCGAATGTCGAAACGCTGAAATCCCGATAGGGTGATATAAGGCCACGGTCGCGGGGGCGTTCATATGGACCAAGCTCGTAGTAAAAGGGGCTAATGAAGAAAAGGGCCCATCAGGAAAGTTGAGCACAAAATCCCGATGGCAGGGTTTATGGTAACAGGATTGTGAGCGCGGTCGTATGGACCAAGGTATAGTCAGTAAAGGGCTAGCTCATAGAAACTGAGCCCATCACAAATCGAGGTTTGGAGAGGTAAAGATTTCACGACAGCAAAAAGTCTGAAACCCCGATACAGAGTCGGGGATAAGTCACGGTAGGTGCAGAGGCTGTGACGAGCAAGTGGAACCCATGCGTGCCCGAATCCTTGGGCGCTCGTTTATTTTTTTTTTTAAAATCGTTAAAAATAATATAAAAAAAATTAAATATTTAGTATAAATAATTTACATATAAATAAGGTTAAGTTAGTTTAAATTAAAGTAAAGCTAATTTGGGTTAAATTAGTGTAATAATAATTCAACTATGTTATTAAAGTGTAAGGTTAGTCTACCTTGAAGTTGATGTTAACCAAGCTTAGATGCTTAATCCTAACCCAAAACCGAGCCAATTCCCCTGATGGAGTAATGTCTGTTTACAGACAAGTAATGAAAACTTACGCCCAACCCTATTTCTAAGTTTAAGTAGAACCAATTTGAAATGTCCTGGAACTCACCCTAATAACTTTAGGGATGCAGGTTAAGTCGTACAAGATGGTCAGGACTCGAAGGGGTCGAGGCAGGGGAGCGTCGTCACGATCACCGCCGACGCCACCCACACCATCAACACCATCAACACCACCGACACCACCAACACCACCACCACCATCGCCCGAACTAGCCCTCATACTGCGCTCGTTAGAAGCCATTAACGAGACTTTAAAGGGGCACCAACCAACAGGAATGGAAATGGAACTCCCACCATCTGGAACGGGTAATCCAAAAGCATCAAGGAACTCCAGGGGAGAATTTCTACCTAAAGACATCATGCGAGAGTTGCAGAAGATAAAACTTTCGGAGTTTGCTGGAGGTCGTGCCAGTGAACGTGCAAAAGCATGGTTGGAAGGCATGACAAGGTGTTTTTCCTTAAGGGACTATGCGTCCAATTCAAAGGCCAAGATTGCAATTTTCCAGTTAAAAGACAGCGCCTTGAACTGGTGGAGCAACTTGGAAAGACAACTACACCTTACCCCAGACACAGTATCTTGGGAAATTTTCGAGGAGAGGTTCCGAAGGAAGTATCTACCAGCATACTACGAGGAACAACAAGTAGGGGCATTTCATGCCTTAGTACAAGGAAACAGGACTGTAGAAGAATACGAGATCAGGTTTATGGAACTGGTCAAGTATGTTTCGTATATGGACAATGACCAGCGACAGGCAGAGCGCTTCGTTTATGGATTGAACCTGAAGATAAGAGCTATGGTGCGGATGTGGAAACCGTCTTTAGTAGCCGAGGCAGTAGAAAGTGCGTGTTATGCGGAAGAACACATGAACTTAACAGGGGGTACAAGATCGACATTTCCGCATCATCTTGGATTCGTAGGAAAGACCCCAAGGACATTTCCTAGGGGAGGGGGCTCTAGGCCACCACCTTATGGTAACAGAGTCGTGCCAAGGATAGTAGCTGCAGGGATTTCAATGGAAACTAGTGCAGCATCTCGTTCATCGCCAACGGTGCAGACAGCTCCACGATCATCTTGAGGAACAGTTAGTAGGGGCAGGGGTTCCAGGGGAAGGAACTCGTTTAGGAATCAATCACATAACAGTGCACCGGTTCAATCTCGTATTGCCTATTGGAGATGTGAAGTACCCCATTACGAATGGGACTACCCCGAGTTACAATCTGGGTTTATTCATAGAGAAGGAAAGGCACCAATGGGGAGGTCAAGTGGCAACCATCAAATTTACGCAGCGGTTAATAACCGCCAGGCCAAACATCAATCCATCGTGGTGGAGTCATCATGTACGCTAAATCATATTAATGTTAAGATTTTGTTTGATTCTGGTGCGACAAATAGTTTCATTTAACCATCTGCATTAGAAAAGAGTGGGCTGGCAGCCTATGAGCACGATGACTTTAAACAAGTCGGGATGGCTTCGGGGGAAAAACAAGTTGTAGGACCTAGTGTCGATAATTGTATAGTAGACCTAGGAGTGTGCACTACCAGGTTGAAGGTATACACCACTACTCTTGGGGCGTATGACCTAATCATTGGGATGGATTGGTTAGCAGCTCATCAAGCTTTGGTAGATTTTTTTGCAAAGAAGGTGCTTTGTATTGATGATGAAGGAAGACCAATAGAGATCCAAGGTGTACAGAGGAAAGTGTCATTACACTTTATATCAACTATGAAGGTCAAACGATGCTTGAGACAAGGGTGTCGACTTTATGTAGTGGAAGTAGTGAATGAAAGGAAAGGACCCTCATTAGATCAGTACCCGGTTTTGTCAGAATTTCAGGATGTTTTTCCGAACGAGTTACCAGGGTTACCTCCGGAGAGGGAGCTTGATTTTACTATAGAGCTAAAACCTGGTGCAGAACCAATATCCAAGACTCCGTATCGGATGACAGTGCTGGAACTTTGTGAATTGCAGATGCAGTTGAAGGAGTTACTAGACTTAGGGCTAGTAAGGCCCAGTGTCTCACCTTGGGGTGCACCGGTAATTTTTGTAAAGAAGAAGGATGGATCATTACGACTTTGTATAGAATATAAGGACTTGAACCATGCGACAGTGAAGAATAGGTACCCAATGCTACGAATAGATGACCTCTTCGATCAGATGAAATCCGCAGCGGTATTATCAAAGATCGATTTGCGATCTGGGTATCATCAGTTAAGGATTAAGGAAGGTGATATCCCAAAAACTTCCTTTCGAACTCGATTTGGACATTACAAGTTTGTTGTAGTACCTTTCGGATTGACCAACGCCCCAACAGTATTCATGAGCCTCATGAATGGCGTATTCCGGAAGTACTTAGACCATTTTGTACAAGTTTTTCTGGATGACATTCTCATCTATTCCAGGAATGAAAGAGAACACGAGGAACATTTGTGAATAGTGTTGTCTTGCCTTAGGGAGAATAAATTGTATGGGAAGTTGTCGAACTGTTCCTTCTTTCAGAAAGAGATCCACTATTTAGGTCATATCATTTCAGGCAAAGGAATATCAGTGGACCTAGAAAAGGTAAAGGCCATTATGGAATGGCCAGTGCCGAAAAATGCACATGAGGTAAGAAGCTTCATGGGGCTAGCGGGTTATTACCTGAGATTTGTGGAAGGATTCTCAAAAATAGCGAAACCCATCACCACTTTGCAATGCAAGGGGGTCAGGTATGAATGGACAGAAGAATGTGATAGCGCATTCATTGAGCTTAAGAGGTTACTAACAAGTGCGCCAATTCTACAAGTGCCAGATATGGAAAAGGACTTCATGGTCTGCACGGATGCCTCAAAACAAGGATTGGGGGCCGTGCTAATGCAATATGGAGGAGTGATATCCTATGGGTCAAGAAAGTTGAAGAAGCACGAAGAGTTATACGCGACTCATGATTTAGAGTTGGCAGCTGTAATGCTAACTCTGAAACTTTGGAGGCACTATCTTGTGGGGCGAAATTTTGAACTCAAAATGGACCATCAAAGCTTAAAACACCTCTTCACTCAAAGAGATATGAATGCCAGGCAAAGGCGATGGAGTGAGTTTATGAGTGAGTATGATTTTGGTATTTCATATATAAAGGGAAAGGAAAATGTGGTCGCAGATGCCTTGAGTAGGAGACCATGTATCTTCTCCTTGGTAACCTTAAAGGTCAGTCTAAGGGAACATGTGTTGACATAACTACTAGGAGACAGTTTGTATTTAAAGGTTACTTCAAACCTCCAGAGCGGGAGGCAATTAAACCCAAAGTATGAAGGGTATAATCTGGAAACAGACGGATTGTTAAGATATTGAGGAAGGATGTATATCCCGGAGAATGGGGATGTTAGAAGCATCATACTGAAGGAAGCCCATACATCACTCTATTGTGTGCATCTGGGTGTGAAGAAGATGTACGCAGAGATGAAGAAACTCTTCTTTTGGGTAGGCATGAAGCGCGATGTAGCCCATTTCGTCGCCAGACGCCTAGAGTGCCAATAAGTGAAGGTTGATCACTATCACCCGGTAGGCCTCCTACAACCACATGATGTCCCTATGTCCAAGTGGGAAGTCATCTCTATGGATTTTGTTGTAGGGTTACCGCTCACATCTCATAGACACAATGCCATTCTTGTGATAGTGGATAAGCTAACCAAGAGTGCTCATTTCATTCTGGTTCGAGACACATACGATGTTACTAATGTGGCACGAGTGTTCATAAGCGAGGTTATCCGTTTGCACAGGATACCTAAGAAGATCATTTCAGATAGGGACTCCAGATTCACATCTAGGTTTTGGACAAGTTTACAGTCAGCATTGGGGACTCAGTTGAACTTAAGCACAACTTATCATTCTGAAACAGATGGGCAAACTGAAAGAGTAAATCAAGTCATGGAAGACATGCTTAGGATGTATGTGATGGATAATCAAACCCAGTGGGAGAAGTACCTACCTTTGGTAGAGTTTGCCTACAATAACAGTTATCATATTTCCATTGGAATGCCACATTACGAAGCTTTGTATGGAAGGCCATGTAGAACACCATTGAGTTGGGATAGATTGGAAGACCGAGTAACAGTTGGGAAAGAATTGATTCAGGAAATGGAGGAACAGGTGATTCAGATCAGGCAGAGACTAAAGGAAGCACAGGATAGACAGAAAAGTTATGCGGATGCACACAGGACCGACCGGAGTTATGAAGTGGGGGACCGGGTTTTCATTCGTATCAGGCCTGATAAGAGTACCATACGGTTCAGAAAGGGGACAAAGTTGTCACCTCAGTTTATAGGGCCATTTAGGGTCCAAGAGAAAATTGGACCCGTTGCCTATCGTCTCGTACTGCCACCCCACTTGCATAAAACTCATAATGTATTTCATGTATCTTTTTTATGTCATTATGTTGCTGATGAATCACATAAACTAAATTGGAAAGAATTGCAGGTATCGGACGTGGGAACCCTCACGGTAGAACCATTACGCATATTGGACCGTAGATTCCGACAGCTCAGAAACCGTCTGGTAGATCAAGTTAAGGTCCAGTGGGACAAGTATAGTCCAGGATCTGCTACTTGGGAGGACACCGAGACACTATGACGAGACTATCCCTCACTATTTTGACCATCTCAAGAACGTGTTTCTCGAGGGTGGGGTGTAGGTAACACCACCTTTTGACTTAGACGACTAGGATTACCTGAGGCCTATACACTTTATTTCCTAGTGACAGTGAAACTATTAAGTGATACACTTAAACTTTAAACTTATGAACTTTTATGAATGATTAAATGTTATCAATGATGATGCATGTAATGCGATCTATTATGTGAATGTGAATTTTACGAATGTTTAAATGTTATTGATGATGATGTATATGATGCGACATATTGTGAGAAAGTAAAATTGTTGAATGTTTAAATACTATTAGAATGATGATTGGATACAATGCAGTCTATTTTGGGCAAATGATAATCTCATGAATGAATGATGAGGTTGAATTATGGGATATTATGAAATCTAATTCTATGTGGAAAACTTTGATGTTGATCTATCGGTACAAGGATACCAAAGTGAAGTGATGATAGTATGCAATTATATGATGATAATGCATAGAAATGTATGAGTTATGTTGCAGACTAATATGCAGGTTATGGGCTATGAAATAGCCAAGTGATAATGATGATGAAAGTGGATATCAAAACCACTAACCGAGAAACATTACGGTATAAATAATGTATGTGCAATTTATATTGATTTGGATGCATTGCTATGATATGTGGATTAGTGCATGATTTTGGTACTAACACTGCCCAAAACCGAATAAACGATGACAAAACCTCCAGCAACACAGTGCCCCTGTATGTTCCATTGTAGGGTGTTGACCCTGGTTCTGTTAGGAGGGGTGGAGGCATTTCCCACCGTGTATCCTCCATTGTAGGGTGTTGACCCTGGTTCTGTTAGGAGGGATGGAGGCATTTCCCACCGGGTATCCTCCGAAACCTGAAGTCATGGGAGGATGGTGCTGGTTCACGCTCCCCAAGACATGTGATGAGGACTGTCAGTTGCCTGCTAGGGAAGCTTGGTCGAGATAGCGACACTTCCACTTATGGGTTCTATTTGGAGTTAGGCCAATATAGTTGGCGCTCCAAGATAGTCTAGCAGAGGAAGGATAGGATGAGAGATGGAAGTAGGTTAGGAAGGAAGGATGAGTAGAATAGTAGAGACATATGAAGATCTGTCTTGTGGTGGAATTGATGCAGTCCCTTTAAAAAAAAAAAAAAAGGGAGAAATTTGTATATATGAATATTCATTATTATGTAACTAAACCACATCTGTTCAAAATAAATTATTGAACTGGACAATTGTAATAAAAGAATTTCTCACACAAATAAGTGATTGTTGTCTTTTATAAAAGACTAGCCTTGCTGACTGGATTGAATGCATACGTAAATTATTAAAGAATGACAGTTTGATTATTAGTACATGCATGAGGTTTGCATGTACTAGCTACACATGCATTCCTTGTACATATACATTAGTATGTATGGACTTCTTGATTTACTTACTGATATTGCCAGTTACTTGTTGTGAATGTATGAACCATGCCCTTTTTCCTTTGTATCATCAGATACCTTAACTTCGGGACGAAGTTTCTTGAAGGGTGGGTGTATGTAACGAACCTAATTGACTAAATGATTAAAGATTATTAAGTAAGATTTAATTAAAGAAATAATTGAGGATTAACTAAGTAATAATAATCTAACTGAAGATCACATTTAATGACATGTGACATAAATTTAAGAGAGAAAAAAAAGGAGAAAGGATATACCAGGGATTGCGTATGTAGTAGAGAGTGGCATATGCAGGGCGAGGTGCCCAGAAATCCCGAGATGATAAAATATTAATGAAGGGACGAAGGACAGAGGACGGGGGCGTTTGTGAAGTAAATGCGTGAGTCGGCAGGGAGGAATAAGGGACGGGAAGAGGGGGATATGTGCACCATCCGACGGAGGAGGGGATGGATGTTGTGGACTGTAATTGTTGAGCCGACTGTATTGGCAGAGACTGTTGTGTTTTTCCGTGAGAAGAGAGCCTCTGGACGGTTGTGTTTTGCCGTGAGAAGACAGCCTCTGGACAGTTGTGTTTTGCTGTGAGCAACGATTTTCTGTGCTCTGTTGTATTTTGTGAACGGTTGGCTTGCTGTGAGCAAGGAGTAGAGTTCCTGGTTGAGATTTTAACCGGGGAGGCACCAGGTTGCTGGAGGTTTTGGGCATGGAGGGCCAGGATATCCGTAGATATCCTGGAGCTAGGTAGGTTTCCTAGTTGGCAGGGAGGACAGTAGTTTTGGGCAGTTATTTTCCTGTTTGTGGCAAGATTAATCTGGAAGCAGGTAGCAGGAAGGCAGCAGCAAGGCACAGAGGCAACAACAATTAGCATCAAAACCAGGTACTTGTTAAGTTATGTATTTATTTCTTTCTGCCATGTAATCAGTATTTGTGGATAGATCTTAGTTACTGAAGTTGTTGTTATGAAAATCAATATTATGCTAGAAAGTTTTTGTTTCAGTTTACCAAATAAAAGGGTTATGAAACAAAATGATGTTTAGAAGTATATGGGCATGACAAATATGAGAGATAAATTAATATGTTTTGTTTAAGAATTACAATCATCTAATGTTAAACGAGAATTCGAATTGTTATTTTTTTTATTTTTCAAATTTTAAATTGATTTTAAACAAATAAGAAATACATAAAAGAAAATCCCTTTCCACCTATGTTGTATAAGTTGGGAACTTGAACATAAATATCCTAAAGAGAGAAGTTTATCCAAATTTAAAGGAAAGTTAAATTTAGGAACGACAATAATATATATTAAAAAAATATAAAAAATATTTTAGATTACAATGACACTTTTAATTACAATGTATAAAGATATTGATACATTTTAAATCGTATTTCAATAAAATTGAAAGGTAATGGAGAGAAACATTTCTCCTATTGCAACAACTACAATATTGAAATTACTAATTTAATTTCTGCTAATAGTTATATGAATATATTTAACACAATATTAAAACTTTAATATCTATAGATATTCCATTAAAAAATGAGAAACAAAATTGAAAATACCTATACACAAATTTAACATCTTTTTAAAATTAAACTTTATATATATAAACTTCAAACATCTTTGTAAATTTGAAGCATTATTCAATTTTTATTGGAAAAAACAAATTTGTAGTACTCTTCTTATATGAAAATATAATAAAAGTCAATGATATGATTGGTTGATATCAACTACAAAGTGGATTGCCATGAATTAAAAGTTTTTCATATCCACAACCATAAAGTGAGTATTATTAACTAATTTTTGAAATAATACTAGGTGTAGTGGAGTTTTAGTTTTATAGTGATATTTTGAATAAATATAATGAAAATATTTGTAATAAATTATGTATTTGTAATAATGGAATAAAAATATTTACATTTTAATTTAATATAATTCTAATTTAAAGCTCTCTTTTTAAGAAACTGGTTCCCTACTAGTTATCGAACTTAGGGAACTAGTTTTAGACATGTTGGAAATGCAGAGAAGGGTTCACATGCAACTATGCTTTCCACTTATAGTTTTTTTTGTTGGATAAAATCTATTTTTGAATGTAGAAATGGATTCAGAGTGTTAAATAATCCTTGGGGGAGTAGGATTATACATATATAATCACTCAAATATGTGTATCTAACAATTTCTCACCAAATTTGACAAATATCCCAAAAAAATATCTTTAAAAAAAAGTCATTTCAAGTTTAGACTATGACATTTTTAGCTCCCATCTCTCTACCTTGATGGAGACTAACAAGTATCTAGTACCAACTACAGAATATAATTATGAATGATAAGAAAATGTAATTATAACAATATATGCTAAGTATTTACTACATAACTTTACTTTTTGATAATAAAAAAAAAATTGATAAAAAAAAATTATTTAATAAAAAGGTTGCCAACTCAAGGGTGTTTCCTTCCACCACTTCTTAATTATTAGAATCACACAAACTGTAATAATAAATATTAATAAGAACAAAAAATTATGTAAAGAAATTATAAGAAATAATATTTTTATTTTGAAATTTATTAAATTTGAAAATAAATATTCACTTAATAATATTTATGAAATGAATATCATAAATTTATTCATGTTTTTAGGTAATAATAATTTAATAAACAACTTTTTAGTAAAATTAAACTTTTGAAAACTCACTAGCAAATCATTTTAGAATAATAAATAATAATTCAATCTATAAAATGAAAATGGGGCAAACTTTTTAAGTCCAACCATATGTTAGTTGATTGGATTATTATTATTATTCTTCTAAAATAATAATAATAATATAAATTATGTAAAAAAATCATAAAAAATAATATTTTTATTTTAAAATTTATCAAACTTAAAAATAAATATTCACTTAGAAATATTTATCAAATGAATAACATGAGTTTATTCATTTATGAAGGCCAAGGAATTGAGAGAGGAATGGCCGGTGTTAATAACAAGTGCAAAACCTTTAAAAAATAAAAAATAAAAATAACGAGAGAAGAGGCAATTGCGTTAAAAAACCTTAAAAAGAATAATGACATCTTAGTTCAGAAAGCGTACAAGGGCAATGCCACCGTCATAATGGATAAAGACGAATAAGAACTTAAAATAATGGAACACTTGTCCACCGGCAGCTTAAAACACTCTGATGCAACACAACCAAAAATATGGTAAAGGAGGTATCCATGGCCATTAAAAACTCGTCCCTTGATGAAGGAAAAAAAAAAACTACTATCAAAGAATCCCATTGCCCCAAAACAAGGAAAACGTGCCGTTAAGACCAATAGTTAACATTATTGTCTCTCCCACGGATAGATTGGCAAAATACGTCGCTAAAAAGCTTAAATGTTTGGTTGGGAACATGATTCTTTCATTAGAGATTCCACAAAAATAGTTGAAACAATTAGGGATATGAATATGTTACGTAGTGGAAGCAAATTATAGCATAAAATCAGAGTATAAACAAGTTAGATTAAACATGTATCAAATCAAGAATAACAAACACATAATCGATATAGTTATTTATGAGGAAATTCAATGTCAGAAAAAATCACAGGGAATGATAATTGGTATTCTCTTTACTCAAGGGAGAATTACAATAGTCAACCCAGGCATACGACCATCCTCTCCTATCATACACACAACACCTCGGTATTGCATCTTTCTCTCACACACTCACTACACATTGCACTCACACCTCTATGGGTATGCTCGTATACAAAACATCTATCACTCAGTTACACAGATTAATCATGAATAGATCACATAGTTACATGAACAATTCATAAATAGATTGCATGCATGCACATTAACATAGTTGCATTCATATGCATGTGACCACATGAGGAAATTCGTTGGCATGTTTCCAACAATCTCCACCTTGACAACAATTTACCTGATATATCATGCCCTTAATTAATTCATCGTTTTTTCTGCAAGCCAAGAGAATCCAAACACCATCACAGCTCCACAATTTCTCTAACAATACTATTATGTGAACTTGTGTGCATGATTAACTCCAGCATAGACCATTTTGTCTCCATGAGTAACATGTCTAATAAGAATCATAACCACATATCAAATCATTGCCACCATTGTAGGTGATACTTGTGCTTCTATGTCTGAAGCACCCATTTCCATGCTCGTCACCTAGTTTTTCCATGTGTCTACTGACAACACCAACTACATGTGAAATGTTGACCATTTATCCATCGCAATCATCAAACTTCCTACTAGAATATAATAATCAAGACATATAACCCTTTTCTTCTTCATCAATTAGGACATAAACCTGAAGAAAAATTACAATGGAAAACCAAAAGGATTTTACCGGTTTCACATTATTCATATCGAATTTCCTGAGTATCCTCACCACATACTTCTGTTGTGATAACCAAGCTTACCATCCTTCCTGTCTTTGTTTATTCCCATGCCCAAGATTTATTTTTGTTGCTCCCAGATCCTTCATAACAAACATCCTCACCAACTGAGCCAACTTCTTGACCTCAACCATGCTTGTCCTTGTAACAAGCATAACATATAACACCAAGACAATGAATATACCATAAACACAATGGTTATACTCACTTTCTGTAAAATTTGTCTCACCATGAAGGAATCAAACATCTTATACCATTTTCCTAGCATACTTCAGGCCATACAATGATTTTTGAGTTTTCAAACAAATCTCCTATTGTGATTCTGAACTAACCATTCTGGTTGTTCCATATACAACACCTTATCCAAAAAACTCCATGTAAAACAATTTTAATATATAGTTGTACTATCACAACCAGTGCTAACACAACATGAATAGAAACAAGATTTTAATAACTGGTGAGAAATTTTCATGGAGATCAATACCTTCCAAATACCTTTCTGCTACCAGTCATGCTTTGAACCTTTCATCTTTTACTATGTTTCATTTTTTAAAAGGACATACATCAAACACTGCATCATTGTCCATGATGATTTTATGGGTAGTAGGATCACACAATCTACATCCCTTAACATCATCACCATATCAAAGATCTACTTGTTTGATCTGACTCCTACTTAGAAAGATGATAAACAAACCATAAGCATCACAACTAAATAATTTCACATTTAAGTAATTAGCAGATGACATGTTCATACCTCTTCTTGAATCTTCCTGTCTTTTGCAACCGATGGTGACTGAGTTACTAGATAGCACAATCATTTTTGTCCACAACTATTGTTCCAACTTGACATTATTGAACATGCCTATTTGATCCCAACTTCCTTGCAACAGTTTCCAAGTTCCATGGATATGAACTTACCTTCACCATATATTCTCAAACACTTGATTGACCTACCAACACATCAACATTTCTACAGACCCACCTTTCTAAATTGGACACATTTCTCCACCCCGAACTTCGCATTCGAATAACCTTGACCAAATCCGACCAAATCAACCAAGCATTCAACGCTTACGTCCAGGCACATTTACAATGGAGTTCACCAAGCCTTTTATAGGATTCATTATATGGAATCAATGGACACAATACCACATGATACCCAAAACACACAGACACGAAAAACCACCTTCTTTGACATAAAAATAGATTTAACTCATTAACTCTTTCACTTAGTCAAGGTTAACCCAACATACATGTCTACGCCCCCCCACCCGACATATTCAATCTACCTCAATCTATGTCTAGACTTTTCATAGGTGACTTGATAAACTAGGGGTACGCATGCCTATCCAGGTCTTACAAACATATGCCTATTTACATGCAATTAATAATTTCTACAACTCCAAGGTAAATACATTTTTTTTTCTTCATAGTAACTGAACCATCACCGCTCCTGATGTTTCCTTTTTGTATGAGTAGATCCTGTATATTGAGCTTCCATAGCAAAAAGCTATTCTTACGTTGAATTTCTCCACCTCAAACTTAGAACTCTGCACTTTTTCCATTAACAAAAAACCGCCCAAAAATACAAGTTATAAATAATAAGATTCTTATTATGAAGGAACTATCTTATATTGTTTAGTTTGAACCCTAAAAAATTAGTTAAAATATTCTAACAAAATATTTAATATTCAAAACCTAAACATTGAATCTCCACCTCTAAACAAATAAGTTATTAAAAGATCCTCCACCATTTTAATTTACCAAAGCGATCCTCCCATGTGCATAATAAAAAAGATTCTTCATGTGCATAATTATACCATCCTTTAATAAAGTCGATCCTTTAAAAAATATGCCTTGAGATTAATGAAATGAAGAATCTCCTTTCATACCTCATGTGAATAACATACCCTCACCGCAGGTATTTCTCCCTCCATAAAACATTGTCAATGATCTAAGAATTATCCATGCATATCATGTCTAACTTAGTCTGTAAAGAGCAATGATCCACCAGTAACGCTCCTCCTGTATGCCTCAAAGAGTGACGAGCTTTGAATTAGGGCTATCACACCTCCCGGAATGTGTGGGGCACGATGTTCTTGGCAATTCGACTCCACAGGAAGTTTACGAGTGAATTATCACCCCCATTGATAGTGTTATAATTGTAAATGCGCAAAAAACACAATCAACAATCATAGAGATTATAAAACACAAAGATTTACGTGTTTCACCCAAACATTGGGCTACATCCACCAATGGAAGGCATCTGTTGTCTTATTATTCAGATAATGGAGATTATAGCAACTCACTCTCACACCCTCATCTGCCTCAACGGGCTTACATAAATATTGAACATAATTAAATTCATTACATAACTATTTTCTAAACTTGTGTGTTCATACCAAGTTGGTAGATTTGGTTGAACAGACTACTAGAAAATAGGCTCCACTAAATCTGCTCATATCTACTGAATCTGGGAAATTCATTGGCATATTCAACAATCTCCACCTTGACAACAATTAACCTGATACCTTGCTCCTTCTTTTGTTCATCACCTTTTCTGCAAGACAAGAGAATCCAAGCACCATTATAGCTTCTCTAACAATACTTCTTTTTTGAACATGTTTGCGCAGTTCTCTTTTGTATGCACTTTATCAAGAGAGATTCCACCTTCATTAATGACTTGTCTTACAAAATGGTATTTTATAGGTATATGATTTTTTTTACTCTGACAGGATGGATTATTAGCCAAGTGAATAGCACTTTGGCTATCACAAAAAATCTTTACTTTGTCTTACATCCTTCCAAAGACACCAAAGAAACCTTTCAAACAAACTACCTCTTTCCAATCATGTGAAGCAACTACATATTTTGCTTATGTAGTGGATAAAGCAACAGTATTTTGTAGCTGTGACATCTCACTAATAGCTCCACCTGCAAGAGTAAAGGCATACCCTGAAGTCGACCTTCTCTTGTCCAAATCACCTGCAAAATCATAATCAACATATCCACAGACTACCTCACGACCACTGTTATAGGTGATATAGTAATCACTTGTGCCCCTAAGATATCGAAGCATCCATTTCACTATTTCCCAGTGCTCTTTACCTGGATTTTCCATATACCTGTTGACAACCCCAACTAGATGTGAAATGTCTGGCCTTGTACTAACCATCGCATACATTAGAATTCCTACTGCATTAGCATATGGTATTCGAGACATATATTCCTTTTCTTATTTTGTACTAGGACATAAACTTGAAGAAATCTTAAAATGGGAAGCCAAAGGGACTGAAACTCATTTCACATCGTTCATACTAAACCTCAAAAGTATATTATCAACACACTTTTGTTGTGACAGCCAAAGCTTACCATTCCTCCTATCTCTGAATATGTCCATGCCCAAAATCTGCCTTGTTGCTCCTAGATCTTTCATATCGAACATTCTAGCCATCTAAGCCTTTAAAATGTTGATCTCAATTATGATTTTTCGTGCTAAAATCATATCATCAACATACAATACTAAGATAATGAATATGACATTATCAAATTTCTTAAAGTAGACACAATGATCATACTCACTCCTTGTATAATTGTGGTTCACCATGAAAGAGTCAAATTTCTTGTACCATTGTCTAGGCAACTGCCTTAGACCATACAATGATTTCTTGAGCCTTCAAACAAATTTCTTGTTGCGATTCTGAACGAACCCTTCAGGTTGTTCCATGTAAATTTCCTCATCCAAATCTCCATGTAAGAAATAATTCTTAACATCTAGCTGCTTGAACTCCAAATCAAGTAAAGAAACCAATGCTAACACACTTCGAATTGAAACAATCTTAACAACTAGTGAAAAAATCTCATGAAAATCAATACCTTTATGAGAATATCCTTTCACAACCATCATTACTTTGTACCTTTCCACTTTATCATAAACACCCTTCTTCATCTTGTAGACCCACTTGCAACCTATAGTTTTTCTGTCTCTTGGAAGTTCTACCAGGCCCCATGTGGCATTCCTCTATAATGCCTTCATTTCATCCTTCATTGCTTCTCTCCATTTATCACTGTTATAACCCTTCACAACTTCCTGATAGCACGAAGTTTCATCATCATTGGGACTTAAAGAAACTGATGAAACAAAATCATCATACCTTCTTCGAGGATTTCCGACCACATAGACCTCCTTAGGAAGCTTGTGGCTCATCCACATTCTGTTAATTGTTATCACAATTTCTTGTTCTGCAGGAAACTCTTAATGAACATATTCATAAACTTGTTCATGTTCACTTTCATCTATTTTTGAACTGGTTTCAAACTAAATCTATTGATACTTAGGTAATTCTTCCTATTTCATTTGAGCATCTACATCTGATTTGATGAGAGATGATTCATCAAATGTTACATCTTTGTTAATGGTGATCTTGTGAGAAGAAGAATCCCACAACCTATACCCCTTAATACCATCACCATATCCAACAAAGATCAGCCTATTTTATTTTGGATCTAATTTAGATCGTTGATGTTTCGGAATTAGAGCATAGGCTTCACAACCAAAAACTCTAAGATTAGAATAATTACAAGGGTGACCTTTCCATACCTCTTCAGGAATCTTACACTCTATTGATGTTGAAGGTGATCGATTCACAATATAACAAGTTGTAGTCATTGCTTCTGCGCGCAGTTCCTGCTGCAAATTGGCATTACTAAGCATACTCCTTGCTCTCTCTAGAAGAGTCTTGTTCATGCATTCAACAACTCCATTTTGTTGAGGCATATAGGCAGTGGTTTTATGCCTATCAATCCCAAACTCCTTGCAATAGTTCTCAAATTGCATTGACATAAATTCACCACCATTATCAATTCTTAAACATTTAATGGACCTACCTATGCTCTTTTCCACTAAAGCTCTAAACTACTTGAAAATTGTAAATACATCAACCTTACTCTTCAACATATAGACCCAAACATTCTTAGAGAAATCATCTATAAAAATTACAAAATATGATGATCCTTCATATGAAATAGTAGGGGATGGTCCCCATACATCAGAATGAATATAATCAAGGATTCCTTTACTCGCGTGTCTTTCGTTTTAAATCTCTGCCTATTATGTTTTCCATAAATACAGTTCTTGCAGAAATATAACTTTAAAGACTTTAGAGTAGAAAGTAACTTGTGATCATATAATACCTTTAATCCTTGTTTTCTCATATGGCCTAACCGTTGATGCCACAATCGAACATAATCACTGTCGTTCTCTCATATCATTGTCACATGATCTGACTCAGTTCTTCCTTCTAACAGAAACATGTTACCAACTTTCTTCAATTTCATAACCAGTAGGATTCCTTTGTAGACATTCATAACTCCACCTTGAAAAATACTCTTATATCCTTCAGTGTCTAAGACTCCCAAAGAAATTAGGTTCTTCCTAAGCTCTCATATTACAATCTCTCATATGAGAAGTATATACTCTTATATACTTCTGTTGTGATAACCAAGCTTACCATCCTTCCTGTCTTTGTTTATTCCCATGCCCAAGATTTATTTTTGTTGCTCCCAAATCCTTCATAACAAACATCCTAACCAACTGAGCCAACTTCTTGACCTCAACCATGCTTGTCCTTGTAACAAGCATAACATATAACACCAAGACAATGAATATACCATAAACGCAATAGTTATACTCACTTCCTGTAAAATTTGTCTCACCATGAAGGAATCAAACATCTTATAGCATTTTCCTAGCATACTTCAGGCCATACAATGATTTTTGAGTTTGCAAACAAATCTCCTGTTGTGATTTTGAACTAATCGTTCTGGTCTTTCCATATACATCCCCTTACCCAAAAAACTCCATGTAAAACAATTTTAATATCTAGTTGTACTATCACAACCAGTGCTAACACAACATGAATAGAAACAAGATTTTAATAACTGGTGAGAAATTTTCATGGAAATCAATACCTTCCAAATACCTTCCTGCTACCAATCATACTTTGAACCTTTCATCTTTTACTATGTTTCATTTTTTAAAAGGAGATACATCAAACACTGCATCATTGTCCATGATGATTTTATGGGTAGTAGGATAACACAGTCTGCATCCCTTAACATCATCACCATATCAAAGATCTACCTATTTGATCTGACTCCTACTTAGAAAGATGATAAAAAAACCATAAGCATCACGACTAAATAATTTCACATTTAAGTAATTAGCAGATGACATGTTCATACCTCTTCCTGAATCTTCTTGTCTTTTACAACCGATGGTGACCGAGTTACTAGATAGCACAACCATTTCTATCCACAACTATTGTTCCAACTTGACATTATTGAACATGCCTATTTGATCCCAACTTCCTTGCAATAGTTTCCAAGTTCCATGGATATGAAATTACCTTCATCATATATTCTCAAACACTTGATTGACCTACCAACACATCAACATTTCTACAGACCCACCTTTCTAAACTGGACACACTTCTCCACCCCGAACTTTGCATTCGAACAACCTTGACCAAATCCATCCAAATCAACCAAGTAAGCATTCACTGCTTACATCCAGGCACATTTACAATGGAGTTCACCAAGCCTTTTATAGGATTCATTATATGCAATCAATGGACACAATACCACAGGATAACCAAAACACACAGACCCAAAAAACCACCTTCTTTGACATAACAATAGATTTAACTCATTAACTCTTTCACTTAGTCAAGGTTAACCCAACATACATGTCTTCCCCCCCCACCCACCCCACATATTCAATCTACCTCAATCTATTTCTAGACTTGTCATAGGAGACTTGATAAACCAGGGGTACGCATGGCTATCTAGGTCATACAAACATATGCCCATTTACATGCAATTAATAATTTCTACAACTCCAAGGTAAATACATTTTTTTTTCTTCACAGTAACTCAACCATCACCACTCCTGATGTTTCCTTGTTGTATGAGAAGATCCTGTATATTGAGCTTCCATAGCACAAAGCTATTCTTTCGTTGAATTTCTCCACCTCAAACTTAGAACTCTGCACTTTTTCCATTAACACAAAACCGCCCAAAAATACAAGTTATAAATAATAAGCATCTTATTATGAAGGAACTATCTTATATTGTTTAGTTTGAACCCTAAAAAATTAGTTAAAAGATTTTAACAAAATATTTAATATTCAAAACCTAAACAATGAAGCTCCACCTCTAAACAAATAAGTTATTAAAAGATACTCCACCATTTTAGTTTACCAAAGCGATCCTCCCATGTGCATGATAAAAAATATTCTTCATGTGCATAATTCTACTATCCTTTAATAAAGTCGATCCTTTAAAAAATATGCCTTGAGCTTAATGAAATGAAGAATCTCCTTTCATACCTCATGTGAATAACATACCCTCACCACAGGTATCGCTCCCTCCATAAAATGTTGTCAATGATCTAAGAATTATCCATGCATATAATGTCTAACTTAGGTTGTAAAGAGCGATGATCCACCAGTATCGCTTCTCCCATATACCTCAAAGAGTGATGAGCTTTGAATTAGGGATATCGCACCTCCCGGAATGTGTAGGGCACGATGTTCTTGTCAATTCGACTCCACGGGAAGTTTACGAGTGAATTATCACCCCCTTTGACAGTGTTATAATTGTAAATGTGGAAAAAACATAATAAAAAATCACACAGATTATAAAACATAGAGATTTGCATGGTTCACCCAAACATTGGGCTACATCCACCAAGGAAAGGCATCAGTTGTCTTATTATTCAGATAATGGAGATTACAAAAACTCACTCTCACACCCTCATCTGCCTCTATGGGCTTACATAAATATTGAACATAATTAAATTAGTTACATAATTATTTTCTAAACTTGTACGTTCATGCCAAGTTGGTAGATTTGGTTGAACAGACTACTAGAAAATAGGCTCCACTAAACTTGCTCATATCTACTGAATCTAGGAAATTCGTTGGCATATTCAACAATCTCCACCTTGACAACAATTAACCTGATACCTTTCTCCTTCTATTGTTCATCACCTTTTCTGCAAGACAAGAGAAGCCAAGCACCATTATAGCTTCTCTAACAATACCTCTTTTGTGAACATGTTTGCGCAGTTCTCTTTTGTATGCACTTTCTCAAGAGAGATTCCACCTTCATTAATGACCTGTCTTACAAAATGGTACTTGATAGGTATATGATTTGTTTTACTATGACAGGATGGATTATTAACCAAGTCAATATCACTTTGGCTATCACAAAAAAACATTACTTTGTCTTACATCCTTCCAAACACACCAAAGAAAACTTTCAAACAAACTACCTCTTTGCAATCATGTGAAGCAGCTACGTATTCTGCTTATGTAGTGGATAAAACAACAATGTTTTGTAGCTGTGACATCCAACTAATAGCTCTACCTGCAAGAGTAAAGACATACCCTGAAGTCGACCTTCTATTGTCCAAATCACCTGCAAAATCATAATCAACATATCAACAGACTACCTCAGAACCACTGTTATAGGAGATATAGTAATCACTTGTGCCCCTAAGATACCGAAGCACCCATTTCACTGTTTCCCAGTGCTCTTTACCTGTATTTTCCATATACTTGCTGACAACCCTAACTGGATGTGAAATGTCTGGCCTTGTACTAACCATCACATACATTAGAATTCCTACTGCATTAGAATATGGTATTCGAGACATATATTCCTTTTCTTATTTTGTACTAGGATGTAAACTTGAAGAAATCTTAAAATGGGAAGCCAAAGGGACTGAAACTCGTTTCACATCGTTCATACAAAACCTCAAAAGTATATTCTCAAGAAACTTTTGTTGTGACAGCCAAAGCTTACCATTCCTCCTGTCTCTGAATATCTCCATGTCCAAAATCTGCCTTGCTTCTCCTAGATCTTTCATATCGAACGTTCTAGTCATCTAAGCCTTTAACCTGTTGATCCCAGTTATGATTTTTCATGCTAAAAGCATATCATCAAAATACAATACTAAGATAATGAATATGAAATTATTAAATTTCTTAAAGTAGACACAATGATCATACTCACTCCTTGTATAATTTTGGCTCACCATGAAAGAGTCAAATTTCTTGCACCATTGTCTGGGTGACTTCCTCAAACCATACAATGATTTCTTGAGCCTGCAAACAAATTTCTAGTTGCGATTCTGAACGAACCCTTTAGGTTGTTCCACATAAATTTCCTCATCCAAATCTCCATGTAAGAAATAATTCTTAACATCTAGCTGCTTGAACTACAAATCAAGTAAATAAACCAATGCTAACACACTTTGAATTGAAACAATATTAACAACTAGTGAAAAAATATCATGAAAATCAATACCTTTATGAGAATATCCTTTTGCAACCATCATTAATTTGTACCTTTCCACTTTATCATCAACACCCTTCCTCATCTTGTAGACCCACTTGCAACCTATAGTTTTTCTGTCTCTTGGAAGTTCTACTAGGCCCCATGTGGCATTTCTCTCTAATGCCTTCATTTCATCCTTCATTGGTTCTCTCCATTTATCACTGTTAGAACCCTTCACAACTTCCTGATAGCATGGATTTTCATCATCATTAGGACTTAAAGAAACTGATGAGACAAAATCATCATACCTTCTTGGAGGATTTCTGATCGTGCAGACCTCCTTAGGAAGTTTGTGGCTCCTCCACATTCTGTTCATTGCTATCATCAACAATTTCTTGTTCTGCAGGAAACTCTTAATGAACATCTTCATAAACTTGTTCATGTTCACTTTCATCTGTATTTGTACTGGTTTCAAACTGAATCTTTTGATACTTAGGTACTTCCTCCTGTTTCATTTGAGAATCTACATATGATTTGATGAGAGATTATTCATCAAATATTACATCTTTGTTAACGGTGATCTTGTGAGAAGTAGGATCCCACAACCTGTACCCCTTAATACCATCACCATATCCAACAAAGATCAACCTATTTTGTTTTGGATCTAATTTAGATCGTTGATGTGTCACAATTAGAGCATAGGCTTCACAACCAAAAAATCTAAGATTATAATAATTAGAAGGGTGATCTTTCCATACCTCTTCAGGAATCTTTCTCTCTATTGTTGTTGAAGGTGATCGATTCAAAATATAACAAGTTGTAGTCACTTCTTCTGCCCACAGTTCCTGCTGCAAGTTGGCGTTACTAAGAATACTCCTTGCTCTCTCTAGAAGAGTCTTGTTCATGCGTTCAACAACTCCATTTTGTCGAGGCGTATATGCAGTGGTTTTATGCCTATCAATCCCAAACTCCTTGCAATATTTCTCAAATTCCATTGAAATAAATTCACCACCATTATTAGTTCTTAAACATTTAATGGACCTACCCATGCTCTTTTCCACTAAAGCTCTAAACTACTTGAAAATTGTAAATACATCAGCCTTACTCTTCAACATATAGACCCAAACATTCGTAGAGAAATCATCTATAAAAGTTACAAAATATGATGATCCTTCATATGAAATAGTAAGGGATGGTCCCCCAACATCATAATGAATATAATCAAGGATTCCTTTACTGGTGTGTCTTTCGTTTTAAATCTCTGCCTATTCTATTTTCCATAAATACAGTTCTTGCAAAAATCTAACTTTAAAGACTTTAGACTAGGAAGTAACTTGCGATCATATAATACCTTTAATCCTTGTTCGCTCATATGGCCCAACCGTTGATGCCACAATCAAACATAATCACTGTCATTCTCAAATATCATTGTCACATGATCTGACTCAGTTCTTCCTTCTAACAGAAACATGTTACCAACCTTCTTCGCTTTCATAACCAGTAGGATTCCTTTGTAGACATTCATAACTCCACCTTGAACAATACTCTTATATCCTTCAGTGTCTAAGACTCCCGAAGAAATTAGGTTCTTCCTAAGATCAGGTACATGTCTCACATCAATTAGTATTTTAACAGTTCCATCAAACATCTTAATTCGAATGCTACCAATTCCCACAACTTTACATGATAAATCATTTCCCATGTAAATAATTCCATCATCTATAGACTCGTAAGTAACCAACTAGTGCCTATGAAGACAAATGTGATTTGAAGCACCAGAATCTAATAACCACCATTGATCATGACTTGAACCAATACTAATTGATAAAACTTCATCAGTCATACCTGAACCTGTTGCTGAACATTTTTCAGTTGCATTTGCTTCCGTTGTCTCTTTTGGAGAGTCGTCTTTGGAGGCTTGTTGTCGCTTTCAACATTTCTTCTTCAGGTGTCCAAATTTGCCACAAAAACAACACTTAAGATTGCTCTTTATGCCCTTCAACTTTCACCAATAGAAATCCCTATGACCTTGTCCTCTTTATTTAGGTCTGCCTATGACCATCATCACATCAGATGTAGAGGCTTCTGAATTGGTTTTCTTCCTTGTTTCCTCAGACAACAGTGCTCCAACAATAACATCAAACTCAATACTTTATGTTGTGCTGAAACTAATAAAGGTAACAAAGTGATCACATGACATAGGAAAATAACACAATAATGTAATTACCTTATCTTGAGATTCGAATTTTACTACCATGCTGGTCAACTGAGCTAAAAGAGCATTAAAAACATTTCAATGATCAGCTGTTTTCGTACCTTCCTTCATGCGCAAATTGTACAATTGTATTTTCATAAAGATCATGTTCGTCAAGGATTTTGTCATATACAAGCTTTCCAGCTTCATCCATAAAATGACTGATGTCTTCTTTGAAACAATGTTGAACAGAACATCATCAACCAAGTAGAGACATATGGCACTATGTTCTCTTGCATCGATCTCTTCCCAATATTCATCTGTGATGGTCACGATTTTCTTCGATTTTCCCACAAGTGCCTTCACAATGCCTTGTTGCATGGGCAGATCTTGCATCTTGACCTTCCAAATCTCGAAATTGTTCTTTCCAATGAACTTCTCGATTTCAAATTTGGCACTCTGCGTCTTTTCCATTAGTAGAAGAAACAATTCCAAAAAATAACTTCTTGTAAAAAATAAAGTCTTTCTATGAAGGAATGATCTTACTTAATATTGAACAATAATTTTAAAAAAGGTTTAATCCAAAAAACCTTTGAATAATATATAATAAAAAAAACATTTAATAAAAAATCTTTTATTAAAAAGATTCACTTTTAAAAAAAAATCACCACTTGAATTTATCCATTTAATACAACAAGCATATAATACAAATTCACCTTTTTAATTCAAGTCATGACCATGCATAATAAGACAACATCGTTACCATGAATTAAATAGCCTTTTTAACCTCATAACTAAGACGCCCATGAGAAACATTCACCTCCCATTTTACATACCATGCAAAATAATTCTCTTGGTATATAGAGCGGTGATCCTTTCGAGTATGTAGATGGGCGTTGAAGTGTAAAAATGAGAATTTAATAAGGGAACTTCGAAACAACGCTCCCTCCACTAGGAGAGGAAAACACTCACTTGGTGAGTAGCGCTCCATTCAAGCAACCCACACAGCCTTTCCAACACAGTGATCTCAACGCAGCCTTCAAGTCTTCCAACGAGCAACTCCTTCAGCGAACAACCTCAACAACCTCAACATGTGGCCTTATTCCAATCTAAGGCCTCTTCATGCTCTGATACCACTTGCTATAATTGTAAATGCGGAAAAAAACACAATCAACAATCACACATATTATAAAACATAGAGATTTACATGGTTCACCTAAACATTGGTTTACATCCACCAAGGGAAGGCATCGGTTGTCTTATTATTCGAATAATAGAGATTACAGAAACTCACTCTCACACCCTCATCTGCCTCTACGGTCTTACATAAATAATGAACAAAATTAAACTGGTTACATAACTATTTTCTAAACTTGTGCGTTCATACCAAATTTGTAGATTTGGTTGAACAAACTACTAGAAAATAGGCTCCACTAAATCTTCTCATATCTATTGAATCTGAGAAATTCGTTGGCATATTCAACAATCTCCACCTTGACAACAGTTAACCTAATACATTTCTCCTTCTTTTGTTCATCACCTTTTCTGCAAGCCAAGAGAAGCCAAGCACCATCCTAACTTATCTAACAGTACTGGTTTTTTGAACATGTATGCGCAGTTCTCTTTTGTATGCACTTTCTCAAGAGAGACTCCACCTTCATCAATAACCTGTCTTACAAAATGGTACTTGATAGATATATGATTTGTTTTACTGTGATAGGATGGATTATTAGCCAAGTGAATATCACTTTAGCTATCACAAAGTAACTTTACCTTGTCTTGCATCCTTCCAAAATCACCAAGCAAACCTTTCAACTAAATTGCCTCTTTGCAAGCATGCGAAGCAGCTACGTATTCTACTTATGTAGTGGATAAAACAACAATGTTTTGTAGCTTTGACATCCAACTAATAGGTCCACCTGCAAGAGTAAATACATACCCTAAAGTTGACCTTATCTTGTCCAAATCACCTGCAAAATCATAATCAACATATCCACAGACTAGCTCACGACCACTGTTATAGGTGATATAGTAATCACTTGTTCCCCTCAGATACCAAGGCACCCATTTCACTGTTTCCTAGTGATCTTTACCCAGATTTTCCATATACCTGATGACAACCCCAACTGCATGTGATATGTCTGGCCTTATACTAACCATCGCATACATTAGACATCCTACTGCATTAGCATATGGTATTTGAGACATATATTCCTTTTCTTCTTTTGTACTACGACATAAACTTGAAGAAATATTAAAATGGGAAGCCAAAGGGACTAAAACTCATTCGACATCATTCATACCAAACCTCAAAAGTATCTCCTAAACATACTTTTGTTGTGACAACCAAATCTTACCAGTCCTCCTGTCTCTGAATATCTCCATGCCCAAAATATGCCTTTCTGCTCCTAGATCTTTCATACCGAACGTCCTAGCCATCTGAGTCTTTAACCTGTTGATCTCAGTTATGATTTTTCTTGCTAAAATCATATCATCAACATAGAATACTAAGATAATGAATATGACACTATTCAATTTCTTAAAGTAGACATAATCATAATACTCACTCCTTGTATAATTCTAGCTCACCATGAAAGAGTCAAATTTCTTGCACCATTGTCTAGGTGACTTCCTCAGACCATACAATAATTTCTTGAGCCTACAAACAAATTTCTTGTTGTGATTCTGAATGAACCCTTCAAGTTGTTCCATGTAAATTTCCTCATCCAAATCTCCATGTAAGAAATAAGTTCTAACATCTAGCTGATTCAAATCCAAATCAAGTAAAGCAACCAATGCTAACTGACGTAGAGAGAGAGCCCCACAGGGTCTCTTCCCCTGTCCTCCTGCCACAGGATCGTTCAATTTCTTCTTATGTTGAATTGAAGCGGCTCTTTTCATCCTCTCGAGAGTTAACGTGGAAATTCCTGACCCACTCCACGGGTCCTTCTTTACCCTTCACAGCCTTCAGCACTTGATCGTGGTTAATCCCGACTATGTATCGGGGTTCGTGGTTTTGCGGTTCTCGCTGTCGAGAACTTATCGCCTCTCTAATCCCCGATTCACGATGATCTCTTTTCATTCACAAGCCCTCCTAAGCTTAGCTCTTATTGCACATGACCACGCCTCCACGACCGTGGCCTACCTCCTTTTGAGGCTACCTCCTGTCAGAATTTCGGCACTTGTGATGACAACGTGCGCACGTCCTCTGGATCCCCGATCCTTTGATCCCCGATGTGCTCCTTCCTCGGTCTTAGCCCCTCTTTACTAGGCTCTATTCAATGTGACCATCACTCCACGACCGCAGCCTTATCTTGTTGGGGTTTCGAGGTTTGTGATGCTAATGTGCACACGCCCATGGGATTCCTGATATGCTGATTCCCGAATTCCTCCCGATTACTGACAGCTGGCCTCCACTATGCCTCTGTCCTCCTTCGATGCTGTAGTGATAGTTGGCCTCCACTCATCGGGGTTTCTCGGATCGTGAATCTATAATGCACAAAAAATATCATCCCTGGGATCTTCGATATCCCAATGGACAAAATGCCAACGACGCTCGATCCGTGCCACACGTCCTCTCTTTCAGCGGACGGTCCAGATCCCGTCGGGATTTAGCGAATTACAAAGTCTCAATTCCTATGATCTCGAGAACCCTGAATTCCCGATGGCCGATATCCCGATCCCTCCTCCTGTCTCTCAAGGACTTATCCTCTGTGCAACTTCTCTATATCCAACGGCTGTCGGAGTTTCTTCTCAGATCCAATGGCTCAGATATGTTCTTTTTCTCTACGCTTCTTCAGAGGCTTAAACTATGCGCAATTTCTCCTGATCTAACGTCCTATGGGATTTCTCTGTGAGATCCGACGGTTGTTGGCGATTTGATCCCAGATCTGACGGCTCAGATAATTTCTCCTGGTGTGCTCCTCCTCCAGAGGTTAAACTTCGCGCAACTTCTCCCGATCCAACAGCTGACGGGATTTTGAACGAGATCCGATGGCTATTGGTCTCCTCCTACTATGCCCTTCTTCCAGATATCTCAACGTAGAATTTCAACAGTCCAGCAACTATCCTTCTGCCAATCAAATGATTGTTGCTGCTCTTCATGAGCTTCCTTCTCCTTCCGAATGCTCTAAGGATTCTTTGACGCTTGTATCTCTACAGAGTCTTTTCGCACCTACCGTGTTGTCTCTCCTGAGCTTCTTACGAACACTCAGACCCCTTGAGGGATTTTCTCTTCACCCTCCTCTCCTACAGAAGGAGAATAAAATGGATGCCCTCCTGGCTATCCTACGACTCACGCGACCTCTGGCTGAGTTCCCAGGTATTCAGTAACCCAGTGAAGATCCTTTCTTGGACTCTTCCTTCAAATGGCAGAACTCAAAGAGTTCCCTTCTCCTTGTGTCATCTGCACAATATCTCTATGCCCTCTTGGAAGAGTGTTTTCCTCCCATAGAACATTCAGCATTTCTGGGTCCTTGTGCGCCTACGCACTTGCTCAATACACTCCTGGAAGAGCTTCTCAGAATCCTCAGCGATTTTGGTCTTCCTTCAAAATCTCAATAGAGTTCTTCTTTCTCTGTGCACCACTATACACATGCTCAATGCCCCCACCTTGGCAGAGCTCTACAGAATCCTCCAACAATTCTATCTGCAACTGTGTTCTCACCCACACAGCCTTGCCTCCTGAGGTGTTCAACAACCTCACAGGTATTCTTCCTGAGTTGATGATCCCAGTCCTATGCCTCAGCACGTCTCTGTCTGACTCCTCAGAGTTTAGAAGTGCGCTTATGCACCGGTATTCATAGTCTTCAACACTCTGTCATGCCCTCCTGACATGAAACCTCAAATACCCTCAACCTGAAATCACACAAACTCCCTGCAAATGCTTCAACAATTATACATTCACAACATACATAGGGAACACACACAGACATCCATATACACAGAATATGTAGGAAAAACTGCTCTGTTTATATAAATAAATGGAAACAATTCCTGTATCTTTACAATGGTGTTCCTGAGCTCTCTCTGGCTCCTCTCCTCTCTACTCTACCAGACACAAAATGAGATATGAAAATCTCTTTTACCTAAGGCTCATTCCTCCAGGTTCACCTACCCTATTCAATTACATTCAATGGCCATCTAGTCCAGTGTATAGATCTAGATTTCAGCCGATCTAGCATTAAATCCAATCCTATCTAGCACTTTCTCAAAGGCATGGATTTCTTGGCTTACCAGCCTAAGTATTTAAATTAAATTCATTACAAAATTAAATGAGGCCGCGCCTCTCTTTCAGCTCCAAATGCATGCGCACTGACGTGGTTGGCTGGCTGGCTGGCTGGTTGGACAGATGCTCCGGCATCATACTCCACAGCTGCAAAAATCATGAGCTCCTGCTCATGAGCTTCCCCTGTAGCTATTGGAATCCTCCTAGGTCCCAAACGAACCTGTGGAGCTTTGCATCTACTCCATTTTGTTGTTGTTGCTGCTTCTGTTGCACTGCTGCTGCTGCTTCTTTTCTCTGCCCATCTTCTCTTCGCTAGTAGTTTCTGCTAACTCTACCATCAACCTTCTGATCTCCTCTATCACTTCATCCAGCTACTCCAGTGGCTGGTCTGGTTGTTGCAGTCTCCTCAACTACAATTTTTTTTTGCACATGGGCAGATTATCCCGATCTCCCAATTCATCTTCTCCTTCATCTTCCTCTTTGTCTTCATATGTGGCTTCAAGTTGCCACTCTGCTGCAGACTTCAGCTTTGCAGTCTCCCTTTGACTAACTTGTTGTTCAGTCATCTTCCCTGACAGCTCAATTTTTTTTAGTTCTTTTGCTGGCTCTGGATTGTTCAACCAATCCTCCAACACCTTCAACTCCAACTCCCATGGAGTGATAACTTTACCTGCCTGTTCCTCGGATTTCTCTACTGCTAGCTTCAGTGCTACAACTTCTTTCTCTTCAGTCCCATGGATGAAACTAATGAGCCATCCCTCAGGATGCTCATATTCTCTATCTTCTACTGCAAATTTCCCTGTTGCAGTCTTTTCAACTTCAACGCTGAATGCATTGATACATTCCTCGAAATGTTCACTCTCTTCTTTTATTTTTGCTTGGGCAGATTTTGAAATCTGCTCCAATTCCTCCTCGACAGTCATCATCAACTATGATTGTTCTTTTGTTGTTGCTACACCTGCAATACAATTTTCTGCCTCCTCCTAGGCAAATAGTAGGAACAACTCGATTCCCCCAATCATCAGAATATCATTCTGATCTTCCTCCTCTGCCAGCTGCATCTGCTGATCTCCTTGCGAGCTCATTTGCTCTGTCAGCTCCCCTGGCTGAATCTGACTCCTCAATTCATCCCTGCCCATCTAGCAATATGGGATGCTTCCGCTGCTGCTTCCCTGGAAGACCATGATCTCAACCGATCCCATCTTCATCAGCACTCCTCGCTGAATTGAACTCTCCATGAGACCTTCCGATGGTCCCAAGTTCTCATCTCTTCTCACCTGGCAGTTTGACACTCTTCCACTTCCCTCCTAGTAGTCTTCGATGTTTCCACTGCCCTCCTGGTAGTCTCCCAGATCCTCATCTGATCTCCTTTCATTGCCCAGCTGGCCATGTAAATTTTCCTCACTGTCCTTCTGACAGTCCATGAGATCTTCAGCCGACCTCATCTCGTTGCCCTCTTAGCAATCTGGAATTTCTTCTTCTCTGCCCTCCTGGCAGTCCTTGAGATCATCAACCGATCTCATTTCTGTTCCCTTGCCCACCTGGCCATTTGGAAACCTTCCACTTCTCTCCTGGCAGTCTATGAGATCCCTCATCGATCTCTGATCATTCTCCTCACCGAGAATGTCTCCAATCTCTGGTTCACAGATGTAAACCATCCCTTATTCCTTGGTGGCCTTGAGGTTTTCAGCATACCTCAGCCATTTTCTCAACATTCTATGCTATCTTATGACCATCAACTGCCTGACTAGCCATTTCCCCTTTTTCATATTCATGGGCCACTCGTGCACCCATCTCAATTTTGCCTCTTGCCGCATTCTCAATTCGAGCTTCTCTATTTCACCTCTAATGTTGGCAAGTTATTCACCCATTTTTGCTGTGCTTATCAGCTTTGAGCTCTTCCTTTCAGCAGGTTTATGGCCTTTAGTAGCCATCTTGTTGTTTATGTCTATTTCCCTGATAGATCTGCTATTGTCACTCTGCATCCCTGAGTGTTCCAACTTCATATTACAGTCCTGTTGACTGTCTATGGACCGCTGCCTGCCTGCAAACAATCACCTTACAGATTCCTCAGTAACTATGTCTTCCTTCACCTACAATATACAGATGAAATCCCTCTCTGATACCACTTGACGCAGAGAGAGAGCCCCGCAGGGTCTCTTCCCCTGTCCTCCTGCCACAGGATCATTCAATTTCTTCTTCTGTTGAGCCGAAGCGACTCTTTTCATCCTCTCAGGAGTTAACGTGCAAATTCCTGACCCACTCCATAGGTCCTTCTTTACCCTTCACAGCCTTCAACACTTGACCGTGGTTAACCCCGACTCTGTATCGAGGTTCGGGGTTTCGCGGTTCTCGCTGTCGAGAACTTCTCGCCTCTCTAATCCCCAATTCACGATGAGCTCTTTTCATGTGCAATCCCTCCTGATCTTAGCTCTTATCGCACATGACCACGCCTCCACGACTGTGGCCTACCTCCTTTTGAGGCTACCTCCTGTTGGAGTTTCAGCACTTGTGACGACAACGTGCACACGTCCTCTGGATCCCCGATCCTTCGATCCCCGATGTGCTCCTTCCTCGGTCTTAGCCCCTCTTGGCTAGGCTCTGGTCAATGTGACCATCACTCCACGACCGCAGCCTTATCCTGTCAGGGTTTCAGGGTTTGTGATGCTAATGTGCACACACCCGTGGGATTCCCAATATGTCGATCCCCGACTTCCTCCCGATTACTGACAGCTGGCCTCCACTACGCCTCTGTCCTCCTTCGCTGCTGTAGTGACAGCTGGCCCCCACTCATCGGGGTTTCGCGGATCACGAATCTATAATGCACAAATACTCTCGTCCCTGGGATCTTCAATATCCCGATGGACAAAATGCCAACGGCACCCGATCTGTGCCACGCGTCCTCTCTTTCAGCGGATGGTCCAGATCCCGTCGGGATTTAGCGACTTACGAAGTCTCAATTCCTACGATCTCGAGAACCCCGAATTCCCGATGGTCGATATCCCGATGCCTCCTCCTGTCTCCCGAGGACTTATCCTCTGTGCAACTTCTCTAGATCCGACGACTGTCAGATTTTCTTCTCAGATCCAATGGCTCAGATCTGTTCTTCTTCTCTGCGCTTCTTCAGAGGCTTAATCTCTGCGCAATTTCTCCCGATCTGACGGTATACGGGATTTCTCCGTGATATCCGATGGTTTTCGATGATTTGATCCCAGATCTGACGACTCAGATAATGTCTCCTGGTGTGCTCCTCCTCCAGAGGTTAAACTTCACGCAACTTCTCCCGATCCAACAACTGACGAGATTTTGAACGAGATCCGACGGCTATCGATCTCCTCCTACTATGCCCTTCTTCCAGAGCTCTCAACGTAGAATTTCAACGGTCCAGCAACTGTCCTCCTACAGATCGAACGGTTGTCGCTGCTCTTCCTGAGCGTCCTTCTCCTTCCGAACCCTCTAAGGATTCTTTGATGATTGTATCTCTGCAGAGTCTTTTCGCACCTACCGTGTTATCTCTCCTGAGCTTCTTATGAACACTCATACCCCTTGACGGATTTTCTCTTCACCCTCCTCTCCTACAGAAGGAGAATAAAATGAATGCCCTCCTGGCTATCCTACGACTCACGCGACCTCTGGCTGGGTTCTCGGGTATTCAGTAAACCAGTGAAGATCCTTCCTTGGACTCTTCCTTTAGATGGCATAATTCAAAGAGTTCCCTTCTCTTTGTGTCATCTTCACAATATCTCTATGTCCTCTTGGCAGAGTGTTTTCCTCCCATAGAACGTTCAGCAGTTTTGGGTCCTTGTGCGCCTATGCACTTGCTCAATACCCTCCTAGCAGAGCTTCTCAGAATCCTCAATGATTCTGGTCTTCTTTCAAACTCTCAACAGAGTTCTTCTTTCTCTGTGCACCATTGTATGTATGCTCAATGCCCCCCCCTTGGCAGAGCTCTACAAAATCCTCCAACGATTCTATCTGCAAATGTGTTCTCACCCACACAGCCTTGCCTCCTGAGGTGTTCATCAACCTCAGAGGTCTTCTTCCTGATTTGATGATTCCAGTCCTGTGCCTCAACACGTCTATGTCTGACTCCTCAGAGTTCATAAGTACGCTTATGCACCGGTATTCAGAGTGTGCAACACTTTGTCATGCCCTCCTGACATGAAACCTCAAATACCCTCAACCTGAAATCACACAAACTCCCTGCAAATGCTTCAACAATTATACATTCACAACATACATAGGGAACACACACAGACATCCATATACACAGAATATGCAGGAAAAACTGCTCTGTTTATATAAATAAATGGCAACAATGCCTGTATCTTTACAATGGTGTTCCTGAGCTCTCTCTGGCTCCTCTCTTCTCTACTCTACCAGACACAAAATGAGATATGAAAATCTCTTTTACCTGAGGCTCATTCCTCCAGGTTCACCTACCCTATTCAATTACATTCAATGGTCATCTAGTCCAGCGTATAGATCTAGATTTCAGCCGATCTAGCATTAAATCCAATCCTATCTAGCGCTTACTCAAAGCCACGGCTTTCCTGGCTCACCAGCCTAAGTATTTAAATTACATTCATTACAAAATTAAATGAGGTTGCGCCTCTCTTTCATCTCTGAATGTGTGCGCGCTGACGTGGCTGGCTGGAGAGATGCTCCTGCATCACTAACATTCTTTGAATTGAAACAATCTTAACAACTAGTGAAAAAATATCATGAAAGTCAATACCTTCTTTCTGAGAATATCCTTTTGCAACCATCCTTTCTCTGTACCTTTCCACTTTGTCATCAACACCCTTCTTCAACTTGCAGACCCACTTTCAACCTATAGTTTTTCTGTCTCTTGGAAGTTCTACCAGGCCCCATGTGGCGTTCCTCTCTAATGCCTTCATTTCATCCTTCATTGCTTCTCTCCATTTATCACTGTTATAACCCTTCACAACTTCTTGATAGCATGAAGTTTCATCATCATTAGGACTTAAAGAATCTGATGAAACAAAATCATCATACGTTCTTGGAGGATTTCTGACACGCGTAGACCTCCTTAGGAAGTTTGTGGCTCATCCACATTCTGTTGATTGTTATCATCAACAATTTTTTCTTCTGAAGGAAACTCTTAATGAACATCTTCAAAAAATTGTTCATGTTCACTTTCATCTATATTTGAACTGGTTTCAAACTGAATCTGTTGATACTTAGGTACTTCTTCCTGTTTCATTTGAACATCTACATCTAATTTGATGAGAGATGATTCACCAAATATTACATCATTGTTAATAGTGATCTTGTGAGTAGTAGGATCCCACAACCTGTACCCCTTATTACCATCACCATATCCAACAAAGATAAGCCTTTTTTATTTTGGATCTAATTTAGAACGTTGATGTTTCGGAATTAGAGCATAGGCTTCACAACCAAAATTTTTAATATTAGAATAATTACAAGGGTGACCTTTCCATACCTCTTTAGGAATCTTGCACTCTATTGTTGTTGAAGGTGATCGATTCACCAAATAACAAGTTGTAGTCGCTTCTTCTGCCCACAGTTCTTGCCTCAATTTGGCATTACTAAGCATACTCCTTGATCTCTCTAGAAGAGTCATGTTCATGTGTTCAACAACTCGATTTTGTTGAGGCGTATAGGCAGTGGTTTTATGCCTATCAATCCCAAACTCCTTGCAACTGTTCTCAAATTCTATTGACGTAAATTCACCTCCATTATCAGTTCTTAAACATTTAATGGACCTATCCGTGCTCTTTTCCACTAAAGCTCTAAACTGCTTGAAAATTGTAAATACATCAGCCTTACTCTTCAACATATAGACCCAAACATTCCTAGAGAAATCATCTATAAAAGTTACAAAATATGATGATACTCCATATGAAATAGTAGGGGATGGTCCCCAAACATCAAAATGAATATAATCAAGGATTCCTTTATTGGTGTGTCTTTCGGTTTTAAATCTCTACCTATTATGTTTTCCATAAATACAGTTCTTGCATAAATCTAACTTTAAAGACTTTAGACTAGGAAGTAACTTGCAATCAGATAATACCTTTAATCCTTGTTCTCTCATATGGCCCAACCATTGATGCTACAGTCGAACATAATCATTGTTGTTCTCAGATATTGTTTTTGCATGATCTGACTCAGTTATTGCTTCTAAAAAAATAGGTTACCAACCTTCTTCGCTTTCATAACCAGTAGTATTCCTTTGTAGACATTCATACCTCCACCTTGAACAATACTCTTATATCCTCCAGTGTCTAAGACTCCCAAAGAAAATAGGTTCTTCCTAAGCTCAGGTACATGTCTCACATCAGTTAGTATTTTAACAGTTCCATCAAACATCTTAATTCAAATGCTACCAATTCCCATAACTTTACTTGATAAGTCATTTCCCATGTAAACAATTCCATCATCTATAGACTGGTAAGTAACCAACCAGTGCCTATGAAGACACATGTGATTTGAAGCACCAAAACCTAATAACCCCCATTGATAATGATGTGAACCAATACTAATTGATAAAACTTCATCTATCATACCTGGACCTATTTCAGTTGCATTTGCTTTGTTTGTCTCTTTTGGAGAGTCATCTTTACAGGATGGTTGTTGCTTCCAATAGTCCTTCTTCAGGTGTCCCAATTTTCCACAAAACCAACACTTAAGCACGCTCTTTGTGCCCTTCGAATTTGACCAAGAGAAATCCCTCTGACCTTGTCCTCTTTCTTCAGGTCTGCCTCTGACCATCATCGCATCAGATGTAGAGGTTTCTAAATTGGTTTTCATCCTTGTTTCCTCAGACAACAGTGCTCCAACAATAACATCAAACTCAATACTTTATGTTGTGCTGAAACTAATAGAGGTAACAAAGTGATTCCATGATGCAGGTAAATAACACAATAATGTAATTGCCTTATCTTCAGATTCAAATTTTACTCCCATGCCAGTCAAATGAACTAAAAGAGCATTAAAAACATTTAAATGATCAACTATTTTTTTACCTTCCTTCACGCGCAAACTATACAATTGTCTTCTCAGAAAGATCATGTTCTTTAAGGATTTCGTCATATACAAGATTTCCAGCTTCGTCCATAAACTAACTGATGTCTTCTTTGAAACAATGTTGAACATAACATCATCAACCAAGCACAGACATATGGCACTCTATTCTCTCGCATCGATCTGTTCCCACTCTTCATCTGTGATGGTCAGAAGTTTCTTCGATTTTCCCACAAGTGCCTTCGCAACTCCTTGTTGCATGAGCAAATCTTGCATCTTGACCTTCCAAATCTCAAAATTGTTCTTTCCAATGAACTTCTCGATTTCAAATTTGGCACTCTGCGTGTTCTCCATTAGTAGAAGAAACAATTCCAAAAAATAAATTCTTATAAAAAAGAAAGCCTTTTTATTGAGGAATGATCTTACTTAATGTTGAACAATAATTTTAAAAAAGGTTTAATCCAAAAAACCTTTTAATAATATATAAAAAAAACGTTTAATAAAAAATCTTTTATTAAAAAGATTCACTTTTTACAAAAATTCACCACTTGAATTTATGCATTTAATATAGCATGCATATAATACAAATTCACCTTTTTAATTCACCTCATGACCATGCATAATAAGACAACATCGTTACCATGAATTAGATAGCCTTTTTCACCTCATAAATAAGATTCCCATGAGAAACATTCACCTCGCATTTTACATAACATGAAAAATAATTTTCTTAGTATATAGAGAGGCATTCCTTTCGAGTATGTAGATGGGCCCTGAAGTGTAAAAATGAGAATTTAATAAGGGACCTTTGAAACAACACTCCCTCAACTAGGAGAGTGCAGTGCTCACTTGGTGAGTAGCGCTCCCTTCAACCAACTCATGCAGCTTCTCCAACATAGTGATCTCAACACAGCCTTCGAGTCGTCCAATGACCAACTACTTCAGCGAACAACCTCAACAACCTCAGCATGCGGCCTTCTCTGAATCTGCAGCCTCCTAACGCTCTGATACCACTTGTTATAATTGTAAATGTAGAAAAAAAAAATCAAAAATCACACAGATTATAAAACACAGAGATTTATTTGGTTTACCCAAACAATGGGCTACGTCCACCAAGGGAAGGCATCGGTTGTATTATTATTCAGATAATGGAGATTACAAAATCTCACTCTCACACCCTCATCTACCTCTATGGGCTTACATAAACAATGAACAAAATTAAATTGGTTACATAACTATTTTCTAAACTTGTGCATTCATACCAAATTGGTATATTTTGTTGAACAAACTACTAGAAAATAGGCTCCACTAAATCTTCTCATATCTATTGAATCTGGGAAATTCGTTGGCATATTCAACAATCTCCACCTTGACAACAACTAACCTGATACCTTGATCCTTCTTTTGTTCATCACCTTTTCTGCAAGCCAAGAGAAGCCAAGCACCATCGTAGCTTCTCTAACTCACCAAACAAACCTTTCAACCAAACTGCCTCTTTGCAAGCAAGTGAAGCAACTACGTATTATGCGTATGTAGTGGATAAAGAAATAATGTTTTGTATCTTTGACATCCAACTAATAGCTCCACCTACAACAGTCAAGACATACCTTGAAGTCGACCTTCTCTTGTCCAAATTACCTGCAAAATTAGAATCAACATATCCATAGGATAGCTCATGACCACTGTTATAGGTGATACAGTAATCACTTGTGCCCCTCAAATACCGAAGCACCCATTTCACTATTTCCCGGTGATCTTTACCTGGATTTTCCATATACCTGCTGACAACCCCAACTACATGTGAAATGTTTGGCATTGTACTAACCATCGCATACATTAGACTTCCTAGTGCATTAGCATATGGTATTCAATACATATATTCCTTTTCTTCTTTTGTTCTAGGACATAAACTTGAAGAAATCTTAAAATGGGAAGCCAAAGGGACTGAAATTTGTTTCACATCCTTCATACCAAACCTCAAAAGTATCTTCGCAACATAATTTTGTTGTGACAACCAAAGATTACCATTCCTCCTGTCTCTGAATATCTACATGCCCAAATTCTGCCTTGCTGCTCCTAGATCTTTCATATCAAACACCCTAGCCATTTGAGCCTTTAACCTGTTGATCTCAATTATGATTTTTCTTGATAAAAGCATAACATCAATGTACAATACTAAGATAATGAATATGACATTATTCAATTTCTTAAAGTAGACACAATGATCATACTCACTCCTTGTATAATTCTGGCTCACCATGAAAGAGTCAAATTTATTGTACCATTGTTTGGGTGACTACCTCAAGCTATAAAATGATTTCTTGAGCCTGCAAACAAATTTCTTCTTGAGATTCTGAACGAGCCCTTCAGGTTGTTCCATGTAAATTTCCTCATCCAAATCTCCATGTAATAAATAAGTCTTAACATCTATCTGCTTCAACTCCAAATCAGGTAAAGAAACCAATGCTAACACACTTCGAATTGAAACAATCTTAATAACTAGTGAAAAAATCTCATGAAAGTCAATACCTTCTTTCTGAGAATATCCTTTTGCAACCATCATTTCTTTGTACCTTTCAACTTTATCATAAATACCCTTCTTCATCTTGTAAACCCACTTGCAACCTATAGTTTTTCTGTCTCTTGAAATCTCTACCAGGCCCCATGTGGCATTCCTCTCTAATTCCTTCATTGTTTCTCTCCATTTATCACTGTTACAACCCTTCACAACTTCCTGATAGCATGAAGTTTCATCATCATTAGGACTTAAAGAAACTGATGAAACAAAATCATCATACCTTCTTGGAGTATTTCTAACCTGCATAGACCTCCTTAGGAAGTTTGTGGTTCATCCACATTATGTTGATTGTTATCATCAACAATTTCTTCTTCTACAGGAAACTCTTAATGAACATCTGTAAAAACTTTTTCATCTTCACTTTCATCTGTATTTGAACTAGTTTCAAACTGAATCTATTGATACTTAAGTACTTCTTCCTGTTTCATTTGAACATATACATCTGATTCAATGAGAGATGATTCATCAAATATTACATCATTGTTAATGGTGATCTTGTGAGCAGTAGGATCCCACAACCTGTACCCCTTAATACCATCACCATATCCAACAAAGATAAGCCTTTTTTATTTTGGATCTAATTTAGAATGTCGATGTTTTAGAATTAGAGCATAGGCTTCACAACCAAAAAATTTAAGATTAGAATAATTACAAGGGTGACCTTTCCATATATGAATACATCAGCCTTACTCTTGAATATATAGACCCAAACATTCCTAGAGAAATCATCTATAAAAGTTACAAAATATGATGATCCTCTATATGAAATAGTATGGGATGGTCCCCAAACATCAGAATAAATATAATCAAGGATTCCTTTACTAGTTTGTCTTTCGGTTTGAAATCTATGCCTATTATGTTTTCCATAAATATTGTGCTTCCAGAAATCTAACTTTAAAGACTTTAGACTAGGAAGTAACTTGAAATCAGATAATACCTTTAATCCTTGTTCACTCATATGGCCCAACCATTGATGCCACAGTCAAACATAATCATTTTTTCTGTCATATATCGTTGTCACATGATTTGTCTCACATCGGTTAGTATTTTAACAGTTCCATCAAACATCTTAATTCGAATGCTACCAATTCCCACAACTTTACATGATAAGTCATTTCCCATGTAAACAATTTCATCATCTATAGACTAGTAAGTAGCCAACCAGTGCCATGACGACACATGTGATTTGAAGCACCAGAATCTAATAAACATCGTTGATCATGACGTGAACCAATACTAATTGATAAAACTTCATCAGTCATACCTGAACCTGTTGTTGAGCCTGTTTCAATTTCATTTTCTTCCTTTGTCTCTTTTGGAGAGTCATCTTTGGAGGCTTGTTGTCACTTCCAACAATCCTTCTTTACGTGTCCCAATTTTCCACAAAACCAACACTTAAGCTTTCTCTTTCTGCCCTTCGAGTTTGATCGAGAGAAATCCCTCTGAACTTGTCCTCTCTCTTTAGGTCTACCTCTAACCATCATCGCATCAGATGTAGAGGTTTCTGAATCGGTTTTCTTCCTTGTTTCCTCAGACAACAGTGCTCCAAGAATAAAATCAAACTGAATACTTTATGTTGTGCTGAAACTAATGGAGGTAACAAAGTGATCCTATGACACAAACAAATAACACAATAATGTAATTTCCTTATCTTCAGTTTGATTTTCACTCCCATGATGGTCAACTGAACTAAAAGAGCATTAAAAACATTTAAATGATCAACTATTTTCATAGCTTCCTTCATGTGCAAATTGTACAATTATCTTTTCAGAAAGATCTTGTTCGTTAAGGATTTTCTCTTATAAAAGCTTTCTAGCTTTGTCCATAAATCAACTGATGTCTTCTCTAAAACAATTTTGAATAGAACATCATCGACCAAGCATAGACGTATGGCACTCTGTTCTCTCGCATCGATCTCTTCTCACTCTTCATCTGTGATGGTCACAAGTTTCTTCGATTTTCCCACAAGTGCCTTCATAATTCCTTGTTGCATGAGCATATCTTGCATCTTGACCTTCCAAATATCCTAGTTTTTCTTTCTAATGAACTTCTCGATTTCGAATTTGGCACTCCGTGTCCTCGCCATTAGTATAAGAAACAATTCCAAAAAATAACTTATTATAAAAAATAAATCCTTTTTATGGAGGAATGATATTACTTAATGTTGAACGATAATTTAAAAAAAAGTTTAATCCAAAAAACCTTTTAATAATATATAAAAAAATGCATTTAATAAAAAATATTTTATCAAAAAGATTCACCACTTGAATTTATGCATTTAATATAACATGCATATAATACAAATTCACCTCACAACCATGCATAATAAGACAACATCGTTACGATGAATTAAATATCCTTTTTCACCTCATAAATAATATGCCCATTAGAAACATTCACCTCACATTTTACATACCATGCAAAATAATTTTCTTGTTATATAGAGTGGTGCTCCTTTCGAGTATGTATATGGGCGCTGAAGTGTAAAAATAATAATTTAGTAAGGGACCTTTGAAACAAGGCTCCCTCCACTAGGAGAGTGCAACGCTCACTTGGTGAGTAGTGTTCCCTTCAAGAAACCCATGTAGCCTCTCCAACACAGTGATCTCAACACAGCCTTCGATTCTTCCAACGAGCAAATCCTTCAGCGAACAACCTCAACAACCTCAACATGTGGGTTTCTTCCAATCCGTGGCCTCCTCACGCTCCGATACCACTTGTTATAATTGTAAATGCAGAAAAAACACAATCCACAATCACACAGATTATAAAACATAGAGATTTATGTGGTTCACCAAAACATTGGGCTACGTCCACCAAGGGAAGGCATCAGTTTTCTTATTATTCAGATACTGGAGATTACAACAACTCACTCTCACACCCTCATCTGCCTCTATGGGCTTACATAAATAATGAACATAATTAAATTGGTTACATAACTATTTTCTAAATTTGTTCGTTCATACCAAATTGGTACATTTGGTTGAACAAACTACTAGAAAATAGGCTCCACTAAATCTTCTCATATCTACTGAATTTGGGAAATTCGTTGGCATATAAAAAAATCTCCACCTTGACAACAATTAACTTGATACCTTGCTCCTTCTTTTTTTCATCACCTTTTTTGCAAGCCAAGAGAAGCCAAGCACCATCGTATCTTCTCTAACAGTACTGGTTTTGTGAACATTTATGTGCAGTTCTCTTTTGTATGCACTTTCTCAAGAGAGACTCCACCTTCATCAATGAATTGTCTTACAAAATGGTACTTGATAGGTATATGATTTTTTTTACTATGGCACAATGGATTATTAGCCAAGTGAATAGCACTTTGGCTATCACAAAGTAACTTTACTTTGTCTTGCATCCTTCAAAACTCACCAAACAAACCTTTCAACCAAACTGCCTCTTTGCAAGCATGTGAAGCAACTACGTATTCTACTTATGTATTGGATAAAGCAACAATGTTTTTTATCTTTGACATCCAACCAATAGCTCCACCTGCAAGAGTAAATACATACCTTGAGGTCGACCTTCTCTTTTCCAAATCACCTGCAAATCAGAATCAACATATCCATAGACTAGCTCACGACCACTATTATAGGTGATACCATAATCACTTGTGCCCCTCAAATACTGAAGCACCCATTTCACTGTTTCCCAATACTCTTTAACTGGATTTTCCATATAACTGTTGACAACCACAACTGCATGTGAAATGTCTGGCCTTGTACCAACGAACGCATAAATTAGACTTCCTATTGCACTAGCATATGGTATTCAAGACATATATTCATTTTCATCTTTTGTACTAGGACATAAACTTGAAGAAATATTAAAATGGGAAGCCAAAGGGACTGAAACACATTTCACATCATTCATACCAAACCTCAAAAGTATATTCTCAACATACTTTTTTTGTGACAACCAAATCTTACCATTCCTCCTCTCTCTGAATATCTCCATGCCCAAAATTTGCCTTGCTTCTCCTAGATCTCTCATATCGAATGTCCTATCCATTTGAGCCTTTAACCTATTGATCTCAGTTATGATTTTTCTTGATAAAAGCATATCATAAACATACAATGCTAATATAATGAATATGACATTATTCAATTTCTTAAAGTAGACACAAGGATCATACTCACTCCTTGTAAAATTTTGTCTCACCATGAAAGAGTCAAATTTCTTGTACCATTGTTTGGGAGACTGCCTTATACCATACAATGATTTCTTGAGCTTGCAAACAAATTTCTTGTTGTGATTATGAACAAACCCTTCAAGTTGTTCCATGCAAATTTTCTCATCCAAATCTCCATGTAAGTAATAAGTCTTAACATCTAGCTGCTTCAACTCCAAATAAAGTAAAGAAACCAATGCTAACACACTTCAAATTGAAAAAATCTTAACAACAAGTGAAAAAATATCATGAAAGTCAATACCTTCTTTCTGAGAATATCCTTTAACAACCATCATTTCTTTGTACCTTTCCACTTTATCATCAACACCCTTCTTCAGCTTGTAGACCCACTTGCAACCTATAGTTTTTTTGTCTCTTGGAAGTTCTACCAGAGCCCATGTGGCGTTCCTCTCTAATGCCTTCATTTCATACTTCATTGCTTCTCTCCATTTATGAATGTTATAACCCTTCACAAATTCCTGATAGCATGAAGTTTCATCATCATTAGGACTTAAAGAAACTGATGAAACAAAATCATCATACCTTCTTAGAGGATTTTTGACCCGCATAGACCTCCTTACGAAGTTTCTGGTCCATCCACATTCTGTTGATTGTTATCATCAACAATTTCTTCTTCTACAAGAAACTCTTAATGAGCATCTTCAGAAACTTATTGATGTTAACTTTCATCTGTATTTGAACTGGTTTCAAACTGAATCTGTTGATACTTAGGTACTTCTTCCTATTTCATTTGAACATCTACATCTGATTTGATGAGAGGTGATTCATCAAATATTACATCTTTGTTAATGGTGATCTTGTGAGCAGTAGGATCCCACAACCTGTACCCATTAATACCATCACCATATACAACAAAGATAAGCCTATTTTATTTTGGATGTAATTTAGAACGTTGATGTTTCAGAATCATAGCATAGGCTTCACAACCAAAAACTTTAAGATTAGAATAATTACAAGGGTGACCTTTACATACCTCTTCAGGAATCGTGCACTCTATTATTGTCGAAGTTGATTGATTCACCAGATAACAAGTTGTAGTAATTGCTTCCGTCCACAGTTCCTGCTGCACCTTGGCATTACTAAGCATACTCCTTGCTCTCTCTAGAAGAGTCATGTTCATGCATTCAACAAATCCATTTTGCCAAGGCGTATAGGCAGTGGTTTTATGCCTATCAATCCCAAACTCCTTGCAATATTTCTCAAATTCCATTGACGTAAATTCACCACCATTATCAATTTGTAAACATTTAATGGACCTACCTGTTGGAGCCGCCCTTGTTTTTCACCTCACACAATTTTCAATTTTTGATACTTGAGATATAAAGTTGCTTTTCTTAGCGAGTGGAGCAATAGAGATAGCCCAATTGGCCGATAAGAAAGAAATCGAAGTCCTCAAAACCAAGCTGGAACAAGCAGATTCAGTGATCCGAGATGATCGGGTGCAGGCTGGTCAGCAGAGAAATATGATCACAGAGCTACAAGCTCAGTTAAAGGTCGTAGAAAGAAAGGTTTTCGACATCGAGATTGTTAAATCCTGAGCAATCGATATTCAGAGCAGGATCTCTTCTGCTCAACAGAGTCTTCTAAACAAAGTAGGGGAGTTTCAAGAAGATTGCCTGTTAATGCATCAGATTTCTGAGAATCTGATTGTCAAGGAAAGAAACGCAGAAGCTTCTCGGGTCGCCTTCCAAGAAGAAGTGATAGCCACCAACAACAGATTTTCAGTAGGCCCCCCCGGACTCACCATTGCCGAACAAACTAGGGGTAATATTTTGTTAAAAAATTGGGAACATGATATCACTTTAAGCAAGGAGCAGGCTCAAAAAGTGACAAATTCACTAGAAGAAACTTTCAAAGCCATAAATGGTGAGCTGTTAGGGATGGAGAGTGGAGGTGACACGGAGACGCTAAGTCAGATGAATATAGAGCGGATCTCCCTCGACATGAAGGAGAAAAATGAGAGAAATTTGGCAGAGATCTCTAAGATGGACAGGGTAGACATGGCTCAAATTGATGGACATTTGATTCAACCCAGCACACAAGTTGGCGCCCTTGATATGGTGGATGCACATATGGGGAATAAACTTCCACAACTAGCCCGAGAGTGCTATTTTTCCGAAGCTATTTGTCAAGCAGAGTCGTCACAACTTGTATCCCAATTCATGGACAGATGTAGGATATGCACTGAGTCTATGCAAAGACAAGCACCTGGCCCTTTTTGAAAATAAAGTAGAAGAGATGGAGTGTTTTCGCTCCTCACAGCTACCAAGCGGAACTTTCACAACTTGTATCCAGTTTATGGACAGATGTATAATATGCACTAAGTCACGTAAAGGTAGGCAGCTGGCACTTTTTTGAAAATAGGAGTAGGGAAGGGCAAATTTGTATAAATAGATCACCAAAAGAAGAACCAAAGGCTGGACTTTTTGGTAATGAATGTAATAGATATTTTGCATTCGAGAAGTTAATACAAGCAATTTGAATATTGTTGATTCTGTCACGACTGTGTTACAAGTTTGTTTCGTTATGTTTTTTGTTTCTTCTCATTTTGCTCTACATAATTGATGTGTATCACTATAATTTAGTACAACCACTACTATAGTGAAGGGATTTTATCTTTCTGTAATTGTTTCTTGTCTTTCCTCTGCACCAGCTATCAGCGGGTGTAAGACAAATTTGCATTTACAAAATTTTATATTTATTTACACTATGTCAATTATTTCTATGTCAATTTCTTCTTCTGTGTATGTGTGAGTTTTCTACTGATAGGAACCTTATGATATTCATAGCTAAATGTTTTTCTCTCATTCCACATCTTTTACTAAAAAGTAAGACAGTTACGGGAAAGGGCCTTCAGTTTTCATTACTGTTTTGTTCTTCATGCAAAAATTTCTCTTATTTCGACTGAATTGAAAAAGCGTTGAAATCTCCCGTTAAATCATTTCATACTGATACTGTTCCTCAATGACTGTCCCCGCAACAACTCAACCAAATATTCAAACTAGGCTATCTAATCAAATACATATCGCTTTAAATCTTTTCGATACAATCCTTAAAACTGCGAACACTTGGGAGGAATTGGAACGTTCATGGGCAGCTATTGAATAAGATATTACTACCCAGGAACAGTTGGAAGCTAGACAACGAGAACGCAGAAACCTTCATTAGTTTCCTACACTGAAGGTTAACGTGTTCTTTGTATAAATCTTTAACATACTTTCGGATGCCTCGACACTGTACTTTTAAGCCTTAAGTACAGACTCAGGAACAACATCTTTCTGGCGCCGTTGCCGGGGAGCGAAGTTACAAAATTTTTTCCCTAGGAAAAGGACAAATTATTTTGTTGATAGTGTTACTCTTTGATAGTGAACATAGAGTGCACACCGTTTTAAGGCTTGTTTAAAATATTTCACTTGGCGACTCCACCGAAACACAAACTGGCGTCTGATAGAAGGCATACCAGACGGAACCCGGATGGCAAGCTGATTACGCCTGTTAATGATCCTGAAAAAATTTTAAAAGCGAGAGGCTCGTTTGAGGCAACTGCTTCAGTTAATAAACCCAAAAACCCACTTATAAAGACTAAAATCCCTTCAGAACCTCCTACTTCCTGCAGCCCTCTGTCTGATACCAAAGATCCGAAAACAAACTACTCGAAATTTAGGAGTGAGCCACATCAGACCTTCCCATCTATAAACAAGGGAAAGGGTCCTTTAGAAAGATCGTTATCATTTGACATACCAACCTTTCTTCAGCAGAACTTCCCAGTTTCACCTGATTCAAAAAAGTGTGTTACACCCTCATTTCCTACTCCCAAGTCGATGGCAGGCATCAGAGGAGGAGGTGGAGGACATCCGAATGTCCCTCCTCCCGGAGTATTTGCAAAAGTAGCAGTGAGATACGCTCCCCTGGTTTTACCCATTCCCCTCCATGATTTACCTGACAACTACATCAAAAATCTTCCTAAGTTCAATGGGTAGGGAGATCTGACCGCAGTCGAGCATATAAACTTCTTTGACCAGTTCACAGACATTTGCGGAATTGAGCACGAAGATGTCTATTCGAGACTACTTGTCCAAACCTTCAAAGGACAGGTCCGAACTTGGTTTCAGAGTCTTCCTGTAGCATCTATTCAGACATATAACGCCTTGGAAGACGCTTTCCTCAGACAATGGGGAGAGCGAAAGGATCACTTATACTACCTTACCGAGTTTGGGTCTCTAAAGAAAAAGAACTCAGAAACAGTTATGGAATTTATTTTGAGATTTAACAAACTGTATAATAAAATTCCAGCCCCTGTTAAACCTTCCAAACCCTCAGCCAAAGTAACCTTTGCGGGAGATTTCGAACCTGATTTCGCATTGCTTTTGCGAGAAAGGAGAGGAGCTACCCTAAATAGAATGCAAGACGATGCTGTCGAAATAGAATCTAATATGATGGCTTTAGGTAAGTTGAAGGCTAAATTAGAAACAACCAACCGTGATAATAGACGTTATAGGGAACCAGCAGGTCCTTCCGGGTCAAATAGATACACTGACCACAGAGTGGATGATATGGCCCGAATAATTAAAGATCTGTCTAAAAAAATCTCTAGGATGGAGTTGGATATGGCTAAAGCTGATTCTTCTAACAAAAGGGACTTTAGGAGAAACCCAAATCCCCAAAATCAATAGAGGCAAATAAAAAATGAAGATCAAAAAATACAAGCTCCACTAAAAAACGAAAATTTTATAGGAGCAAGTGACCTCCAAGATTTCGGAGATTCAGAAGATGAAGTTGCATGTTTCAGTGATGAGTGTTCGCAGCCATTTCTGACTAGAGAAGACTATGAAAAATCCTTAAATACTCCTCAACCATCTAATGAAGAAGAAGAAGATGATCATACTAGCCTCTGCGTATCTCAACCAGAAACAGAAATGATAGCGGCTGATTTTCAACCCAGATACAATCTGAGATCAAAAAATAAGCCCACCTCAACTAACCAACCTAAGAAAATCCTGCCAAGGGATCAATCTCATGAACTTCCTTTGGAAGAGACATTGTTACCCAACAATAAATTCAAGATAACAAAGACTCAAGAGTCTGAGGTAAAAAAGGATGAAACCCAAACAAAGGAAACAGGGCCTATAGATAAAGTTGTATCTGCGACTAAGATCACGAGTGATAAAGTGATCCATACAAACAAGTCGGAAGGAAAAATCTCGGAAGTCTTATCCAAAGAAATGGAGAAGGCCAATACATCTTACAATTTTTAAAATGAATTAAATAAAATTAAGATATCGATTCCTTTGGTAGAATTAGCAAAAAACCCCACTTATCGGAAGAAAATTGCTAAAGTAATGGGCGTTTACAAGCCATAAAGTCACTCCAACGTTATCAACCTAGAAGATGACAGACCTAACATTACCTTTGGTCCTCATTTTGAGGGATTCAAAGACAACGTAGCTCCTTTCTATATCACCCTGAATATACATGACCAGTTACTGCATAATTGCATGTTAGACTCCGGGGCTTCACATAATGTTATGCCCAAAACTATAATGGAGAGGCTGGGGCTCCAGATCACCAGACCATATGGATACCTATACTCGTTTGATTCAAGAAAGGTTAAATGTATGGGAATGATAAAAGATCTGGCAGTTACCCTGGCTCAGGTCCCAGTCAAGAGTATCCTGATGGATGTGGTTATTGCAGATATTCCCCCCAAATATGGTATGTTGTTATCCAGATCATGGGGAGCCAAGTTGGGAGGTTCTCTATAATTAGACATGTCATATGCCACAATCCCAATTTTTGGGGGACAATTTACCCATTTGTACCGAGAAACAAGATTAGCGTATACTGTTAGTGATCCTCAGAACCCAAATAACTTTCCCATTTACGTTGCGGAACAAGATCTGGGGAATTGCATATTGTCTTTTGATGATGGTTTAGATGGATGTCTAGAAGAACTTGATATGAAGCAAGAAGAGCTTAGCCCCTTGACTGAAGAACTATGAAAAAGTGGTCTCTGGAAAATGTACTTCGATGGCGCTTCATCTTCTGAAGGAGATGGTGCTGGCATACTTCTGATAGCACCTGAAGGTAAGTTTACCATTCCTTTCTCATATCGGTTGCAGTGGGACATAGATTACACCAACAACGTATGCGAGTATGAAGAATTAATCTTAGGTTTAGAGGCTTCCAAGAAGTTAAACATAAAAAACTTGGAGGTTTACGGTGACGCTGAATTGATAGTAAAACAAGTAAACCAACAATACCTAGACAAACATCCCAGATTGAGAACGTACAGAAATTGCGCCTGGGATTTAATGGAGAATTTTTTCTCATCTATAAAAGTCCATTTTATTCCTCGCACAGAGAATATACATGCTGAAGCATTGGCTAAGGAGGCCTCGACCTTTTCCCCTCCCACGAATGTTAAATTGAAATATCATATTGAAATCAGATATAAACCCTCTATACTAGACAATGTCCGACACTGGCAGGTTTTTGAAGATGACGAACAAATTCAGAAATTTCTTATAGCAATAGGTGAGTTCTCTGAAACCCATCCAGATCAAGAAAACCAAAACGACCCGATGTGGGTTATGCAAGAAGATGAAGATC
>ML792292.1:209477-265195 GCA_009831015.1 Picea engelmannii | reverse complement strand
ACTAGGGGTAATATTTTGTTAAAAAATTGGGAACATGATATCACTTTAAGCAAGGAGCAGGCTCAAAAAGTGACAAATTCACTAGAAGAAACTTTCAAAGCCATAAATGGTGAGCTGTTAGGGATGGAGAGTGGAGGTGACACAAAGACACTAAGGCAGATGAATATAGAGTGGATCTCCCTCGACATGAAGGAGAAAAATGAGAGAAATTTGGCAGATATCTCTAAGATGGACAGGGTAGACATGGGTCAAATTGATGGACAATTGATTCAACCCAGCACACAACTCGGCGCCCTTGATATGGTTGATGCACATATGGGGAATAAAATTCCACAATTAGCCCGAGAGTGCTATTTTTCTGAAGCCATTTGTCAAGCAGAGTCGTCACAGCTTGTATCCCAATTCATGGACAGATGTAGGATATGCACTGAGTCTATGCAAAGACAAGCACCTGGCCCTTTTTGAAAATAAAGTAGAAGAGATGGAGTGTTTTCGCTCCTCACAGTTGCCAAGCGGAACTTTCACAACTTGTATCCAGTTTATGAATAGATGTATAATATGCACTAAGTCACGTAAAGGCAGGCAGCTGGCACTTTTTTGAAAATAGGAGTAGGGAAGGGAAAATTTGTATAAATAGATCACCAAAAGAAGAAACAAAGGCTGGACTTTTTGGTAATGAATGTAATAGAGATTTTTCATTCGAGAAGTTAATACAAGCAATTTGAAGATTCCCGATTCCGTCACGACTGTGTTACAAGTTTGTTTCGTTATGTTTTTTGTTTCTTTTCGTTTTGCTCTACATAATTGATGTGTATCACTATAATTTAGTACGACCACTACTATGGTGAAGGGATTTTATCTTTCTGTAATTGTTTCTTGTCTTTCCTCTGCACCAGCTATCAGCGGGTGTAAGACCAATTTGCATTTACAGAATTTTATATTTATTTACACTATGTCAATTATTTCTATGTAAATTTCTTCTTCTGTGTATGTGTGAGTTTTCTACTGATAGTAACCTTACAATATTCACAGCTAAATGTTTTTCTCTCATTCCACATCTTTTACTAAAAATTAATACAGTTACAGGAAAGGGCCTTCAGTTTGCATTCCTATTTTGTTCTTCATGCAAAAATTTATCTTATTTCGACTGAATTGAAACAGCGTTGAAATCTCACGTTAAATCATTTCCATACTGATAATGTTCCTCAATGACTGTCCCCGCAGCAACTCAACCAAATATTCAACCCAGGCTATCTAATCAAATACATATCGCTTTAAATATTTTCGATACAATCCTTAAAACTGCGAACACCTGGGAGGAATTGGAACGTTCATGGGCAGCTATTGAACAAGATATTACTACCCAGGAACAGTTTGAAGCTAGACAGCGAGAACGTAGAAACCTTCATTAGTTTCCTACACCGAAGGTTAACGTGTTCTTTGTATAAATATTTAACATACTTTCGGATGCCTCGACACTGTACTTTTAAGCCTTAAGTACAGACTCAGGAACAACACTACCCATGTTCTTTTCCACTAAAGCTCTAAATTGCTTGAAAATTGTAAATACATCAGCCTTACTCTTCAACATATAGACCCAAACATTCCTAGAGAAATCATCTATGAAAGTTGTAAAATATGATGATCCTCCATATGAAATAGTAGGGGATTTGTCCCCAAACATCAAAATGAATATAATCAAGGATTCCTTTACAGGTGTGTCTTTGGTTTTTAAATCTCTGCCTATTTTGTTTTCCATAAATACAGTGCTTGCAGAAATCTAACTTTCAAGACTTTAGACTAGGAAGTAACTTGCGATAAGAAAATACCTTTAATCCTTATTCACTCATATGGCCCAACCATTGATGCCACAGTCGAACACAATCAGTGTCGTTCTCATATATCATTGTCGCATGATCTGACTCAGTTATTGCTTCTAAAAAAAAATGGTTACAAACCTTCTTCTCTTTCATAACCAGTAGTATTCCTTTGTAGACATTCATAAATCCACCTTGAACAATACTCTTATATCCTCCAGTGTCTAAGATTCTCAAAGAAATTAGGTTCTTCCTAAGCTCAGGTACATGTCTCACATCAGTTAGTATTTTAACAGTTCCATCAAACATCTTAATTTAAATGCTACTAATTCCCACAACTTTACATGATAAGTCATTTTCCATGTAAACAATTCCATCATCTATAGACTGGTAAGTAACCAACCAGTTCTTATGAATACACATGTGATTTGAAGTACCAAAATCTAATAACCACCACTGATCATGACGTGAACCAATACTAATTGATAAAACTTCATCAGTCATACCTGAACCTGTTGTTGAACCTGTTTCGGTTGATTTTTCTTCCTTTGTCTCTATTGGAGAGTCGTCTTTGGAGGTTTGTTGTCGCTTCCAACAGTCCTTCTTCATGTGTCCCAATTTTCAAAAAAACTAACACTTAAGCTTTCTCTTTCTTCCCTTTGACTTTGACCGAGAGAAATAACTCCGAACTTGTCCTCTTTCTTTAGGTCTGCCTCTGACCATCATCACATTAGATGTAGAGGTTTCTGAATTAGTTTTCTTCCTTGTTTACTTAGACAAAAGTGCTCCAAAAATAACATCAAACTCAATACTTTATGTTGTGTTGAAACTAATAGAGGTAACAAAGTGATCCTATGACACAGAAAAATAACACAATAATGTAATTGTCTTATCTTCAGATTTGAGTTTTACTCCCATGTTGGTCAACTGATCTAAAAGAGAATTAAAAAAATTTAAATGCTCAACTATTTGTGTACCTTCCTTCATGGAAAAATGTACAATTGTATTTTAAGAAAGATCATGTTCGTCAAGGATTTCGTTATATACAAGCTTTCTATATTTGTCCATAAACCGACTGATGTCTTCTCTGAAACAATGTTGAACAAAACATCATCGACCAAGCACAGATGTATGGCACTTTGTTCTCTCGCATCGATCTCTTCCCACTCTTCATCTATTATGGTCACGCGTTTCTTTGATTTTCCCACAAGTGCCTTCACAACGCTTGTTGCACGAGCAAATCTTGCATCGTGACCTTCGAAATCTCAAAATTGTTCTTTCCAATGAACTTCTCGATTTCGAATTTGGAACTCTACGTCTTCGCCATTAGTAGAAGAAACAATTCCAAAAAAAACTTCTTATAAAAAAGAAATCCTTTTTATGGAGGAATGATCTTACTTAATGTTGAACGATAATTTTAAAAAAGGTTTAGCACAAAAAACCTTTTAATAATATATAAAACAAAACGTTTAATAAAAAAACTTTTATTAAAAAGATTCACTTTTCTAAAAAATTCACCACTTGAATTTATGCATTTAATATAACATGCATATAAAAAACATTCACCTTTTTAATTCACCTCATGACCATGCATAATAAGACAACATCGTTACCATGAATTAATTATCCTTTTTCACCTCATAAATAAGATGCCCATGAGAAAAATTCACCTTGCGTTTTACATACCATGCAAAATAATTTTCTTGGTATATAGAGCGGCGCTCCTTTTGAGTATGTAGATGGGCGTTGAAGTGTAAAATTGAGAATCTAATAAGGGGCATTTGAAACAACGCTCCCTCCACTAGGAGAGCGCAGCGCTCACTTGGTGAGTAGCACTCCCTTCAAGCAACCCACGTAGCCCCTCCAACACAGTGATCTCAACGCAACCTTCAAGTCTTCCAACAAGAAGCTCCTTCAGCAAACAACCTCAACATGTGGCCTTCTTATCTGTGGCCTCCTCACACTCTCATACCACTTGTTATAATTGTAAATGTGGAAAAAACACAATCAACAATCACACAGATTATAAAACATAAATATTTACATGGTTCACCCAAACATTGGGCTACGTCCACCAAGGGAAGGCATTGGTTGTCTTATTATTCAGATAATGGAGATTACAGTAGCTCACTCTCACACCCGCATCTACCTCTACAGGCTTACATAAATAATGAACATAATTAAATTGGTTACATAACTATTTTCTAAACTTGCGCGTTCATACCAAATTGGTAGATTTGGTTGAACAAACTACTAGAAAATAGGCTCCACTAAATCTTCTCATATCTACTAAATCTGGGAAATTCTTTGGCATATTCAACAATCTCCACCTTGACAACAATTAACCTGATACCTTGCTCCTTATTTCGTTCATCACCTTTTCTGGAAGCCAAGAGAAGCCAAGCACCATTGTAGCTTCTCTAACAGTATTGTTTTTGTGAACATGTCTGTGCAGTTCTCTTTTGTATGCACTTTCTCAAGAGAAACTCCACCTTCATCAATGACCCGTCTTACAAAATGGTACTTAATAGGTATATGATTTGTTTTACTGTGACAGGATGGATCATTAGCCAAGTGAATATCACTTTGGCTATCACAAAGAAAATTTACTTTGTCTTGCATCCTTCAAAACTCACCAAACAAACCTTTCAACCAAACTGCTTCTTTGCAAGCATGTGAAGTAGCTATGTATTCTACATATGTAGTGGATAAAGTAACAATGTTTTGTAGATTTGAAATCCAACTAAGAGCTCCACATGTAAGAGTAAATACATACCCTAAAGTTGACCTTCTCTTGTCCAAATCAACTACAAAATCAGAATCAACATATCCATAGACTAGCTCACGACCACAGTTAAAGGTGATACAGTAATCACTTGTCCCTCTCAGATACCGAAGCACCCATTTCACTGGTTCCAAGTGCTCTTTACCTGGATTTTCCATATACCTGCTGACAACCCCAACTTCATGTGAAATGGTTGGTCTTGTACTAACCATCGCATACATTATACTTCCTACTACATTAGCATATGGTATTCGAGACATATATTCATTTTCTTCTTTTGTACTAGGAATGAAACGCGTTTCACATCGTTCATACCAAACCTCAAAAGTATCTTCTCAACATAATTTTTTTGTGACAACCAAAGATTACCATTCCTCCTGTCTCTGAATATCTCCATGACCAAAATCTTCCTTGCTACTCGTAGATCTTTCATATCGAATGTCCTAGCCATTTGAGCCTTTAAGCTATTGATCTCAGTTATGATTTTTCTTGATAAAAGCATATCATCAACATACAATACTAAGATAATGAATATGACATTATTCAACTTCTTAAAGTAGACACAATGATCATACTCACTCCTTGTATAATTCTGGCTCACCATGAAAGAGTCAAATTTCTTGTACCATTGTCTGGGCGACTGCCTCAGACCATACAATGATTTCTTGAGCCTGCAAACAAATTTCTTGTTGCGATTTAGAATGAACCCTTCAGGTTGTTCCATGTAAATTTCCTCATCCAAATCTCCATGTAAGAAATAAGTCTTAACATCTCGCTGCTTCAACTCCAAATCATGTAAAGAAACCAAATGCTAACACACTTCAAATTGAAAAAATCTTAACAACTAGTGAAAAAATCTCATGAAAGTCAATACCTTCTTTCTGAGAATATCCTTTTGCAACCATCATTTATTTGTACCTTTCCACTTTATCATCAACACCCTTCTTCATCTTGTAGACCTACTTGCAATCTATATTTTTTCAATCTCTTGGAAGCTCTACCATGCCCCATGTGGCGTTCCTCTCTAATGCCTTCATTTCATCCTTCATTGCTTCTCTCCATTTATCACTGATAGAACCCTTCACAACTTCTTGATAGCATGAAGTGTCATCATCATTAGGACTTAAAGAAACTGATGAAACAAATTCATCATACCTTCTTTGAGGATTTCTGACCCGAGTAGACCTCCTTAGGAAGTTTGTGGCACATCCACATTCTGTTGATTGTTCTCATCAAAAACTTCTTCTTCTGTAGAAAACTCTTAATGAGCATATTTAGAAACCTCTTCATGTTCAATTTCATATATATTTGAACTACTTCAAACTAAATCAATTGATACTTAGGTACTTCTTCCTATTTCATTTGAATTTCTACATCTGATTTGATGATAGATGATTAATCAAATATTACATTTTTGTTAATGGTGATCTTGTGAGCAGTAGAATCCCACAACTTGTACCCCTTAATACCATCACCATATCCAACAAAGATAAGCCTTTTTTTATTTTGGATGTAATTTAGAATGTTGATGTTTCAGAATTAGAGCATAGGCTTCACAGCCAAAAACTTTAAGATTAGAATAATTACAAGGGTGACCTTTCCATACCTCTTCAAGAATCTTGCACTCTATTGTTGTTGAAGGTGATTGATTCACTAGATAACAAGTTGTAGTTGTTGCTTCTACCCACAGTTCCTACTGCAAGTTGGCCTTACTAAGCATACTCCTTGCTCTCTCTAGAATAGTCATGTTCATGCGTTAAACATCTCCATTTTGCCGAGCCGTATAGTTAGTGGTTTTATGCCTATCAATCCCAAACTCCTTTCAATAGTTCTCAAATTCCATTGACGTAAATTCACCACCATTATCAGTTCTTAAATAGTTAATGGAACTACCCGTGCTCTTTTCCACTAAAGCTCTAAACTGCTTGAAAATTGTAAATACATCAGCCTTACTCTTCAGCATATAGACCCAAACATTCCTAGAGAAATCATCTATGAAAGTTACAAAATATGATGATCCTCCATATGAAATAGTAGGGATTTGGTCCCCAAACATCATAATGAATATAATCAAAGATTCCTTTATTGGTGTGTCTTTCGGTTTTAAATCTCCGCCTATTTTGTTTTCCATAAATACAATGCTTGCATAAATCTAACTTCAAAGACTTTAGACTAGGAAGTAACTTGCGATCAGATAATACCTTTAATCCTTGTTCACTCATATGGCCCAACCGTTGATGCTAGATTCAAACATAATCATTGTTGTTCTTATATATCGTTGTCTCATGATCTGACGCAGTTATTCCTTCTAACAAAAATAGGTTACCAACCTTCTTCTCTTTCATAACCAATAGGATTCCTTTGTAGACTTTCATAACTCCACCTTGAACAATACTCTTATATCCTATAGTGTCTAAGACTCCCAAAGAAATCAGGTTCTTCCTAAGCTCAAGTACATGTTTCACATCAGTTAGTATTTTAACAGTTCCCTCAAACATCTTAATTCAAATTCTACCAATTCCCACAACTTTACATAATAAGTCATTTCCCATGTAAAAAATTGCATCATCTATAGACTAGTAAGTAACCAACCCGTGCCTATGAAGATACATGTGATTTGAAGCACAATAATCTAATAACCACTGTTTATCATGACATGAACCAATACTAATTGATAAAACTTCATCAATCATACATGAACCTGTTGTTGAACCTGTTTTGGTTGCATTTTCTTCCTTTGTCTTTTTTGTAGAGTCGTCTTTGGAGGCTTGTTGTCGCTTCCAAAAATCCTTCTTTAGGTGTCCCAATTTGCCACAAAAACAACACTTAATCTTTCTCTTTCTTCCCTTAGACTTTGACCGAGAGAAATCCCTCTGACCTTGTCTTCTTTCTTTATGTCTGCCTCTGACCATCATCGCATCAAATGTAGAGGTTTCTAAATTGGTTTTCTTCCTTGTTTACTCAGATAGAAGTGCTCCAACAATAACATCAAACTCAATACTTTTTGTTGTGTTGAAACTAATAGAGGTAACAAGGTTATCCCATGACATAGGCAAATAACATAATAATGTAACTTCCTTATCTTCATATTCAAATTTTACTCCCATGCTGGTCAACTAAACTAAAAGAGAATTAAAAACATTTAAATGATCAGCTATTTTCGTACATTCCTTCATGCACAAACTATACAATTGTATTTTCAGAAAGATCCTGTTCGTCAAGGATTTTTTCATATACAAGCTTTCCAGCTTCTTCCATAAACCGACCGATGTCTTCTCTTAAACAATGTTGAACAAAACATCATAGACCAAGCACAAATGTATGGCACTCTGTTTTCTCGGATCGAACTCTTCCCACTCTTCATATGTGATGGTCACGAATTTCTTTGATTTTCCTACAAGTTCCTTCGTAACGCCTTGTTGCATGAGAAGATCTTGCATCTTGACCTTCCAAATCTCAAAATTGTTCGTTCCAATGAACTTCTCAATTTCGAATTTGGCACTCTGCATCTTCGCCATTAGTAGAAGAAAAAATTCCAAAAAACAACTTCTTATAAAAAAGCAAGCCATTTTATGGAGGAATGATCTTACTTAATGTTGAACGATAATTTTAAAAAAGGTTTAGTCCAAAAAACCTTTTAATAATATATATAAAAAAAGTTTAATACAAAATATTTTATTAAAAAGATTCACTTCTCTAAAAAATTGACCACTTGAATTTATGCATTTAATATAACATGCATATAATACAAATTCACCTTTTTAATTCACCTCATGACCATGCATAATAAGAAAACATCGTTACAATGAATTAAATAGCCTTTTTCGCCTCATAAATAAGATTCCCATGAGAAACATTCACCTCGTGTTTTACATACCATGCAAAATAATTTTCTTGGTGTATAGAGCGACACTCCTTTTGAGTATGTAGATGGGTGCTGAAGTGTAAAAATGAGAATTTAATAAGGGACCTTTGAAACAACGCTCCCTCCACTAGGAGAGTGTAGTGCTCACTTGGGGAGTAGATCTACCTTGAATCAACCCACGCAGCCTCTCCAACACAGTGATCTCAATGCAGCCTTCGAGTCTTCCAACGAGCAGCTCCTTCAGCAAACAACCTCAACATGTTTCCTTCTTCCAATTTGCGACCTCCTCATGCTCTCATACCACTTGTTATAATTGTAAATGCAGAAAAAACACAATCAACAATCACATAGATTATAAAACACGGATATTTACATGGTTCACCCAAACATTGGGCTATGTCCACCTACGGAAGGCATCAGATGTCTTATTATTTAGATAATGGAGATTACAATAGCTCACTTTCACACCCTCATCTCCCTCTACGAGCGTACATAAATAATGAACAAAATTAAATTGGTTACATAACTATTTTCTAAACTTGTGCATTCATACCAAATTGGTAGATTTGGTTGAACAAACTACTAGAAAATAGGCTCCATTAAATCTTCTCATATCTACCAAATCTGGGAAATTCATTGGCATATTGAATAATCTCCACCTTGGCAATGATTAACATGATAACTTACTCCTTCTTTTGTTCATCACCTTTTGTACAATCCAAAAGAAGCCAAGCACCATTGTACCTTCTCTAACAATAATGGTTTTGTGAACATATCTGTGCAATTCTCCTTTGTATGCACTTTCTCAAGAGAGACTCCACCTTCATCAATGACCTGTCGTACAAAATGATACTTGATAGGTATACGATTATTTTTACTGTGACAAGATGAACTATTAGCTAAGTGAATAGAATTTTGGCTATCACAAAGTAACTTTACTTTGTCTTGCATCCTTCAAAACTCAACAAACTGTCTCTTTGCAATAATGTGAAGAAGCTACATATTATTCTTATGTAGTGGATAAAGAAACAATGGTTTGTATCTTTGACATCCAACTAATAGCTCCGCCTGCAAGAGTAAAGACATACCCTGAAGTCAACCTTCTCGTGTTCAAACCACCTACAAAATCAGAATCAACATATCCACATACTAGCTCACGGCCACTGTTATAGGTGATACAATAATCACATATGCCCCTCAGATACCGAAGCACCCATTTCATTGTTTCCTAGTGCTCTTTACCTGGATTTTCCATATACCTACTGACAACCCAAACTGCATGTGAAATTCTTGGCCTTGTACTAACCATCACATACATTAGACTTCCTACTGCATTAGCATATGGTATTCGAGACATATATTCTTTTTCTTCTTTTGTACTAAGACATAAACTTGAAGAAATCTTAAAATTTTAAGCCAAAGGGACTGAAACTCATTTCACATTGTTCATACCAAACCTCAAAAGTTTCTTCTCAACATACTTTTGTTGTGACAACCAAAGCTTACCATTCGTCCTGTCTCTGAATATCTCCATGCCCAAAATCTACCTTGTTGCGCCTAGATATTTCATATCGAACATCCTATCCATTTGAGCCTTTAACCTGTTGATCTTAAATATGATTTTTCTTGATAAAATCATATCATCAACATAGAATACTAAGATAATGAATATGACATTTATCAATTTCTTAAAGTAGACACAATGATCATACTCACTCCTTGTATAATTCCATCTCACCATGAAAGAGTCAAATTTCTTGTACCATTTTCTGGGCGAGTGCCTCAGACCATACAATGATTTCTTGAGCCTGCAAACAAATTTCTTGTTGCGATTCTGAACCAACCCTTTAGGTTGTTCCATGTAAATTTCCTCATCCAAATCTCCATGTAAGAAATAAGTCTTAACATCTAGCTGCTTCAACTCCAAATCAAGTAAAGAAACCAATACTAACACACTTCGAATTGAAAAAATATTAACAACTAGTGAAAAAATCTCATGAAAGTCAATATCTTCTTTCTGAGAATATCCTTTGGCAACCATCATTTCTTTGTACCTTTCCACTTTATCATCAACACACTTCTTCAGCTTGTAGACCCACTTGCAACCTATTGTTTTTCTGTCTCATGGAAGTTCTACCAGGCCCCATGTGGATTTCCTCTCTAATGCCTTCATTTCATCCTTCATTGCTTCTCTCCATTTATCGTTGTTATAACCCTTCACAACTTCCTGATAGCACGAGGTTTCATCATCATTATGACTTAAATAAACTAATGAAACAAAATCATCATATGTTCTTGCAAGATTTTTGACCCGCATAGACCTCCTTAGGAAGTTTCTGGCTCATCCACATTCTGTTGATTGTTATCATCAACAATTTCTTCTTCTGTAGGAAACTCTTATTGAACATCTTCTAAAACTTGTTCATGTTCACTTTCATCTATATTTGATCTGGTTTCAAATTTAATCTGTTGATACTTAAGTAGTTCTTCTTGTTTCATTTGAACATCTACATCTGATTTGATGAGAGATGATTCATCAAATATTACATCTTTATTAATGGTGATCTTGTGAGCAGTAGGATACCACAACCTGTACCCATTAATACCATCACCATATCCAACAAAGATAAGCCTTTTTTTATTTTGGATCTAATTTACAACATTGATGTTTTAGAATTAGAGCATAGGCTTCACAACCAAAAACTTTAAGATTAGAATAATTACAAGGGTGACCTTTCCATACCTCTTCAGGAATCTTGCACTCTATTGTTGTTGAAGGTGATCGATTCACCAAATAACAAGTTGTAGTCATTTCTTTTTCCCACAATTCCTGCTGCAAGTTGGTTTTACTAAGCATATTCCTTGCTCTCTCTAGGAGAGTCATGTTCATGCATTCAACAACTGCATTTTGTCGAGGCGTATAGGCAGTGGTTTTATGCATATAAATCCCAAAATCCTTGCAATAGTTCTCAAATTCCATTGACATAAATTCACCACTAGTATTAGTTGTTAAACATTTAATGGACCTACCCGTGCTCTTTTCGTATAAAGCTCTAAACTACATGAAAATTGTAAATACATCAACCTTACTCTTCAACATATAGACCCAAACATTCCTAGAGAAATTATCTATAAAATTTAAAAAATATGATGATCCTCCATATGAAATAGTAGTAGGGGATTGGTCCCCAAACATCAGAATGAATATAATCAAGGATTCCTTTACAAGTGTGTCTTTTGGTTTTAAATCTTTGTGGATTTTGTTTTCCATAAATACAGTTCTTGTAGAAATCTAACTTTAAAGACTTTAGACTCGGAAGTAACTTGCGATCAAATAATACCTTTAATCCTTGTTCATTCATATGGCCGAACCATTGATGCCATAGTCAAACATAATCATTTTTGTTCTTAGATATCATTGTTGCATGATCTGATTTAGTTATTCATTCTAACAAAAATAGGTTACCAACCTTCTTCGCTTTCATAACTAGTAGGATTCCTTTGTAGACTTTCATAACTCCACCTTGAACAATACTCTTATATCATCTAGTGTCTAATAATCCGAAAGAAATTAGGTTCTTCCTAAGCTCAAGTACATGTCTCACATCAGTTAGTATTTTAACAGTTCCATCAAGCATCTTAATTCGAATGCTATCATTTCCCACAACTTTACATGATAAGTCATTTCCCATGTAAACAATTCCATCATCTATAGATTGGTAAGTAACCAACTAGTTCCTATGAAGACACATGTGATTTGAAGCACAATAATCTAATAACCATCGTTGATCATGACGTGAACCAATACTAATTGATAAAACTTCATCAGTCATACTTGAACCTGTTGTTGAACCTATTTTGGTTGCATTTTCTTCCTTTGTCTCTTTTGGAGTGTCGTCTTTGGATGCTTGTTGTCTCTTCCAACAGTGCCTCTTTAGGTGTCCCAATTTTCCACAAAACAAACACTTAAGCTATCTCTTTCTTCCCTTCGACTTTGACCGAGAGAAATCCCTCTAACCTTCTCCTCTTTCTTTAGGTCTACCTCTGACCATCATCGCATCAGATGTAGAGGTTTCTGAATTGGTTTTCTTCCTTGTTTCCTCAGACAACAGTGCTCCAACAATAACATCAAACTCAATACTTTTTTTTTTGATGAAACTAATAGAGGTAACAAAGTGATCCCATGCCACAGGAAAATAACACAATAATGTAATTTCCTTATCTTTAGATTCGAATTTACTCCCATGCTAGTCAACTGAACTAAAAGAGCATTAAAAGCATTTAAATGATCAACTATTTTCGTACCTGCCTTCATGCGCAAAATGTACAATTGTCTTTTCAGAAAGATCTTGTTCATCAAGTATTTCATCATATATCAGCTTTCCAACTTCATCCATAAACCGACTGATGTCTTCTCTCAAACAATTTTGAATAGAATATCATAGACCAAGCACAGACGTATGGCACTCTGTTCTCTCACATCGATCTCTTCCCAATCTTCATCTGTGATGGTCACGAGTTTCTTTTATTTTCCCAAAAGTGCCTTCGCAACACCTTGTTGCATGAGCAGATATTGCATCTTCACCTTACAAATCTCAAAATTGTTCTTTCCAATGAACTTCTCGATATCGAATTCGACACTCTGCGTCTTTGCCATTAATAGAAGAAACAATTCCAAAAAATAACTTCTTATAAAAAAAAAAATCATTTTTATGGAGGAATGATCTTACTTAATGTTGAACGATAATTTTAAAAAAGGTTTAATCCAAGAAACCTTTTAATAAAATATAAAAAAAAATGTTTAATAAAAAATCTTTTATTAAAATGATTCACTTTTCTAAAAAAAACACCACTTGAATTTATGCATTTAATATAACATGCATATAATACAAATTCACCTTTTTAATTCACCTCACGACCATGCATAATAAGACTAACATAGTTACCATGAATTAAATAGCCTTTTTCACCTCATAAATAAGATGCCCATGAGAAACATTCACCTCGTGTTTTACATACCATGCAAAATAATTTTCTTGGTATATAGAGCAGTGCTCCTTTCGAGTATGTAGATGGGCATTGAAGTGTAAAAATGAGAATTTAATAAGGGACCTTTGAAACTGCGCTCACTCCACTAGGAGAGTGCAGTGCTCACTTGGTGAGTAGCGCTCCCTTCAAGAAACCCATGCAGGCTCTCCAACACAGTGATCTCAACGTAGCCTTCGAGTCTTCCAACGAGCAACTCCTTCAGCGAACAACCTCAACATTCAACCCTCTTCCAATCTGCGACCTCCCCATGCTCTCATACCACTTCTTCTAATTGTAAATGCAGAAAACACAATAAAAAATCACACAGATTATAAAACATAGATATTTAAGTGGTTCACCCAAACATTGGGCTACGTCCACCAAGGGAGGGCATTGGTTGTCTTATTATTCAGATAATGGAGATTACATCAGCTCACTCTCACAAGCTCATCTGCCTCTACGGGCTTACATAAATAATTAATAGAATTAAATTGGTTACATAACTATTTTCTAAACTTGTGCGTTCATACCAAATTGGTAGATTTGGTTGAACAAACTACTAGAAAATAGGCTCCACTAAATCTTCTCATATGTACTAAATATGGGAAATTCGTTGGCATATTCAATAATCTACGCATTGACAACAATTAACCTGATACCTTGCTCCTTCTTTTGTTCATCACCTTTTCTGAAAGCCAAGAGAATCCAAGCCCCATCGTAGCTTCTCTAACAGTACTAGTTTTGTGAACATGTCTGAGCAGTTCTCTTTTGTATGCACTTTATCAAGAGAAACTCCACCTTCATCAATGACATGTCTTACAAAATGGTACTTGATAAGTATATGATTTGTTTTACTGTGACATGATGGATTATTATACAAGTGAGTATCACCTTGGTTATCACAAAGTAACTTTACTTTGTCTTGCATCATTCAAAACTCACCAAACAAACCTCTCAACCAAACTGTGATGCAGGAGCATCGCCAGCTCATCAAGCGAGCCAACGCGGAAGCGGAAAGACAGCTAGACAGTGGCAGCACAAATTTTGAAAACACCTTGATATCATTGCGCAAACATTAATGTTGGATTTAATGAACCGCACTTTGTATATTTTATTGGACCTTGAGTGGATAGCTCTCGTCCTTAGGTAGATAGATGACATTTATTTTAGTTAATGCTGGTAGGTAGATTTTAATTCTAGATTTGATAGATTTAGAGCGTAAGAGGGAAACGATATATAGACACCCTCATTGTATCATTGTAACATTATTCAGATAGTGAAAACAGGAGCAAGAAGAGGAGAGAAAACAAAGAACTGTATGAATAACACCCATGTACAGACATTTGAATTAATAGAAGAAGAATTGATTCAAATCCATGGTTTGTGTTGTTTCTCTGTGTACGTTGTTGTTGTGCTCATGAATGTTTTTCTTCTTGTCATGCATTTCTTTTTTATGTTGTGTATGTGATTTCATGGTGAACTAGAAGTCCGAAAGGAAGAGGGAATTAGTTTCAATTGTTTCTCTATTATGAGCCAGAGAATCCCTACAAGGAGTGCAGTGGAATTTGCCCACAAGGAGTGCATTGACAAAGGCTTCAGATAGAGATAACTTTTGTTCTAAGTTCCCAGAAACACAGTTGAGTAGAAGTGTCGTGCAAGGAGTGTGCAGGCCAAGGAAAAAGTCTCAGAGTTGCGACTCAGAGAAAAGTATTGAAGACTGTTGCAGGATTGCGCAAAGTCAAAAGACTTCAACACTTAGACAAGGTTGAAGGGTTTCCGCAAGAAGTGCGGGCAAGAAGTTCTAAAAAGGACTTGCGAAGTCGAGAACAAGCTCAGGAGGAGTAGACCTTCGATTTCACCGAAGGAGAAGTGCAGGGAAACTTCTATTGGAAATCTGAAGGAAGCATCATAGGTTGGCAAGCAGGGGCCAAGCCTTTGTGAAAGAAGAACTTGATTTATTGTGCAGAAATCATCCAAGGAAGGATAGACGGTCGAAATCCTTTGAGAAGATTTTGCGAAGTCCCGAGGGATGTAGGATCTTGTGGAGGCGCAAGGGGTTTAAGACAAGAGTGTCCGAGGGTTTGAACCTCAAGAGGGAGCAGAGCCTTCGATCCAAGGTAGAAGAAACCATCGGATATGCACGCGACATCGCATATCGGTTAATCGCGAGTTGAATCTCCAAGAGATTGCAACAAAAATCGCGAGTTGAATATCCAAGAGATTGCAACAAAAATCGCGATATCGCAAGTAGCAATATCCTGATAGGATCAAAACTGTTCATCGTGGAGGACGCGTGTTAGGAGATTCTGAGGAGTCGAGGCTTGGAACATCGGAGTTTCCGGAGGTAAGAAACTCTTGCAGGTTGAAATCACGATACGTGATATCCCGACGGAAGGGTCGTGTGGGCCACCCCCGGAGTTAGTGGGAGATAGGTGGCAGAATATCGGGGATCGGGAAAAGGAAAGTCCCGAGTCCTTTGACATCAGGATTCGCGATCTTGCAAATCCTGAAATCCCGACGGAGGCGACGGAAGGTGGAAGAGTCTATCCACACGTGCGCATCAGAGCATCGGTACATTGGAGTTCGTAGGTTGGACATCTCACTAGTTAACGTCGCGAGTAGCGATTTCCCAATAGGGATAACTCTGATAACAAAGGGGAGAAGCTAACAATTGACCCACATCGGGTTTCGGGGAATCGTGAGGCATAAGGTAGGCGAACATAGAATTCACGAAATCGTGAATTCCAATTTCCCGACCGTTAAGGAAGATCATCGAAGAGTCGTTGTGGATGAAGAATTCTCGATAGGGAATTAGAAGAACCTTCGAGTTCTTCAGGCCAAAGGGAAAGAAGATCCTGAGGAGAGTCAATGTGCCAGTGGGGTGGCGCACCTATGTCAGAGTGGTATCAGAGCAGGATCGACTCTTTGCTTTCTGTAGCAGAGAGAGAGAAAATTCACCATGCCACCCAGAAGAGAAAGATAGTCACCCGACCCAGAAGACAGGGAGGTGCGAAGAAGAGGTAGACCAACAGGAAATCCAAAAATGGAGAGGTAGATGAGAGATCTTCGAGCAAGACTCTAGGAGATGGAAACAACCCAGAGACGTATAGTTAGTGCAGGGGATCTTAGTGATTCTGATGGTGAAATTGAGGCTGAACGTGAGGAGGAACTTGCAGCCGAATATGAATCAATTGAACGGTTGATAAAAGTTATCGTAAGAATGGGTGCGAAGGTGAAAATGGACATTCCAGTTTACGAGGGAAACTTGGATGCAGAAGAGATACTAGACTGGATTAGAGCTCTTGATACCTACTTCGATTACGAAGATATTGAAGAGGATAAGAAGGTCAGACATGTTGTCACACGCCTAAAAGGACATGCAACATTGTGGTGGGATGAGTTACAAGATGATAGACGTTCCAAAGGTAAGAAAAATATTAAAAGATGGGATCGAATGATCGCGAAGATGAAGGCGAAATTCATCCCAAGAGATTACCAAATTACTCTGTTCAGGAGAATGCAGAACCTGAGACAGAAGTTGATGACAGTAAAAGAGTACACTGAGGAATTCTATCAACTGAACATTAGAGCAGGTCATCGGGAGAGCAATGATGAGAAGGTTGCCAGATATATGAATGGTCTGAGATACGACATTCAGGATGAGTTAAGCATGGTTACCATCAGGACGGTGGAGGATGCTTACAGGATAGCTTTGAAAGCAGAAGAGAAGTTGAGCCGTAAGAAAGGTCAGTGAGGGTGAGGTAGAAGTCAACCCAGATGCAAGACAGTTGCCCAGGAGAAATTCCAGAAGCCCAAGGAGGAATGGAAAAGACCTCAGGGTAAATTTGAAAGAGCTAGGACCTCACAAAAAGGACCATACATTGAACAGAGAGGGAAACATAATGAGTAGAAGGGAGATTATGCTGACACAAATACTTTTCCTCATACTAGAGGTAGAGGAAGAGGGTGAGGTGGAGTTATCACATGTTTCACATGTGTGAAGAATGGGCACAGGTCATTTGAGTGTCCAAAGAAAAAGAACGACATCACAGAAGCTCACATCGCAGAAGCACAAAAGTGTGATGCTGAGACGGAAGATGCAGAAGGCGGAAGATCGCTTGGGATGCATAAAGTCCTTTTGACACCCGAGAAGGAGGTGGAGAGTTCAGCTCAAAGGACCAGACTATTCAAAATAGCTTGCAAGACCAAGGACAGAGTATGCAAGGTTATCGTGGATAGTGGAAGCACGGATAATCTCGTTTCAACCGAGATGGTAGAAAAGATGGAGCTGGAGACAACTGATCACCCGAGTCCATACAAAGTTTCATGGCTACAGAAAGGACATCAGGTGAGTGTCACCAAACAATGCTTGGTTGAATTCAATATAGGTGGGTATAATGATAAGATTTTATGTGATGTTATTCCCATGGATGTATGTCATTTATTGCTGGGTAGACCATGGAAATATGACATAAATGTGGTTCATGATGGGAGGATGAACACATATACTTTAGAGAAGAATGGGAGAACCCATATGTTGCTTCCGATTAAGGATAAGGAAGTGAAACCAGAAGTAAGCAACAAAATACTTCTCATGAGTGGGAAGGAACTTCTTACAGAGATGGAGAAGAAAGAAGATCCACAATTCTTTGTGGTAAGAAAGCCGAGGATTGTTCTGACTAGCACAAGAGTGGATGATCTATCAGAATATATTCAGGAACTGTTGGAAGAGTTCGCAGACATCGTAGTGGACGGATTACCTCGTTCGTTGCCACCGATGAGAAATGTGAGTCACCATGTAGACTTCATACCAGGAGCTAGTTTTCCAAACAAAGCTGCGTACAGGTTGACACCGCAGGAGAATGAGGAGGTCAAGAAGCAGGTCCAGGAGTTGTTGGACAAGGGATTAGTCAGAGAAAGCTTGAGTCCATGTGTTGTTCCGAAAATACTCAGTCCAAAGAAGGATGGTGGTTGGAGAATCCGTACAGATTCCAGAGCCATTAACAAGATAACCATCAAGTACAGGTTTCCATTACCACGGATGGATGACTTGATGGACTGTTTAAGTGGAGCCAAATTTTTTTCAAAGACAGACTTGAAAATAGGATATCACTAGATTCACATGAGGGAAGGTGATGAATGGAAGACAACCTTCAAAACCAACGAAGGACTGTATGAATGGCTAGTCATGTCGTTTGTCTTGACAAATGCATTGAGCACATTTATGAGGTTGATGAATGAAGTCCTGAGGGAATTCATTGGGAAATTTTTCGTCGTATATCTGGATGATATACTGATCTTCAGTAAAACGAAGGCTTAACATTTGAAGCATTTAACCATTGTGATGAGGAAGCTACAGTAGGAGAAGTTGTTGATCAACATGAATAAGTGCTCATTCATGAAGACAAAGCTCATTTATTTGGGTTTTGTTATTTCAACAAATGAGTTGAGGATGGATCTGGATAAGGTAGAAGTGATCAAGAATTGGTCATCACCGAGAAATATTTTCGAGGTGAGAAGTTTTCATGGTTTGGCTGGTTTCTACCGAAAATTCATCAGGAATTTTAGTGGAATTAGCACAGCGATGATGGAAATAGTCAAGAAGCTACATAAGTCTTTTCATTGGACAACAGAGGTGGAGAAAAACTTCAATCTGTTGAAGCGAAAGATAACAGAATGACCAGTGTTGGTGTTGCCATATTTCCAGAAGACATTTCAAGTGAAATATGATGCAAGCGGTTTTGCTATAGGAGCGGTCTTGAGTCAGGAAGACAGACCAGTTGCATATTTCAGTGAGAAGTTGGATGAGGCGAAGAGGAAATACTCCACGTATGATAAATAATTCTATGCTATCATACAGGCATTGAAGAAGTGGAGGCATTATTTGATTCCGAAAGAATTTGTTCTGTATAGTGATAATCTTGCATTGCAGTTTGTGAGTCAACAAGAGAAGTTGAATCAGAAACATGCAAAATGGGTAGAGTATATGCAAAATTTTACATTTGTAAATAAACACATTTCAGGTACTGCTAACAAAGTGGCTGATGCTTTGAGCAGGAAATGTTTGTTGCTGCAGGAGTTCCAGGTCAAAACATTGGGTTTTGAAAATCTTAAGGACATGTATGTAGGTGATGCATATTTTGGAGAGGCGTATGAAGTAGCTGAGAATCCAGTTCTTAGAGACAGAAGCCCATGGATAGATTACATGATCCAGGAGGGATTGTTGTTCAGAGGCAATCAACTGTGTATTCCAAATTGCTCCATGAGGGAGAACTTTTTGAAAGAGAAGCACAGTGGTGGATTAGCAGGACATTTTGGCCATGACAAAACATTTGCGAAGTTGAGCAAATCGTATTTTTGGCTGGGCATGCAAGAAGATGTTAAAATATTTGTTGAAATATGCAGGATTTTCCAACACTCAAAAGGGAGGAAGAAGAATGCAGGGTTATATCAGCCATTGCCCATACCAGAGAGGCCATGGGAGGCGATAAGCATGGATTTTGTATTGGGCTTGCCGAGGACACAAAGAGGTGTTGATTCCATATTTGTGGTGGTGGACAGGTTTTCAAAGATGGTGCATTTCATTCCATGCCAGAAAACCAGCGATGTGACTCACATCATAAATTTGTTTTTAAGGAGGTCATTCGACTTCATGGATTACCGAAAAACATAGTTTCAGATAGAGACATAAAATTCATAGGGAATTTTTGGAGGACCTTATGGAAGAAGCTAGGAACTAACTTGGCATTTAGTTCAGCTTATCATCCTCAGACAGATGGACAGACAGAGGTGGTAAACAGAAGTCTGGGAGACTTGCTGAGAAGATTGGTGACAGAGCACCATAGCAGTTGGGACAACATATTACCACAAGCAGAGTATGCATACAACGACTCGGTCAATCGAAGTACAGGAAAGAGTCCATTTCAGGTTTTATATGGGATGCAGCTGAGAGGAGTTTTTGAATTGCGAGATTTAGAACAGATTGCGACTAGCAGGGCTAGTGCAGAAGAATTCGCTGAGGCGATGTAGGAACTTCACAGCAAGGTGAAGCAGCGGCTACAAGAATCAAACCAGGAGTATAAGCGCAGAGCGGATCAGCATCGGAGACAACTTCATTTTGAAGTTGGTGATCTAGTTCTGGCACATTTAAGGAAGGAAAGGTTCCCAAGGGGAACATACAATAAGTTGAAAATGAAGAAAATTGGGCCATGCAGAGTCCTGAAGAAATTCAGAGAAAATGCTTATGAGATTGAGTTACCGGATGGCATCGGGATATCTCTGATATTCAATATCGCAGACTTATACCCATACTAGTCTGGAGAAGTAGAAACTGCAATTGAGAAACCAGTGATCCAATGGGTGAAACAGATGCTGATAGCAGAAAAGCCGCAGATGGAGTTCATACTGGACAAGCGAGTAGGTAAGAAGACCAGGAGAAAAGAATACTTTGAGTATCTGGTCAAGTGGAAGAATCATCCAGTGGAAGATGCCAGCTGGGAGACAGAAGCAGTGATACAGAAGCATGGAAAGACCGTGCAGGAGCTCATGGATAAGAGCCCATGAAAATTTTCAAGCCGAGGAGTATGATGCAAGAGCATCGCCAGCTCATCAAGTGAGCCAACGCGGAAGCGGAAAGACAGCTGTACAACGACAACATAAATTTTGAAAACACCTTGATATTGTTGCGCAAACATTAATGTTGGATTTAATGAAGCGCACTTTGTATATTGTATTAGACCTTGAGCGGATAACTCTCGTCCTTAGGTAGATAGACGACATTTATTTTAGTTAATGTTGGTAGGTAGATTTTAATTCTAGATTTGATAGCTTTATAGTGCAAGAGGGAAAAAGGATATAGACACCCTCATTGTATCATTGTAACATTATTCAGATAGTGAAAACAGGAGCAAGAAGAGGAGAGGAAACAGAGAATTGTATGAAGAACACCCATGTACAGACATTTGAATTAATAGAAGAAGAATTGATTCAAATCCATGGTTTGTGTTGTTTCTCTGTGTACATTGTTGTTGTGCTCATGAATGTTTTTCTTCTTGTCATGCATTTCTTTTTTATGCTGTGTATGTGATTTCATGGTGAACTAGAAGTCCGAAAGGAAGAGGGAATTAGTTTCAATTGTTTCTCTATTATGAGCCAGAGAATTCCTACAAGGAGTGCAGTGGAATTTGCCCACAAGGAGTGCGTTGACAAAGGCTTCAGATAGAGATAACTTTTGTTCTAAGTTCCCAGAAACACAGTTGAGTAGAAGTGTCGTGCAAGGAGTGCGCAGGCCAAGGAAAAAGTCTCAGAGTTGCGACTCAGAGAAAAGTATTGAAGACTGCTGCTGCAGGAGTGCACAGAGTCAAAAGACTTCAACACTTAGACAAGGTTGAAGGGTTTCCACAAGGAGTGCACGCAAGAAGTTATCAAAAGGACTTGAGAAGTCGAGAACAAGCTCAGGAGGAGTAGACCTTCGATTTCACCAAAGGAGAAGTGCAGCGAAACTTCTATTGGAAGTTTGAGGGAAGCATCATAGGTTGGCGGTAGCCTTGTAAGGGATACTGATTCTTGATTGTAGCCTTGTTCAGTTGACGGTAGTCAATGCAAAGCCTCCATGATTCATCCTTCTTTTGTATGAAAATAACTGGTGCACCCCACGGTGACACACTAGGGCGTATCAGTCCCAGGTCCAACAACTCCTTCAGTTTCATTTTCAGCTCTTGCAACTCCGGGGTTGACATTCGATAAGGCGTTCTTGCTATCGGTTCGGTCCCCGGTTTCAGGTCTATAGTAAACTCCAATTCTCTCTTTCTGGCCGCATCCCAGGTAACTCCTATGGAAACACTTCCACAAATTCCTTCACCACCGGAAGTTGTTCTAGACCTTCCGCTACTCCCATTTCATTTAGCACAAGGATCGCATAAAGCTTGTACCCCTTGCGCATACTCTTCTGTAATTGTAAGGAAGAGATGAACCTCAGGGAAACTCCCTGGTTCCGGCCTACAATCACACGTCTCTTTCCTTCATCATCGACCAAGCTCAATTGTTTCGTCTTACAGTTGAGTATCGCCTCATGCAATTCCAACCAATCCATACCAATCATGACGTCATAAGATCCTAAGATTGTGACGTACAAGTTGACCTTCGTGACAAACTCTTCCAGGTTAAGGGCAGAGCCCGTAACCTTTCCTCCAACCTTCTGTTTTGGCTTCTGAAGCCATCTCTATGAAGCTAAACTCGTCCTGAACGACTGCCTTCTGGATTACATCGTGCAAGTTTTGAGGCATTAATACATTTAAACCTTTGCATGCAGGCTGTCGTTAAGCCCCAACACAAACCTGATGACCTTAAGCTTCTCAGTGTTAAGGTGCAGAGCATACCAGAGAAACGCCATAAAATGTGCCTCGTACTCGAGCACCGTACGACCTCCCTGTCGTAAGGCGTTGGACTCATTGAGCTGACGCTCAATGAATTCCTATGAAAGATACCTCTCTTGGAACCATTCCTCAAACAGTTCCCATGACACGTCTTCAACGACCCTGTTCAACTGCGGCAGGAGTGTCTTCCACCACAGAAGAGCGCTCCCCTTCAGTTGAAAGACCACCATGCGGAACTTCATGTTGGAGGTATAATCGTGAGGTGCGAAGCACATCACCATATTATCCAACCATGCCTCGGCGGCGACGCCATCTGGGGCACCAAAGAACTAGGGAAATTTAACCTTCTCGAGTTCACGATGAATGCTACCATTAACGGCTGGTGCGCATGGCGAAACCTCAGCGGGTGCCGATGCCCTGGCCTCGTCTCTGTCCAATCGGCTGATCAATGCCTCAGACATGCGCTGAAAAGATCTCATCATCCCGACAACCTCGCCAACTGCTATGTGCTCCTGTCCGAGAACCTGCTTGCCTCCCTGGGGGTTAGACCCCTCAGGCGTGGATGCTACTGGAGGCGTCACGCCTCCTCCCCTAGCACCCCGTTGTCTAACTCCATGACGTCCTCTAACCATGATTACCTACACACACACAATCAACTCGATCAACAACAGTATAATCATATCCAATCATGTCAACGAAAGTCGTAGCAAATCCCAAGTCGCAGGTCGAACCGGCTTTGATACCATATGTAACGAACCTCCTCTTACGACAACAACTCTGATAACAGGGTCAATTTTTTTTTTTTGTTTAAGGTGTGTTCACGCATGTAGAAAGGAAACAGACACACTTGACTCTACATCGCCACTCAACGAATAACAAGACGCAACCACGATGATCACAACATGAAGACATAAGGCACACAACAAGTAACTGCAAGCATTAAATGACCATAGACATAAGGAAGAATCTGTAATAGTAGATTTTACTATTTTTGCACAGAAAAGCAGGGCGTTAATCTTAGTCCTCTGCTCCGGAGAGAGAGAATGTTAGATAGGCTCTTGGACGACTGCTCGGGCAGAAACTAGTAATCTGATGACGAACAATATGCAAGCAAGATGAACACAACAAGATGACATACGACGTACCTCAGGCAACTACATGCATTAACGACGACCAATTAGAAATAAGTCAGACTGACTACCCATCCATCCTACCCTGCAATGGTTAGGACCTCCAAGACACATAAGCAATGGTCAAGCCCAGGTTCTCATCGATTTTAACCATTTAAGGTCTCAGGGCTGGCGATTGTTCTGAGGAACATGGAGGTGTCTACATCCCACCCGACACAAGCAGAACAAGCAATGAAATGATTACAACCAAGTACAATAATAATTAAAGAAAATCACGACTACGATGGAAAGAGAAGTTCTGAAGGGACTTCGTCAACGACCAACCATCATAGAACGAGGCATTAACCCCGACTCAATTAGCATTAATTACCGATCCATTACTACTTGTAATTTTCATTAGTTCACAAGTCGCCAATTCTACTCCAAAAATAATGTAAAACAATTAATTGCAATTCCCCAATACCAATTCATAATGATGAGTTGTACTTAGATTAAGAACTTGCATTTTTATATGTTAACCAATTTCAACAATATTCAACCACATTACCATATTATGCTAACAAAATTTCTCTTCTCAATAACCTTGCAAATAAATGTCAATCACATTACCTCTAATGATTACAACCTTACATTTCATATTATAAAAGCATGGCAATAAAACAACTTGCATGCTATTGCTAACAATAAAAATATAATAGCATCACCGTGAAATGATGCTCATAATACCTTTTATATCACCATGACTTGCAATAATCCAATCACATTGCATTTATGCGCTAACCATAATATTAAACTGTGATAACATTTCCATAATGGTGAACACATTCACATTATTTTACCAGGAGCATTAGCATTGACGTAAATCATTACACCACATTACCTTACATTAACCTTTCGTTACATTACAATACATTACATTCCATCATAATTCATTTCATTAACCTAACATTACATTACAATACATTACAGTACTTTATATTAATCTTACATTAACATTTCATTGCATTCCATTAGACTATATTAACGTCAAGATTCTAAGGGAGGAAAAACAAATCTATTCCATTATAACAATATTAGACACGACAACTGTAAGTAACCAACATTCCCTTTTTGGAGACCTTTTTGGAGAACTATCCAAAGGTGACTTATTGGTTCAGGCATGAAATTGAAAATGATAATTCTTACATGAAGTTTCCAGGGGAGTTTACCTAGTTTTCGGTAAACCTTGAAACCTCTATCTGACAGAGACATTCTAAACATAAAAAAAGAAATTCAATAATTAAGGGAATTACTCCGCCAGGGCATTCAATGAAGGAAGTATTTCCTAAATACCTAGAGGGTTTAGACACCCCTAGAAATAGGTGGCTATCAGAATCGAGAGGCGTTTAACCTACAGTTCGCATTTCTGGACGTAAGCCAAGGGACGGCCACACCGCAGCTACCTATCGCTATAACATGTGTTACTTCACCCGAATCCGGAGAGACCCATGCCACAGTTAAATGACACCATTATTACTCGTTGTAAGCTAACACTCTTTCTGGGGGGTGACCATACAGCCAACTCATACACACAGGTCTGCAGAGGTAGAGAATTAAACCATGGGTTAGGCAACAAGTAGAGGGGCGAGTCAGCACAATCGGTTCGATGCTGGTGGCATCAATCCCACAAGATGCCTAGGCAATGGAATCACCCCTGGTAAACATGGGTAAACCATTAAGTAACAGGGCGGGTGATTCTTATAGTCGCTGAGCAACCTCGTCCGAGAGTAAAAGTCTGGCTGGCGGAATCATTGAGGACGGATTCGCCGTGCCCCTTCTCAACTATTAGGCGTGCTGTGTGAGAGATATTTCATCTTCCCTCAAGGCGCTCAAGTAGGAAGTGGCACAGGAAGGGGGCTCACTTAGCAATGAGACGCACAGGTCAAAGAGCAATCACAATCCCGAACTCCTCCAAGGATGGGTTAAAATTTAGGAGGACCGATCGCTGAAGTGGAGATCAAAACGGAGAGAGTTTGGAAGAACAACGGGAAAAAGGGACGTAGTCGAAGGGCAGAAGGTCGCGCCTCTTAATCACTTGCAGGCATCTACAGGCTCCCTAAAAACACAGAGTCATTTGGGAAATTCTGGCGACGGAAGACATGTCAACTAAATTAATGAAAAAGAACAAAAAGGGGCGGTCAAAATATAAGTGATCTGCTGAGCAGAAGGGACAAATTCCTAAAGGTAACAGTAAAAATAAAATAAGCAATCACCGTAAAAAAAATCACAGTCAATTTAAATTGCAGTCATTAGTATGAATGGCCTCACATGCCCAACCGGACAGTGGGATTCTTTAATAATTTCACCAGGATGGTATCAGCAAGAGCTGGGAATTATCTACCATTTACAGGGATTTACACAAGGAAACGTTGGGTGTAAGCCAAGAACTCGTAGAGGTTGTCAACAAAAGTGTAGGGAGAAGGAATAACAATACGCAGAGAAAACAAAATCGACTGCAACAAGGCACAAACGCACCAACGAGGGAGTAAGATAACCAGACGCATGGGTTGTGCTGAAAATCTCATGCTGAACAAGCAAACGGGGTCAACAACAGAGACAGAACAACCACAGGAAATTCTATCAAGGTAAAGACGCTCGGTGGAAGGAAAACAACGCCAATGACTAGGTTATGGGGTTAATAACATACATCAAGGCAGAAGACGTCAACTGCCAAGGATCACTACCAAAGTAGCCGTATAATGATATCGAAGCAAATAGATGAAGTAAAAACTAATTATGTTCCACCTATTACCGAATTTTAACAGTTGAGTTAACCTTTACAACAATGCAAGTCTAACTGACGAAGTAAATAAATATGCATCCTACGAAAATACAAATCATACAGTTTCCTTAACTCCCACCTTGAACGATGATGTCGCGCTCTGTGCTGCTCCTGCTCCGTGCCGCTCCCGTTCACTGACCGTCAAGACTGCACCGGTACCTCCCAGCCAATCGCTAGGGGTACTTTGCTTCCCCCTTATCTCCCCGAGCTACAAAGGGGCCACACAAGATTCTGATGGTAAGTCTAGTTTCCCAGCTCGCCTCACAAGGCTGAGCTACCACTCCAATACAAGCTGAGAAAATCCCAACTCCTCACAAGCAATCAGTCAAGTCACAATTCGACAACGTAACGATACGCTAACAATCGATCCCTTTCTTCCTCATCTCCCTTTTCTTTTATAGAGTTTTGAGACTCACCTACTTTCCTAATTCACATTTTAAATTAAGTTTCAATAAAATATTCTAAATATTCTCCATCGCACAAGTGTCGTCCATCCCCCTCTTTTCTTCAATAAATAATTTCTTTAAATTTATTAATTGTCTCAAATCCCTCACCCACCTAGAGTCACTCCTAAATTTACTCATAGGTGTTCCTAGATCTCCTTACATGCTTTAATTAATTTCCCTAAAATGAAGTTGCTAAATTTAGTTCGTTTTAGAAAGTTCTTAATTGCAGATTCCTTACTATGTTGACTTTGCTTTTTACCCTATGTCCCCTTCTTTCCTTTATTATGTTTCCTTTATTACTTAGTTTCCCTATTTTTATTATTCCCTTCCTTTTTAAAACCAAAAAGGTAAATGCACTAATTAATCATTTCATTTATTATTTATTTAATATCTTTTGTTCTTTCACAAGTTAGGAATTAATTTCTTCTTTGCAAATTTTTAAATCCCTTTGTTTAATTAAATCCTTACTCTCTTCATTTACCCCAAGAATTTTATGAAGACCCAACTATTACCTACGTGGGTTTTTGTTTAAATTGTTATTTTTATTCCAGGGTCCTTTTTCTTAAGGTTAGACTAAATTTTTACCTTAAAAAGTTTTAGACTTAGGATTTAGATTCTGAACTGGGAAACACTTGGTTAGGGAAGTTGTTTAAGGATTTCTTAAGGCGTTAATGTCTTAGGGACATTTAGGTTTGTTTCCTTCATCAACATCAATGCGACATGCCCTTCAGGACGCACCACGTGCTCCAAGGGTGCCACTCGCCTCATTCATTTCCTTTGTGCGACGTGCCCTTCAGGATGCACCACGTGCTCCAAGGGTGCCACTCGCCAACTTGTGTTTCTTTTGTGTGACGTGCCCTTCAAGATGCACCACGTGCTCCAAGGGTGCCACTCGTCGACTTGTGTTTCTTTTGCACGGCGTTCCCTTCAGGATGCACCACGTGCTCCAAGGGTACCACTTGCTGACTTGTCTAATTGGTAGACATCTATAACCCCTGGAGTCAACACTCCGCCAGGTGAACTTGTGGGAGACTAAGGGCTCTAAGGAATAAGGCCCTCACCTTATTGCGTGCCCCTTAGAATCATCGTGAGCGACTGTCGCAGTCTGCCCTCACGGCATCGTGGATACTCTCGAACTAGGTAATCGTTAACCTACAGCTCGAGCCACGGCGAAAGTGCTAGTAGGCGGTGGCAGGGCTGCTGTCCACCCCTCTCCCTCAACCTCTCTGGAAATCATGTGTGGCCCATTTACTCCATATGTGAGTCTGGTCGGCAAGCTATCGTCAGCCTGCATCATCAACAATCATGTCAGAACATGTCAACATCATATCATCAAATCAATGAAATATCTCAGTAAATAAATCGACCCAAATAGCACACTCCCTGACTCAATCAGGAGTCTAAGGGGTTCCATCGATGCCTCTGCATCCTCAAGGTCCAAAACCCTGCACACTCAATAAAACTGAGTCAACAACACCTGTCTACATCAAAGCAGTAAAACATCATGTCGTCTATCATAACGCATCATAATCAAGGATAAATGTTTTAGCATCATAAAATTTCAGATCACTTGCGAGCAAGTGTCCTCAAAGAATAAGTTTTCTCAGTGCGCCAGAGTAGGATGTTACAACATAGCTAAATTCCTTTCTCTTATATTTTTCCAACGACTTTTCATTTTTTCAATTATGATGTCGGAAAAAGACATTATTCCCTTCTAAAGTTTATGACACAAACTAACATGGCCTCCATTTGGACCCCTTCCAAATTTTTTAGATGACGTGGAAGAATATGTGGTTGTTGACATGGAAAATTACATGGCCATCAGGTCACTGGCCCACCAGCGTATCGAGATGCTAACACTGAAACAAAGATTAAAAACTTTATAGGGGTCTAGTATGGGCCCAGTAGGGAACCAACCCACCGAGCACTCCTCATGAGTCTGCATACAATAATTCCTAACAAGGTTCTGGTCCTAAGCCACTAGCCCACTGGGGTACTTGGTTATCCATCAATGAGGATGGGATCGAGAAATTTTTGGGTTCTTGGGATCTAGTATGGGCCCACTAACCCACTGGGAGCACCCCACACAACTTCCCTCCTGATATTTATCAAGGACCAAGATATCTCGACCTCTAGACCAATGATTAAGGGATTAAGGTTGGGGTCTAGTTGACACCTAGATACATGGAATATTATCCTTGTGACATGTGGGCTAACCACAACTCTACATGTGGTACTGACATGGTACTATAATGGCTTTGATGAGGCAGATGATGTGTCACTTGTCACATGTCACCATTTTCTTCTGGGTAAAATTTTTCCACCTGACACGACATCCACATGGACCCTTCCATGTGTGTTGTATGTGGAATTTGACATGACGACTCGCCCACTAGGGTACCGACCCACTGTGTAATGTCCCTAAGGCCGAGCCTTGTTGTAAATTATGTTTATGAAGTATAACACTTACATTATGAATTATAAGTATGTTTATAGGTTGGTGAGACAAGTTTATATAAGCTGGTGAGATTATGTGTTATTAGGTTGGAGAGCCTAAGTGTTAAGGCCGGGAGCTTTCTTTTGTATATGTAATCATGCAGAACATTAATAAAAATATAAACACCATTGCGTGCAGATCGACCATGATGAATGAGTGATGGGGGACTAAGCTTCCACATAGTGGGTAAGGGATTGGGGGATGGAAGGTGGGAAAGAGGGGGTAAGTGTTGAGCCTAGGGGCTTAAGTCTTTGGGAATAATATTTTAATATTATTCCAAAAAGGCATGTGAAATATGTGTTTTTATCCTAAGTTCCTAGAAGGGGGAAGATGTGAAAAAGGAAACACATGCTAATGGAGTGCATGTAGCTTCATGGGTTACAAGTGTCAACCCAAATGCATGTAGTTAAAACACTGTTGAGTTGAGCCGTGAGGGTTTCCTCCTCCATTCTACAGTGGATAGTCTAAAAACTGTGAATCCCATCTGACCTCTGCAGAAATACCCTCGTGCAATTCTAAAACTGAAGGAGGCCTATGTTTGTGTTTGTTTCTAGGAAAGCCGATACACTGTCTGTTCTGAACCAACGAGTCTATGTTCAACCCCTATGTGAATTTCTTGTCATGTGCCCCTAAAAACCATAACCATGAGTCTATATTGTGATTGTTGAGCTTGCTTGGGAAGCCCATGTCTGTTTTCCCAATTGCTTGTTGTGGCCATGCAGTGCTAGACTGCGTGTGGCTTGTTGGCCAGTGTAAGTTCATGTTGACCCTGTGTGTAACCTCTCTCCGGGTGAGGGAGGTGATTGCCATTGGAAGAGGCAGGTTTTCATGCCTGTGGGTGACTCTCTCCAGGTGGGAGAGTGCGCGAAGGAAGGAGAGAAATCCCCAAAGGAACCCTATAGATTCCATAGAGCCTAGAGATTTCTGGTCCGGCCTGTTGCTGAAGCCCACGGCAAGGGAGGTTAGCAGCCGAAGGACTGTCTAGGTGACAGAGAAGGTGTATACTCCTGGGGTTGGAATAGGCATGTGGGGAAGGAGATTCTGTGGGTAGTGGGCATAAGTGGTTCCTAGGAGAGAATCCTTCCTTATGACTGTTTGTTTTCCCTATAACTTGAGCTTAGCTTAGGATTCCTTACCTTGGGTGGAGCTTAGTCCCAGCTCGGGGTTGACTCACTTCTAATCTTGATGAGTATTGTGGTCTAAGGCTGGGAGGTTCCTGGAAGGCCTGTACGTGGTTTGTGGAATCACCAAGGTTTTCAAAAATAAGTATCAACTTATGTTTTAATTATGTTTTGCATGCCTCTGTTGCTTACATTTATCATGTATTTCGCTGTAATAATGAATTAATGTTAATTCCATTAAATCTGCATGTTAGCAGTAATTTTGTGCTTTCTCTGAGTTTGAAGGTGTTTTAATTTGATTAAAATGCATGTTATTAAATAAGTATGAGATTGTTTTTCTGCACAGTAGCGTCTTCCCGACCAGTGGGATGGATGACAGCCAGGGGAGCATTACAGAATGGTATCAGAGTGTGGTTTTCAACACTGAGCCTGAATGGTCTGGATAAGTGGTCATTGGACCTAAAGTTTAGGTGGGAATCATGTTTGGAAGAACCGATTTTTGGACCTGTGAATGTTCCTAAGTGCCAAGGAGTCACTTGGTTGTGTTACAAAGCTCAGGAGGTGTAGCGGTATTATAGAAACCACAACCGGTGTGGTATATGGCCACAGGGAGAGAGAACTCCACACCAGAAGTGTTGGAGCCATAGGATCTGTTCGGGAGGAAAAAAGAACCCTCACGACCGTCATATCTGGAGGAAGTGCACAAGGCTTAAAATCCTTTGAAGTTGCACAGGAGTGTGGAAATCACGATACTTGAAATCCTGAATTTGTCAGGACCATCCATCGGAAAGGACGTGTGGAGAGCGATCAGCCTTTCGCTGATGCGTAACTTGAAATGGTCAAGGGTGAGTTCGTGAGAATTCACGAAACAAGAACTCACGTTTGGATCACAACCGTCGATCTAAGAGAGATCTGGACCATTGATTGTCCAGGAAGAAATCGACATTTCGGGAGATGGGAAGTGAGGAGAGGTGAACACCTTTGAAACCCGAAACCCGAAAAACCTGAAACGATCTACATCATAGATCATAGGAGAGGAACTTAACCATTGGATTGAGTATATGATCAACTGTAATTTTGACAAAAGAGGGGTAAGAAACCACTTATCCTAAGTTGGGTCACAAATGCGTGTTTCATTAGGCGACGGGAAAATCTGGGCGGCCAGAATATGTGCGCCCAGATCTACGGCCAGGATTCCATTCTAGACCCCCATCATTGTTCTACCTTTAACAAGGGGAGGGGGGGTTTGAAATTGAGTGCGCAGGTTTCGACGGTTTATATTAGGGCACTCAGATCTACGAACAATATTGGATTCTGAACCCCCTTTGCCTTTCTACCTTTAATAGGGGGGGCGGTCCAGAATGGGAAAATTTGTGTGTGGGTCCCCCTATCACCTCCTCATGATTGCCTCCACCTTTCACCTTCCTCCATCTGTAAAAGTCTAACCATTGGATTTCACTTGGAATGGATGTGGACGCATGGGTGTGTACCACGTGCCAGTGGGTTGAGAAGAAAAGCGAGAGTGGTGGGACTTGATGACATCATTAAAGGTGACATGGACCCTCCGGAATGTACCATGTTCCACCATGGTTGTGGGTGACAACTGTGCTATGTGGGCGCGGAGGGTAAAGTAAATCAGGATTTCGAAAGTCGGGGGTTGGAAAGGAAAGCAAGTTTGAAAGCCTCAAGGACCTAAACCCGAAGTCCCAAAGTCCCGAAATCTTCGAAGATGGAAGAAACACAACATATTTTAACCGTTGGATATTGGGTAAACGTAGATTGACGATCCACCGGATTTACATGAATTCGGTAAATCAAAACTCTGGGAGATAGTTGTGTGTGCCTTAAACTCTTCGAAGGCCAAAGGCTCGAGTAGCACCTAGTAGTCTAGCACTTGGTCACGACCCTTGGTTACATGGGTTGGGACTAAGAAAGAGGGAGATATCACCCAAAAGTATAGAGGCGAGCAAAGCTTAGAAAATTCATGAAATTGAAACATTTTCTTAAATTGGATTGTTTATGAATGATGAAGGAATTGTCAAGAAACGAAGGCTTGAAAAATTCTAGTCATCTGCGTATTGTATTGCAGAAGGTTGACGAGTGTTAGAACTGATTTGAATTTCCAAAAAGTGAAAAGAAATGGAAGAGACAAATAATTCTTCCAGTTCAAAAAATGAATCTCAGAAGAGATAACGTAGAACTTTGGTATTAGAGTGTGCATGTCAACCGCAAGGAGTGCTTATAGAGGGAACTTGTTTTAAGTTTGAAAGACTCTAGGAGACGAGCGTAGAGGGTGCCAGGAAAGCACCAGAAAGTCTTTTGGAAAACATAGAAGGGTCAAATCCCTTTGAGACTGAGTAAGTTAAAATCTCAAGGGGAAGCAATACAAGTTTGCATGCAGAGCGCAAGTGTGCGACAAGGTGAAGTTAAAATTTCATTAACCAAAGATCGGAAGGGAAAACACCTTTGAAGCCTTCGAAATCTTCGAAATCCTTCAAGTTAGGGAGGAAGTCAATTCCATAAGAATTGACGCCAAGATATTTGGAAAGAAGACATTGAGAACCTAAACGGACGGTCATAATTCTCTGTGGAGAACTCGCGAAATCGCAAGGGCACTAAGATAGCCAGAAGTTGCAAGGTGGTTAGTGGATGGAGAAACTTGCCACCCTAGGATCCAGAATAAATGTGGGTTGTTGATTGTGGTTAGTTTGAGCTGTTGGATTCAACCAACTGTGAGGAGGATAACTCTAAGAGTCATTCAACACTCGAAATCTCAAGGAAAATCGAACCGTTGATTCCTTTCATCGAGAAATCAGAAAATCAAAAGTTGGGAGAACAGAGGAAGTTGCTCTTGAAAATCCTGAAATGCAAACTTCCAATTCACGAGGAGAGATCTAGACCATTGAATCACAACGAGTGTCAGTTGTTGATCTGACACACTTGAATTTCTTGAAGATGGAAGTTGAAAAAGAAAGAGAACTGTTTTCTAATTTCATGAACCGTGAAGTCTCAATTCACGAGAAAAAGGATCCACACCATTGGATTACAAGGAGCTTTGAGTCATTGGATTTGACTCATGTGGATTTCAGAAAACTAGAGATTAGAAGAAAAGAGGGGAAATTGTTTTTCAAAACCCTGAAACGTGAATTGTCGATTCACGAGGAATTGATCTGGATCATCGAACTCGGAAAGCTGTGGACCTTTGATCTGAGGCAAATGGGGTTCAGGAGTTCAGACCTCGGGAGAAAGGAGGAGAGATAATCCTCGAAGTTCACAAAGGGTAAAGTCCCATAGTGGTCAGAAGTTGGTGCCCCGGGTCATAGCTAGAGGTCATGTCGGTGAAAGTTAAGGGAACAGCTAGCACGCGCTAGACTCTTGTTTCAAATTTCGGGGATAGAGAGAGTCAAGGGTGAGTCATATCGAAACACCCAGTATGTGAAATCCTGAAACGCCTTTTGGATAGGCGCGTGGTCAAAGTCTGTGGCCACATAGGAGAAACTTGTGCCACAGCTAGTTCTCGCAGGTGAGGTTTCTTGCAAGGCCTGTGGATTTGTTCCGTGGAAATTCTAGTAGGGACCTGAAGAGTTGCTTCAACTCCAAGAGTTTAAGATCCATTGACTGGGAGGTCAGCAGACCTCGCTGAGGTGGGGGCACTGCATAGAAAGTGCTCAGGGCAAGAATAATCATGCACAACGATTACAGTGGAGAGCCCAAGAAGATTCAGGAATCCCGGAAGAATTGAAAACTTTTGGGAACAGCAAGAAAAAAAAAATGTTATAGGGAGAAAGAAGTTACTGCATTTGTGGCAGCAAGTATGTTATGTCTTGTTTGGCCAGCCCAAGGAAAGAATGCTTGCATGCTGCAGGCGTTGTTGGTGATGTTGTTGCATAATGAAGAAAGCAACAGAGAGTTGAAGTGTTGGTTATAAGTTTGATAAAAGAAGCATGAAAGCTTCTACTACTATTAGATATTTAGGTAGTATAATTTTTAATGGAAGTCATGCAGGTATGAGTTTTTATCACTATTTTTTCATAATTGTTGAAAGGAAAATTTGGTAAGAATTTCCTCAACCAGAGTTATTTTTATAAAATCACATGATTATAGTATTGAATGCATACCATTTGTAACATCCCGCTCTAGCACACTTAGAAAACTTATTCTTTGAGGAGACTTGCTCGCAAGTGATCTGGATTTTTATGATGATAAAACATTTATCCTTGATGATGATGCGTTATGATAGATGACATGATGTTTTACTTCTTTGACATAAAACAAGTGCTATTGACTCAGTTTTATTGAGTGTGCAGGGTTTTTGACACGGAGGATGCAGAGGCATCGACGGAACCCTTGGACTCCGGATAGAGTCAGGGAGTGTGCTATTTGATTTGATTTATTTACCATGATATTTATTGTTTTGATGATATGTTATTGACATGATCTGACATGATGGTTGATGATGCAGGTTGACGATAGCTTTCCGACCAGACTCACATAAGGAGTAAAGGGGCCACACATGATTTCCAGAGAGGTTGAGGGAGAGGTGTGGACAGCAACCCTTCCACAGCCTACTAGCACTCCCGCTGTGGCTCGAACTGTAGGTTAACGATTACCTGATTCGAGAGGATCCACGATGCCATGAGGGAAGACTGCGACAGCTGCTCACAATGATTCTAAGGGGCGCGCAATAAGGCAGGGGCCTTATTCCTTAGAGCCCTTAGTCTCCCACAAGTTCACCTGGTGGAGTGTTGACTCCAGGGGTTATAGATGTCTACCAATCAGTCAAGTTGGCGAGTGGCACCCTTAGAGCACGTGGTGCATCCTGAAGGGCATGTCGCGCAAAAGAAACACACGTTGGTGAGTGGAACCCTTGGAGCATGTGGTGTATCCTGAAGGGCACGTCGCGCAACAGAAGCAAACGAGGCGAGTGGAACCCTTGGAGCACGTAGTGCATCTTGAAGGGCACGTTGCCTTGATGGTGATGATGAGACAAACCTAGATGACCCTGAGACCTTAACGCCTTTAGAAATTCTCAAAACGACTCCCCTAATTTATTGTCACCCAGTTCGAATCTAAACCTAAAATTTAAAACATCTCTAAGATAAAATTTTGACAAGCCCTAAGAAAAGATCCTACAAAAATAAACATAAGGGCGTAAACTAAAACCCTCCCATGTGTTAGTTAAAGTCTTCTTAAATTAAAGGGGGGTAAAGTAGTGAGGTACATAAATTAATTGACACCCATGGTTTTTAAATTTTAAAGAAGAAATAAAATTATTAAAGTGTGGGGGTATAAAAGTTAGGATTTTAGAAATATAATGAAAAGATTAATAAACACATTTATCTTTTTGGGTTTTAGAGAAAAAAAGAAAAGAAAGGAATAAATAATAGAAATAGGGAAACTTGTAATAAAGGAAAGTAGGGGACATAGGGTAAAAAGCAAAAAGGAATCAGCAATTAAGGAGTTACTAAAAATCAACATCTTCATTTTAGGAAAGTTATTAAAAGCATGAGAGGGGATCTAGGAACCCTAGGAGTAATTTTAGGAGCGAATATAGTAGGGGTGAGGGAAATGAGTCTTTTAATATTTTTAAAGAAAATAATTTTGGAGAAACATGGGGGATGAGTGACACTTGGACGATAGAGAATTTTTAGAGGATGGTCAATAAAACTTAAATTAATAATGATTTAGGAAAGTAGGTGGGTCTCAAATTTCTATAAAACAAGGGGAAATTGGAGGAAGAAGGGGGAACGGTTAGCGTAACGTTACGTTGCCGGATTGTGGCTTGACTGTTTGCTTGTGAGGAGTTGGGAATTTTTCAGCGATATTGGAGTGGTAGCTCTACCTTGGAGGCGAGCTAAGAAGATAATCTTATCTTTGGATCTTGTGTGGCCCCTTTGCGGCTCGGGGGGCTAAGGGGGAAGCAGAGTACCCCTAGCGATTGGCTGGGAGGTACCGGTGAGGTCTCTACGGTTGGCGAGCAGGAGCGGCACGGAGCGCGGAAAACGGCATGGAGCGCGGGACGTCATCCGAGGCAAGCGAAAGACAACGGTATGATTTTTACTTCTGGTATAGTAGAGTGCATTTGGATGTATGTTTAGATCTGCATGTGAATGGGTAACCGTTGTGAATGTTATACCTCTATTGATAGGAAAACTCTGTTTCGTTGGGTAATTTGAATGCCTTCTGTTTTATTTATTGGCCCAAAGGGTTCGGACCCATTCTGACAATTCGAATGCTATTTTTTTTTCTTATTGATCATGAAGGTTTTAAACTCATTGGGCATTTCGTTTTTCACTATTGCTGCAAATTTCACTGAGGGTAATGTTGTTCTGATCCTGTAAATTCGTTTTCATCTCTGGCAATTCGTTTTAACCTCTGGCAATTCGTTTTTAACCTCTAGCAACTCATTTTAATCTCTGGAAATTCATTTTCATCTCTGGCAATTCGTTTTCACCTCTGACAATTCGTTTCTAACCTCTGACAACTCATTTTAATCTCTGGCAATTCGTTGTCATCTCCGGCAATTCGTTTTTAACCTCTGACAACTCATTTTAATCTCTGGCAATTTGTTTTCATCTCTGGGAATTCGTTTTCACCTCTGGCAATTCGTTTTTAACCTCTGACAACTCATTTTAATCTCTGGCAATTCGTTTTCACCTCTGGCAATTCGTTTTTAACCTCTGGCAACTCATTTTAATCTCTGGCAATTCGTTTTCATCTCTGGCAATTCGTTTTCACCTCTGGCAATTCGTTTTTAACCTCTGGCAACTCATTTTAATCTTTGGCAATTCGTTTTCACCTCTGGCAATTTGTGTTTAACCTCTGGCAACTCATTTTAATCTCTGGCAATTCCTTTTAACCTCACAGTTCATTTTAATCCTGGCAATTCGTCTGCGTTAACATCCTTTCTAGTTTTATGAATCTTGCTATTTTGATTTGGATTTCATGTTGTTAGTTTTCGGTTCACTAATGAATATTGAGATTTGGATTTAATGTTTGTAATTTTTATTTTAGTTGAATCAGAGATAACTGTGATAATTATTGTTCCTGGACTCGTATTGACTCATTCAGACCTGTCATTCTCTATAGTTTAACGTTGAGATCCACGTTGGACATTTTGCTAGAAAGGAAATAAAACTGTCTCTAAAAACTTTGACCAGTGGCTTTGCAAAACCTTCCACAGAGACTACAGTAGAGAAACCATGATTACTTGGTATGTGCACACGTTTTGGCCTGTCTCTATAACAGTTATATATTTATTTATGGAAAGTTTCTAACAATTTATATATTGTCTTCCAAAATTTTATATATTTATACAAAATGAGAGTATATATATTTATATATGGACAGTTTCTAACCCTGATGTCACATTGTTATCTTTAATTCATGTTAATTGTAATATGAGGTTATCTTTATCTATTGACAATGAGTATTGACTTTTAAACTTGTCTTTTTAAAGATACATATCGCTATTTTATACATTGTCTTTCTAAAAGTCGATACCTTTACATGTGACATGTTTAATTATGGTCATTTTTATATATGGACAGTTTTTAACCATGATGTCACATGGTAATTTATTTATGATGTTGTTATATATATTGTCATTTTAGATGTATTAGTTTTTAAATATTGRCATTTTAAAATATGGATATTTGGTACAATSTYMTTTTTAATTATGGTTATATTTAYACATGGTCATTTAAATATCSTTGYTSTTATGTATTTACGTTTTCAATTATGATGTCATATTGTTATTTTTAAAGTCRGATGTTATTTATATATATTGAGGTTATTTTATGTATTGACATGATGTTTGGTATTTTTTTGATAWGAKGTTATTTTAAACATGATGATTGTTACTTTTAAAMATGATGTTATTCATAATRGTATGYTATATATAAATGTGAGTTTATTTTTATAAGTATTTATACGCATGAGGTTATTCATATATTGAGGTTATTTATAAATAGGAGGCTAAATATGAGGTTACTTATTGCATTACAAGGAAATTTATGATCCTAAATGACATCAAATAGTGAGATCCTCATGAATATTTGAAATGTTTTTATTTTGTAAGGCCTTTATAATTTGGTGGATGTAACATATACGAGGTATTGCAATTGTAAGATCATGGCCCAGATATGTGAGATAAATGAAAGGTGTTTAATAATTCATGGCAGTGTTATTGTAACTTCCATCGTTAATAATAACATATATGGTGTAATAACCTTGATTTGAGTACAATAGATTACGCGGAGTTCGTAAATGAGGGTTGTTGTTCATTTGATTAATGTTGAACTTGGGTTTCATGGTCGGAGGCCTTTTGTCACGTGCCTTCCGTGAGGGACATATTTGTTCTTCTTGTTTATGTTGTACTTGATAGTATTCTGTTGGTTGCTTGGTCGGTTGTGTCGGGCGGGATATAGACACCTCTTGTAGCTTAGTATATATGTCTGTGTGTATCTCCGGTGGAAGGAATCCAGTGCCTTATCAAGAGTCTCGGGCTATTTAAAGCCACGGTTTTCACTCTTGCGACACACCTGACGGAGATTACTAGTTTCTGCCTGAGCAGTCGTCCAGGAGCCTATCTAATCTTCTTTCGAGAAGACATAAGACTAAAAGCCCTGCTTTTCAGTGCAGAAATAGTAAACTCTAGTGATGGATTCTTCCTTCTGTGACTGTACTGTACTTAACACCTGGTGTCGTTTACTGCTTACAACTGCTAATTGTATGCCTCATGTCTAGGGGCGTTTATTTCTTGTTGTCACTGTGATATGTCGGGGTTGTCTTGTTGTGTTCATCTTGCTTGCGTCTTTTTCTAGGTCGAGTTACTAGTTTATGCCTGAGCAGTCGGCCAGGAGCCTGTCTAATCTTCTTTCGAGAAGACATAAGACTAAACGCCCTGCTTTCCGGTGCAGAAATATTAACCCTAACACCATGGACTCTTCCCTCTATTTTCTTACTGTGCACCCCCAGTATGTCTTAATGTTTGTGTTGTGCACCTTATGCCTATGGTCGTATATTGTTGTAGTTACTCATTGTGTGCCTTCAGTCTTCTTGTGCTGAACATCATGGTTGTGTCTTGTTGGTTGTCGAGTGGAAACGTAGATTCAAGTGTGTTGTTACTTCTTCACGCGCGCACACACCTTAAACAAAAAAAAAAATTGCACCTGTTCTCAGAGTTGTTGTCGTAACAAGGAGGTCGTTACATATGGTATCAGAGTCGGGTCGACCCGTGACTTGGGATTCGCTACGGATTTCGTTGACATGATTATATTCGATTATTCTGTTGTTGATTGAGTTGATTGTATGTGTGTAGGTAATCATGGTTAGAGGACGTCGCAGAGGCAGACGATGGGGTGCTAGGGGAGGAGGCGTGACGCCTCCAACAACATCCATGCCTGAGGGGTCTAACCCCCAGGGAGGCGAGCAGGTTCTCGGACAAGAGCAGATCGTATTTGTCGATGTTGTGGGGATGATGAGATCCTTTCAACGCATGTCCAAGGTGCTGATCAGCTGATTGGACAGAGATGAGGCCAGGGCGTCGGCACCTGCTGAGGTTCCGCCGCGTGCACCGGCCGTTACAGGTAGCATTCACCATGAACTCGAGAAGGTTAAATTTCTCGAGTTCTTTGGTGCCCTGGATGGCGCAGCCGCCAAGGCATGGTTGGAGAATATACCGATGTGCTTCACACTTCGCGCTTACACCTCCAACATGAAGGTCCGCATGCCAGTCTTTCAACTGAAGGGGAGCGCTCTTCTATGGTGGAAGACGCTCCTACCGCAGCTAAACATGGTCGTTGAGGACATGTCATGGGAACTGTTCGAGGAACGGTTTGAGAGAGATACCTTCCAGAGGAATTCATTGAGCATCAGCTCAATGAGTTCAACGCTTTACAACAGGGAGGTCGTACGGTGCCCGAGTACGAGGCACGTTTTATGGAGTTGCTCCGGTATGCTCCGCACCTTAACACAAAGAAGCTCAAGGTCAACCGGTTCATGTTTGTCCTTAACGGCAGCCTGCGTGCAAAGGTTAGGATTTTGATGCCTCAAACCTTGCACGACGCTGTCCAAAAGGCCCTCATAGCAGAGGAGGAGCTTATAAGTGGGGGTCAGACCAGGACTCCAGCGAGACCTGCAGGGTAGGGTTCATCTGGTATGCCGCAGCAGCAGACACCAGCGAGACAAACGCTGGGGTATTGTGGCTTCCAGAGGGGATCCACTTTTGCTACACCACGACGACCGCCGCCTCAGTACCGGACACCTTATCGAAGACCACAGCACTAGCAGCAACGTTGCATGGAACAACAGCAGTTTAGGCCTGTTTAGCAGAACAGACCAGGATTTTAGGTCGGTGGGCAGTCATCTTCTACTTCAGGTACCAGGACTACTGGGCTGAAGAAGGGGTGTTGGACGTGTGGGGAGCCACACTACCAGCGCGATTGTCCTGTAGAGAGGACCAGAGCGTCCAGATCAGCCGGACCCACTATAGTGGGAGATGTGGGCAAGGCCCATCGGATTCATGAAACGGTGAATAACCACCAGGTAGAGCACCAGTCCACTGTGCTCGAGACGATAGGTACTGTCGCTGACCAGACCCTTAGTATTTTGATAGATCCAGGTGCTACTGAGAGTTTCATTTCTGGTGCAGTGCTAAAAAGGATTCAGGTAAAGGCAGTCGAACATGATGAGTTTAGCTTCGTAGAGATGGCTTCTGGAGACAAACAAAAGGTTGGAGGAAAGGTCACTGGCTGTGCCCTTGACCTGGGAGATTTTGTCACAAGGGTCAACCTGTACGTCATGATCTTAGGATCTTATGACGTCGTGATTGGTATGGATTGCTTGGAATCGCATGAGGCGATACTCAACTGCAAGATGAAATGGTTGAGCTTGATCGATGATGAAGGACAGAGATGTGTGATTGTAGGACAGAACCAGGGAGTATCCCTGAGGTTCGTCTCTTCCTTACAGTTACGAAAGAGTATGCGCAAGGGGTGCAAGCTTTATGCGATTCTTGCGCTAAACGAAAAGGGAGTAGCAGAAGGTCTAGAACACCTTCCGGTGGTGAAGGAGTTTGCAGACGTGTTTCTAGAGGAGTTACCTGGGATGCCGCCGGAGAGAGAATTGGAGTTTACCATAGACCTGAAACCGGGGACTGAACCGATAGTGAGAACGCCTTATCGGATGTCAACCTCGGAGTTGCAAGAGCTGAAAATGCCACTGAAGGAGTTGTTAGACCTGGGAATGATATGCCCTAGTGTGTCACCGTGGGGTGCACCAGTTATTTTCATTCGGAAGAAGGACGGATTGTGGAGGCTTTGCATTGACTACCGTCAACTGAACAAGGCTATGATCAAGAATTAGTATCCCTTACCAAGAATTGATTGTCTTTTCGATCAAATGAAGGGTGCAACAGTGTTCTCCAAGATTGATTTTCGATCAGGGTATCACCAGTTACGGATCAAGGAGGATGACGTCCCTAAGACCTCTTTTAAGATGAGAATTGGACATTATGAGTTTACTGTTTTACCTTTTGGACTGACAAATGCCCCAGGGGTATTCATGAGTTTGATGAACGGGGAGTTCCGCGAGTACTTGGACAAGTTTGTCCAAGTATTCATTGACGATATTCTGATCTACTCTCGGACGACGGAGGAGCATGACGAGCACTTGAACTTGGTACTACAATGTTTACGAGAACACAAATTATATGAGAAGTTGTCCAAATGCTCTTTTTATCAATCGAGGATTCACTACTTAGGGCATGTCATCTCCGGAGAGGGTATCGTCGTGGATCCAACCAAGGTTGGGGCTATTATAGAATGTCCTGCGCCGACTAATATCACAGAAGTGCGTAGTTTTATGGGTTTAGCGGGATACTATTGACGGTTTGTCGAGGTTTTTTCGAAGATAGCAAATCCGATCACGAAATTGCAGAAGAAAAACAAGAAGTTTGTTTGGACAGAGAAATGCGCGGAAGCGTTTCGGAGGCTTAAGGAGTTGTTGACAACAGTGCCGATACTAAAGGTCCCTGACATGGACGCAGACTTCTTGGTATGAATTGACGCATACAAGGAAGGGTTAGGCGGAGTCCTGATGCAAGACGGACGAGTGATTGCTTACATTTCAAGAAAACTGAGAAGGCATGAGGAGAACTACGCGATGCATGATTTGGAGTTATTATCCATCGTTTATGCCTTAAAGGTATGGAGACACTACCTTGCTGGATGAAAATTTGAATTAAAGACTGATCATTGTGGACTACAACACATTTTCATGCAAAATGACTTGAACACACGGCAACGACATTGGTTGGAATTGCTTAGCGAGTACGACTTCGAGATTTCTTACATAAAGGGGACAATGAACTGAGTAGCTGATGCTTTGAGTCGGAGACCACGCATATTTTCGGTGTTACCTCTTCAGACGAATCTACGAGAGAAGATTCTCACTTTACAGCGTGATGATGACTGGTACAAAGAAGTTGAGGATTTTATCGGACAAAACACAATGATGGTACCACGATATGAGGGATTTTATTTTGATAGCGATGGGTTATTGAGGTTTAGAGGTCGGATTTACGTGCCGCCAAATGACGAATTGAGGATGTTGATCCTGAGATAGGTTCATAGAGTCGTTTACATGGCTCACCCAGGAGTCACAAAGATGAGGGCAGACCTTAAACCCTTATTCTTTTGGAAAGGAATGAAGGCCGACATAGTCAACTATGTGGCTAGATGTCTGGAGTGTCAGCAGGTAAAGGCTGAACATAGACATCCAGCAGGATTACTCCAACCACATGCTATTCCGGAATTGAAATGGGAAGTTATTTCGATGGACTTTATTGTTGGATTGCCATTGAAGGCAAGGAGACATGACTCGATTTTTGTAGTAGTAGACACTCTGACGAAGAGTGTTCACTTTATTCCGATGCGTACGACGTATCAGGCACCTGACATAGCGAGAGTTTTCATCAGTGAGATTGTGAGGCTGCATGGCGTGCCTAAGAAGATTATATCTGATCGAGGATCGATGTTTACTGGACAATTTTGGATGAGTTTCCAAGAGGCCTTGGGAACTCAACTTAACTTTAGTACTGCGTATCACCCAGAGACTGACGGACAGACCGAACGAACAAACCAAACCTTGGAAGACATTTTGCGCATGTACGTGATGGACCAAAAAAAGCGTTGGGAGGAATTCTTGCCTCTAGTAGAGTTCGCTTACAATAACAGTTACCAGAGCACCATTAGGATGGTGCCTTTTGAGTTCCTTTATGGGCGACCGTGTCGGACGCCCTTGAGTTGGGATTGGCTTGAGGATAGGGTCCTGGTGGGACCAGAAGTGATCCAAGAAATGGAAGAGTAAATGCAAACCATAAGACAAAGGATAAAATAAGCGCAGGATCGACAAAAGAGTTATGTCGATGCGCACCGAGTCAACCGTAGTTACGAGGTCGATGATCGAGTCTTCTTGCGGGTTAAACCGCATAAGAGTTCGATCAAGTTTGGAAAGGGAGCTAAACTCTCTCCTAGGTTCGTGGGACCTTTCAAGATTGTGGAGAGAAAGGGGCCTGTGGCCTATCGACTAGCCTTGCTTGATTCTTTGAGGCGTATGCACGATGTTTTTCATGTATCTGTTTTGAGACATTATATTAGTGATCCTACGCACGTGATTGACATGAGTTCCTTGCAAGTATCGGACGAGGGAGCGCTCACGGCTGAGCCGGTCCGCATATTAGATCATCGCGTTCAACAGTTTCAACGTCGAATGGTAGATCAGGTCAAGGTCCAGTGGGACAGTTATAGTCCGCACTCGGTGACCTAGGAGGACGCATATGATATGCGCCAACAGTTTCCATTTTTGTTTGATAGATAGACTTATGATACTGTGGTACTTATGATATCGTGGTACGTTTAATTTCGACATTTATACTGAGAAACTTCGAGACAAAGTTTAGACCAAGAGGGGGTGTATGTAACATCCCGCTCTAGCACACTTAGAAAACTTATTCTTTGAGGACACTTGCTCGCAAGTGATTTGGATTTTTATGATGATAAAACATTTATCCTTGATGATGATGTGTTATGATAGATGACATGATGTTTTACTTCTTTGACATAAAACAAGTGCTATTAACTCATTTTTATTGAGTGTGCAGGGTTTTTGACCTGGAGAATGCAGAGGCATCGACGAAACCCTTGGACTCCAGATAGAGTCAGGGAGTGTGCTATTTGAGTTGATTTATTTACCATGATATTTATTGTTTTGATGATATGTTATTGACATGATCTGACATGATGGTTGATGATGCAGGCTGATGATAGCTTGCCGACCAGACTCACATATGGAGTAAAGGGGCCACACATGATTTCTATAGAGGTTGAGTGAGAGGTGTCGACAACAACCCTCCCACAGCCTACTAGCACTCCCGTCGTGGCTCGAACTGTAGGTTAACGATTACCTAGTTCGAGAGGATCCACGATGTCGTGAGGGAAGACTGTGACAGTCGTTCACGATGATTCTAAGGGGTGCGCAATAAGGAGGGGGCGTTATTCTTTAGATCCCTTAGTCTCCCACAAGTTCACCTGGTGGAGTGTTGACTCTAGGGGTTATAGATGTCTACCAATCAGTCAAGTCGACGAGTGGCACCCTTGGAGCACGTGGTGCATCCTGAAGGGCACGTCGCGCAACAGAAGAAAATGAGGCGAGTGGCACCCTTGGAGCACATAGTGCATCCTGAAGGGCACGTCGCCTTGATGGTGATGATGAGACAAACCTAGATGACCCTGAGACCTTAACGCCTTTAGAAATTCTCAAAACGACTCCCCTAATTGATTGTCACCCAGTTCGAATCTAATCCTAAAATTTAAAACATCTCTAAGATAAAATTTTGACAAGCCCTAAGAAAAGATCCTACAAAAATAAACATAAGGGCGTAAACTAAAACCCTCCCATGTGTTAGTTAAAGTATTCTTAAATTAAATGGGGGTAAAGTAGTGAGGTACATAAATTAATTGACACCCATGGTTTTTAAATTTTAAGGAAGAAATAAAATTATTAAAGTGTGGGGGCATAAAAGTTAGGATTTTAGAAATATAATGAAAATATTAATAAACACATTTATCTTTTTGGGTTTTAGAGAAAAAAAAAAGGAATAAATAATAGAAATAGGGAAACTTGTAATAAAGGAAAGTAGGGGACATAGGGTAAAAAGCAAAAAGGAATCAACGATTAAGGAGTTACTAAAAATCAACAACTTCATTTTAGGAAAGTTATTAAAAGCATGAGAGGGGATCTAGGAACCCTAGGAGTAATTTTAGGAGCGACTATAGGAGGGGTGAGGGAAATGAGTCTTTTAATATTTTTAAAGAAAATAATTTTGGAGAAACATGGGGGATGAGTGACACTTGGACGACAGAGAATTTTTAGAGGATGGTCAATAAAACGTAAATTAATAATGATTTAGGAAAGTAGGTGGGTCTCAAATTTCTATAAAAGAAGGGGAAATTGGAGGAAGAAGGGGGAACAGTTAGCGTAACGTTACGCTGTCGGATTGTGGCTTGACTGTTTGCTTGTGAGGAGTTGAGAATTTCTCAGCAGTATTGGAGTGGTAGCTCCGCCTTGGAGGCGAGCTGATAAGCTAGTCTTATCTCTGGATCTTGTGTGGCCCATTTGCGGCTCGGGGGGCTAAGGGGGAAATAGAGTACCCCTAGCAATTGGCTGGGAGGTACCGGTGAGGTCTCTACAGTCGGCGAGCAGGAGCGGCACGGAGCGCGGGACGTCATCCGAGGCAAGCGAAAGACAACGATATGATTTTTACTTCTGGTAGAGTAGAATGCATTTGGATGTATGTTTAGATCTGCATGTGAATGGGTAACCGTTGTGAATGTTATACCTCTGTTGATAGGAAAACTCTGTTTCGTTGGGTAATTTGAATGCTTTCTGTTTTATTTATTGGCCCAAAGGGTTCGGACCCATTCTGACAATTTGAATGCTATTTGTTTTTCTTATTGATCATGAAGGTTTTAAACTCATTGGGCATTTCGTTTTTCACTATTGCTGCAAATTTCACTGAGGGTAATGTTGTTCCGATCTTGTAAATTCATTTTCATCTCTGGCAATTCGTTTTAACCTCTGACAATTCGTTTTTAACCTCTGGCAACTCATTTTAATCTCTGGCAATTCGTTTTCATCTCTGGCAATTCGTTTTCACCTCTAGCAATTTGTTTTTAACCTCTGGCAACTCATTTTAATCTCTGGCAATTCGTTTTCATCTCTGGCAATTCGTTTTTAACCTCTGGCAACTCATTTTAATCTCTGGCAATTCGTTTTCATCTCTGGCAATTCGTTTTCACCTCTGGCAATTCATTTTTAACCTCTGGCAACTCATTTTAATCTCTGGAAATTCGTTTTCATCTTTGGTAATTCGTTTTTAACCTCTGGCAACTCATTTTAATATCTGGCAATTCGTTTTCATCTCTGACAATTCGTTTTCACCTCTGGCAATTCGTTTAACCTCTAGCAATTCGTTTTTAACCTATGGAAACTCATTTTAATCTCTCGCAATTCGTTTTCACCTCTGGCAATTCGTTTTTAACCTCTGGCAACTCATTTTAATCTCTGGCAATTTGTTTTAACTTGGCAGTTCATTTTAATCCTGACAATTCGTCTGTGTTAACATCCTTTCTAGTTTTATGAATCTTGCCATTTTGATTTGGATTTCATGTTAGTTTTCGGTTCACCAATGAATATTGAGATTTGGATTTAATGTTTGTAATTTTTATTTTAGTTGAATCAGAGATAACTGTGATAATTATTGTTCGTGGACTCGTATTGAATCATTCAGACCTGTCATTCTCTATAGTTTAACACTGAGATCCACGTTGGACATTTTGCTAGAAAGGAAATAAAACTGTCTCTAAAAACTTTGACCAGTGGCTTTGTAAAACCTTCCACAGAGACTACAGTAGAGAAACCATGATTACTTGGTATGTGCACACGTTTTGGCCTGTCTCTATAACAGTTATATATTTATTTATGGAAAGTTTCTAACAATTTATATATTGTCTTCCAAAATTTTATATATTTATACAAAATGAGTGTATATATATTTATATATGGACAGTTTCTAACCCTGATGTCACATTGTTATCTTTAATTGACGTTAATTGTAATATGAGGTTATCTTTATCTATTGACAATGAGTATTGACTTTTAAGCTTGTCTTTTTAAAGATACATATCGTTATTTTATACATTGTCTTTCTAAAAGTCGATACCTTTACATGTGACATGTTTAATTATGGTCATTTTTATATATGGACAGTTTTTAACCATGATGTCACATGGTAATTTATTTATGATGTTGTTATATATATTGTCATTTTAGATGTATTAGTTTTTAAATATTGGCATTTTAAAATATGGATATTYRGTACAATGTTYTTTTTAATWATGGWTATATTTACACATGGTCATTTAAATATCGTTGTTGTTATGTATTTACGTTTTCAATTATGATGTCATATTGTTATTTTTAAAGTCGGATGTTATTTATATATATTGAGGTTATTTATAAATAGGAGGCTAAATATGAGGTTACTTATTGCATTACAAGGAAATTTATGATCCTAAATGACATCAAATAGTGAGCTCCCCATGAATATTTGAAATGTTTTGATCTTGTAAGGTCATTATAATTTGGTGGATGTAACATATACGAGGTATTGTAATTGTAAGATCATGGCCCGAATATGTGAGATAAATGAAAGGTGTTTAATAATTCATGGCAGTGTTATTGTAACTTCCATCGTTAATAATAACATATATGGTGTAATAACCTTGATTTGAGTACAATAGATTACACGGAGTTCGTAAATGAGGGTTGTTGTTCATTTGATTAATGTTGAACTTGGGTTTCATGGTCAGAGTCCTTTTGTCACGCACATTACATGAGGGACATATTTGTTCTTCTTGTTTATGTTGTACTTGATAGTATTCCGTTGGTTGCTTGGTCGGTTGGGATATAGACACCTCTTGTAGCTTAGTATATATGTCTGTGTGTATCTCCGATGGAAGGAATCCAGTGCCGTATCAAGAGTCTCGGGCTATTTAAAGGCACAATTTCCACTGTTGCGATACACCTGACGGAGATTACTAGTTTTTGCCTGAGAAGTCGACTAGGAGCCTGTCTAATCTTCTTTCGAGAAGACATAAGACTAAAAGCACTACTTTTCTGTGCAGAAATAGTAAACTCTACTGATGGATTCTTCCTTCTGTGACTGTACTGTACTTAACACCTGGTGTCGTTTACTACTTACAGCTGCTAATTGTACACCTTATGTCTAGGGGCGTTTATTGCTTGTTGTCACTGTGATATGTCGGGGTCGTCTTGTTGTGTTCGTCTTGCTTGCGTCTTGTTCTAGGTCGGGTTACTAGTTTCTGCTTGAGCAGTCGGCCAGGAGTCTGTCTAATCTTCTTTCGAGAAGATATAAGACTAAACGCCCTGCTTTTCGGTGCAGAAATAGTAACCCTAACACCATGGACTCTTCCCTCTGTTTTCTTACTCTGCGCCCCCAATATGTCTTAATGTTTGTGTTGTGCGCCTTATGCCTATGGTCATATATTGTTGCAGTTACTCGTTGTGTGCCTTCAGTCTTCTTGTGTTGAAAATCGTGGTTGTGTCTTGTTGGTTGTCGAGTGGCGACGTAGAGTCAAGTGTGTTGTTACTTCTTCACGTGCACACTCACCTTAAACAAAAAAAAAAATTCACCTATTCTTAGAGTTGTTGTCGTAACGAGGAGGTTGTTACACCATTGTATGTGGTAAAGGATGTAGGCCTATATTTAATTCAAATTTTTTTAGCTTCTGAATGCACACACTCACATAGTAGAATGTCATGTTAACTTGGTTATAGGGTAATAAACAAAGAATTAAAGATAAAAACTAGTTGTAGGAATAAATGCCAGTAAGCTAGTCATGTATGAGACCAGGACCTGGTTGGATATGGCAAGGTATGGATATGGAAAGGTTATGAGCCACAGAGGTACTAAAATATTCCTACTTTTAAATAAAACTTGGGCTACAACCTTTTTGCTAACACTAATGAACACCACAAAATTATATTCTTGGTGTAGTGTTCGGGTCAAAAAGGAAAGCATCCAATTAATTGGGAAGATAATAGGAAGTTTATGGAGAATGTAGCAACACATTGGCTAGAATTCCAACTCAACGGTGGTGAGATACATGATTGAGATAGAGAGCATTATGTAATTCAATGCAAGGTGCACTAAATAAGAATGCATTGAGAATTGCACTCATGCATAATAAGTGATAGAATTGTATACTAAATGCAATGGTTGAATATGTTTTGTAAGTACATGCATATATATTATTGCATGGAAATAATTATACTAATGGATGAAATGTTGCTAACCCATGAAGTTGAGAACATTTCAAGAACTGTTAAACATTGCAACAGGGAAGTTACAAGCCAGGTAGTCACAAGAATAGAGACCACATAAAATCATATGTTCAGGAAATTGAAATAATAAACCTACTTTTGTTAATTATGAACATGCATATGCATAGAATGATGATTCATTCTATTTGGTCAAGTTGTTTGGTAATTGTGATTGAATTGCTAGGTGCAGGAAATTATAAGATCATTGCATAAGATGTTGTACATGTTGAATTATGATGTAGAAAAAATACTGACAATTTGTTGGCAGTATGCAAGATGAAGTCTTGCAGGAAAATTGTATGTAGTTTGGTGCCTGTGGAAAATCACAAGGATGGATGCATTCATAATATGGCAACAAACAAGATGAATCATGAAATAGAACGTCATGTTTTCAGGATAAAAGTTGAATTTCCTTTTGAAATAATTGGAATTTCTAAATGAATTCTTTTATGTTCTCTCATGATAACTGCATGTGGTTGATGCATATAAGAGGATGTTAATAAAAGTTAAAATGTTGGCTACAAAGAGTATCTTGGGAAGATGCTTCTTGGAAACCTTTGAGGGAAGTTGAAACTTCTCGAGCCACAGTGCTCTAAGACTTCCTGATCCGGCATGTTGCTGAGACCTAGAGAGGGAGGTGTAGCACCGATGGTCTGTGCTTGTGAAGGTGTATACTCCCGGGTGAGACAGGCATGCGGGGAATGAGAGACCATTGGTTGAAGTACTATTGAGGTTTGAATGGTTGGATTGCTGCTGAGGTCTGGTACCTTGGCCTAGACCATGTGCATAAGGATTGTGGACCATAGCTATCTTGGGAAGCCATTTCCCTGATGGAGTCATAGCCCTACTCAGTGGTGGAAGGTCTTCTCAATCAAAAGATAAGTACAATTCTCTATTTATTGTATTTTGTGTATGTTGTAAACAATTATAATGTTATTAAAATTGTTTGTATATACATATATATACATTGCATATATGATTGCATTACCGCATCCATGACAGTACATAATGTGTCTCATATTTCATTGCTTAAAAAATATATACCTGATGCTAATCATGTTATTGATTGGAATGTGATTCAGGTAGAACCAGAAGGTGTCCTGCAAGTGCATCCTATGTGCATATTGGATAGGAAAATAAAACAGCTCTGGAAGCGAGCTATTGAGCTTGTAAAGGTCCCGTGGACTTGGTATGGTCCCGAGGATGTGAAATGGGAGCATGAGGACGCTATGCGGGCGTAATACTCGCATATTTTTGGAGATTTTGGAAATCTTGTTGATGTTGTGTGAAAGTTGCACCGAGGATAGTGTAAAAATAAGGGGAGGGGGATTGTAATGTCCCCAAGGCTGAGCCCTATTGTAAATCATGTTTATGAAGTATAACGCTTACATTATGAATTGTAAGTATTTTTATAGGATAGTGAGCCAAGTTTATATAAGCTAGTGAGCTTATGTGTTATTTGGCCGGAGAGCCTAAGTGTTAAGGCCAGGAGCTTGCCTTTGTATATGTAATCATGCAGAAAATTAATAAAAATATAAATACCACTGCATGCAGACCGACCACAATGAATGAGTGATGGGGGACTAAGCTTCCACATAGTGGGTAAGGGATTGGGGGCTAGATGGTGGGAAAGAGGGGATAAGTGTTGAGCCTAGGGGATTAATTCCTTTGGAATAATATTTTAATATTATTCCAAAAAGGCATGTGAAATATATGCTTTTATCCTAAGTTCCTGGAAGGGGGAACATGTGAAAAAGGAAATGCATGCTGATGGAGTGCATGCAGCTTCATGGGTGACAAGTGTCAACCCAAACGCATGCAGTTAAAACACTACTGAGTTGAGCAGTGAGGGGTTCCTCCTCCATTCTATGATGGACAATATAAAAACTATGAATCCTGTCTGACCTCTGCAGAAATACCCTCGTGCAATTCTAAAACTGAAGGAGGCATGTGTCTGTGTTTGTTTCTAGGAAAGACAATACACCCTATGTTCTAAACCAACGAGTCGGTGTTCAACCCCTACGTGAATTTCTTGTCATGTATCCCTAAAAACCATAACCGTGAGTTTATCACGTGATTGTTGAGCCTGTTTGGGAAGCCCGTATCTATTTTCCCAGTTGGTTGTTGTGTCCACACAGTGTTGGACTACGTGTGGATTGCTATCCAGTGTAAGTTCATGCTAAGCCTATGTGTAACCTATCTCCAGGTGAGGGAGGTGATTTTTGTTGGAAGAGGCAGGTTTTCAGGACTGTGGTCGACTCTCTCTAGGTGGGAGAGTGTGTGGAGGAAGGAGAAAACTCCGGGATGGAACCCTGTAGCTGCCACAGAGCTCAAAGATTTTCGGTCTGGCTTGTTGCTGAAGCCCAAGGCAAGAGAGGTTAGTATCCGAAGGACTGTCTAGGTGACAGAGAAGCTGTATAGTCCTGGGGTTGGAACAGGAATGTGGGGAAGGAGAGTCTGTGGGCAGTGGGCATAAATGGTTCCTAGGAGAGAATCCTTCCTTGTGACTATGTGGTTTCCCTGTAACCTCAGCCTAGCCTAGGATTCCTTACCTTGGGTGGAGCTTAGTCCCAGCTCGGGGGTGACCCATTGCTGAGATTGATGAGTAGTGTGGTCTAAGGCTGGGAGGTTCGTGGAAGGCATGCACATGGTTGGTGGAATCACCAAGGTTTTCAAAGATAAGTATCAACTTATGTTTTAATAATGTTTTTCATGCATGTGTTGCTTACATTTATCATGTATTCCGTTGTAATCATGAATTACTGTTAATTCCATTAAATTTGCATGTCAGTAGTAATTTTGTCCTTACTCTGAGTTTGAATGTGTTTTAATTTGATTAAAATGCATGTTATTAAATAAGTATGAGATTGTTATTCTGCACAATAGCGTCTTCCTGACTAGTGGGATGGATGATCGACGGGGGAGCGTTACACACCGGCCCACCGGGGGCACCGGGGCACCAAATCACTGGGTTATCAAGATGTCAATATTTATCTTGGAAATTTTTGTGGGTCCAGTATGGGCCCAGTATCCCACCAAGGAACTATCCCGCCAAGACCCCAGCCCACCAACTCACATGGATTAGCGTCCCTACTCCCTTGTTATTGAATCCCCATCGAACCACTAGGGCACTGTGGAAAAATATTACATCATGTGTAGGCTCCACATGGTTCCATGACTCTCATTTCACACATAAACATTATATATTTTCTTTTAGTTTATAAACCATTCACTGACCCTCCTTTGCATGCATGTGGGATAAATAATTTACACCAGCCAGAGATCAATGACGGATAAACTGAACAAAGGTGAGATCGACAGTGGTTGAGCATAAATTTTTCTAGAACACATAACTTTCAAGCTTATTCTTCAAATCGATCAAATGATGTCCCATTCAAATTACTGGGACAGGGAGGTTATCTTGTGGACAATTAACAATGTTGAATAACATGCATTAAGCCATAAAAACTACCCTATGATTTATGTCTAATTGATTAATTAATCACATCCCAATGAGACTCATCCAGGCACTCTTTTCATGTAATGTAGTAGGCCCTTGAAGGGCCAACACTATAACCTGCAACTTTGATACCAATCTATGATGTGCCTAGCCACCAAGGCGGGGCCATGCTACTTCCATAACCTCTTCTTGGAATGATTTTGAATATAGATACAAAAAACTAAATAAAAAAGCATGAAATAACACATGTATTCATCAAGATTCACGTTAAGGTATAAAATAAAGAAGACTATTCCATGCACATCAATAGCCAGAAAGAAGGCACAATTATTAATACATATCTCATAGATATTAACTCAATACACAATGAAAAAATAATTGTGTATAAGAATAGAAACACCATGACAAAGAGACCTTATCTTTCATAAAACTAGTCACCAATTGGTTGTAGATCAAGGACGTTCCACCCAACCTTATACATTGTTGTTCCAAGTCTGAAAAATAGGTCACCCCTGAGTCAGGGCTATGAATCCACAAGGATCGGTTCAAGGAAAATAATGAGCTTCCCAAACCAGTCATCACTCAAGTTCTCAAGGTTTTTCAACACACAACAATCCAAAGTTCACCATCTCTCTTCTCCCAGCATGCACCACCCAAGACAATGAACCCCCTTGTCTTCCATGTATTCTCTTAGGAGTTCCATTTCCTTCGAGTGCTCTAATGTATTTGGTCAAGAATATCCATGCTAGAACTCTCTAGGAATCGTAGTTGTGACAAGGTTTATTAGAATTCCCATACATCGATGCACTTAGGCATCAATTTGTTGCTAGATAAAAACCAATAACTTACTTCCAATAAACAATGGATTTTATCCTTTCTTGTTTCATTTCCCATGACCAGATCCATAGAAATAATGAATGAGTGATTAACCCCCAAGACAATCAAGGATACAACTTTTTTATCCAAGTACCCCAAGGCTAGCGTGGTCTCCCAAAGAAACTCATGTGCCCTCTCATATCCCCTAACACAAAATGGGTGATAATTAATTAAAACAAGTCATAAATACTTATCCCTCAGTTCCCCCTTATAGCTCTTATCCTTTTTCGTCTCGTAGCCAACAATGTATTTTATTATTAATAATGATCAAAGAATTACATTTCCTAGGCACTCCACCCTTTTTAATTGTTTGGGCACTCTGACCTTTCATCAATTAAAAAAAATGCATTATTAATTAGGGGACTCAAACCCATCTATTACATAAAGGATAACCATTGTAGAAGAGACTAAAAACAATGTGTTTTCAAGTTACCATTGAAAATATGATATAAATGGTCAAAGGGATAAGTAATGGATAAAAGAATATTAAAAATGATTAAGAATATAAAAAAAGGGGGTGCATTCTTAAATCAATAAGGAAAGAAGGGAAAAATAAAGAATGAGAATAAATTAAAGTAATTTAATTAGATAGAAAACCTTGGGAGAAAATAAGAGAAGAGAAAATATGGGTGGTGCAAGATAATGATGGTCTCTCGTGACACGTTAGTGGTGATGAAAACATGGAAAAAAAATAATATCTTAGCTTGGAGGGATTATTCAAGGTTTATTTACAATGAATTGGAATATCATTTAAACAGATGAAATGCAGGAAATTGAATTAGATTTCCGAATATATATTTTTTATTTATATAAATTGTGAATAACTATGTCAAATTTGTTCTTTTCTAATAGTGATATGTTAATTTTGAAGAAAAATATAAGGTATATATCTTCATTAGTGAAGGTGTTGAGTCCATTATGTTGGCATTTATGCCATTGACATCAAAGGATTAATGTTGTCATTAATGTCATATTATGGTATTACAATGCACACAATATATATATATATATATATATATATATATATATAT
>ML792292.1:188860-204483 GCA_009831015.1 Picea engelmannii | reverse complement strand
AGTTCTGGAACCTCCTCTTCTGCTGCCTCTAACGTTTTGGCCTCCATGTTTTGTATCTGACCATACTCATCCTCTTCTTCGTCATCTGAAGTGACCTCAATGTAATGTACCTGTCCTCATCCCATGCACTTGTGTGAGGGATTTCATGGCTCCTTGCATGTGAAGCAGAGTTTCTTCCTTCTCAGTTCCCTCCTGGTGTTGTTATCTATTCTGCCACGAACCTTGTCATAAATCTTAGGGTCACATCCTCCCTGGTTTATTGGAGGCCTTTGATCTCTTCCACCACTGTTAAGAGGTGGTCTGGGTATGAATTTTGGTTTAGCAGCTGGACCCAGATCCCTCGTCTTCCAAATGGCTTCCTATAGGCTGTTAGGCTTGAAGGCCTTAACCCAACCCTTCAAGGGTTCCATCAATCCTTCTGTAAAGAGCATCATGAGCCTGGTCGGGGACATATATTGCACCATCACTGCCAATCTATGGAACTCATCAATGTATGCCTCAGCCGTACCTGTTTTCTTGACTTGGGTGAGCTCTCGGAAGTGTAACTCAGGATCTCCTAGATCAAATCTATCAATGAGCCTCTGAGTGAATTCTGTATAGGATACAATATGGTTGTGGCCGAGTGTGGTGAGCCCATGGTACCACCAGTTGTGGGCCTTTTCATCCAAGTACATAGTGGCAAACTTGATGGCCTTTATCTCTCTCATGGGGTTAAGCTGCAGGTAGGTATCCAGCTTCTGCACCTATACTTGTGTTGTCATCTTAGTTGTACCATCAAAGTATGGAATCTCTATCTTCCCTGCCCTTCGCTCAAACTCAAAGCCACCCTTGTGGTTCATCCTAGGCTGGTTTCTGAACTTGATTTGACAATATTGGTCTAGGGACATCTGTCTTTGAACTTTCATATCCAAGCTGTATTATTCCCTGGTACTCCTGGCTAATTGTGCCACAAAATCTTCAACCTGTTCATGCTGCTCTTGCTCATCTATAAATGTAGGAATGTATGGTCTAGGGTTAGCTCTGCTACATGAGTGTTGGCCTAGCGGTTCATCTGTGAACACTGGCACGTATGGCCTATGATTGGTCCTGCTACCCATCTGCCCATGGAATGTTCCACCTCCAAGACTCCCTTCGGATCCTAGTGCTTTCTCTGGGTTATATCTGTCTTCCTCATGGGTTCCATCAGACCCTCCAGCCTCCTTATTCCCATACGTATCAGGATCTTTGCCTCGATGGGTTACTTGCATCAGAAGTTCAGTTATCCTAGTTTGGTTCTCGTTCATTTTCTGTAGATTTTCATCAACTTTCTTCAAGGTTTCAGAGATTTCGGCCTGTCCCCTTCTGTTGGTTTCCTGATACTCATCCAACTATCGGACCAATGTGATTTCTGTGCAGTTCATGTTTTGTTGGAACTTACCAAATTCAGTTACTAAGAGAGACAAGCCCTGAGGCTCATGGTCGTCTCCTGACCCTTCTATTTCTACCTCTGTTTCATTGTTGTTTATCTTCCTTCGACCCATAACAATTCCCCTGTACTTCTGTATGCACCGATCTCTCCACAGGTTTGGAGGATCGAGGCTCTGATACCACTGTAATGATCCCAAGCCAAATTCTTTCTTGGAATCACTAACTACTACTAATTTATTGAGTTATTAAGTGCATACAAGATTCATCAACACATGGAGGTCACAATATATTCAAGATGTAGAAGCACAAGCAAAGATCTGACCTTTTTATTATGAGCAATGTAAGATCAATACAATAGATGACCGATCTGGCATAAACCTCAGATGGTCGTACAAGCAATATATATGAGCTGCTACAAAATGCTCTCGCTAATAAAAAATAATGCCTCCAAAGGCTGAATAAGAAATGAAGATCAATACAAGTAGATCTAAATGCCAAACTCTCCAACTGAAGAATGCCATGCTCCAATAGAAGGCTGAAACCCTCAATAACTTGGCCCTGCTGCCAAAGGTGTCCAATCACCCTAAGAAATATGCCAATTGATAGACCGGGTGATGGTAAGAATAACCCAGGTGCCTGAATCTCCAAGATCCCTCTCAATCTCCATAGATCTAAATTTCCCACTGAATGGGGTGCCCCCCTGGATGACTGAAACCCTAGCTGGTTCGTCCCTGATGAAGGAGACCTCCAAATGATCTGAAACTCTCCCAGAATATATATCGGGCAATGGTAAGAATAACCTAGGTGCCTGAATCTCCAAGATCCCTCTCAATCTTCGTAGATCCGAATTTCCCACTGAATGGGGTGCCCCACTAGATGAATGAAACCCTAGCTGGTTTGGCCCTAATGAAGGAGGCCTCCAAATGCTATGAAACTCTCCGAGAATATAGATCGGGCTATGAGAATCCCTTGGGAGAAGTTTCAAGCTCATATCTCAAGCAGATCTCCCTAGATCTGATTTTTACTGAATCACAGGATGTCCCCTATGGCTCCACGACATCCCAATCTGCAGACAAATATAGAATGATGATAACCCTCCAGAAAATCCCTCAAACTGACGGTCATGCCCCTGTAAATAAAACCCAACTGTCGGAATGGCCCTAGGCCCTCAGGATAAGCTGGATCGAACCTCCCTCAATAAACTGGCCCTGAGACTAGAATGGTGTGGAGGAGTCTTTCATCCCTGAGACCAAGTTGTGGAACAAGGTGAGTGGATATTTCACCACTGAGTTGCTCCCAAGGGTTTGTACAACAAAAACCCTAAACTGAATGCTCAAGAGCAATAGCAAATGCTAATCCAAAACCAGAATGAGTAATAGGTGCACCCCAACCTCTTACTTATACCTTTCCTTCTAATTCTCTGTTGAGTTAGGTTAAATCCCAGGGTTAATCTTCTATTCTTCTGTTGAGTTATCTTTTAATCCTTTATCCTTTTCCTTTCTTAAGTCAACTTAAAAATATAACTTTTAACTTCTTGACTTTCCCCCCTTCAGTGTGAGACTATGACCTAGTGGGGGTGCCCAGGCCACTGAGTCTCCTCATCACCTCTCTAAGACTGGTCAAGACTGTTTCTCCACAAACATGTCTCGATTGTTTGAAAGAAAAAACTATTCATTTTGGAGCATAAGGATGTGAACTTATTTAATGGATCTTGGTTTTTATATTTGGAAATCAGTTGTGATTGGTTATAAATCCCCAACAACTCCACCAATAGATGCAGCCGAGAAGAAACCTAGTAAAAATAATGGAAAAGCCATGAATTCCATCTTGTGTGGTCTATCAGTTTAAGATTTTTTCAAGTTGATGCATTGTGGATTGAAAAATTTGGGACAAGATTCAAATATCTATGAAGGAGGTGAAAAGTTTAAGAAGGAAGAGCTTCAAACTCATAGAATATAGTTTGAGAGCTTGAAAATGAAATACAAAGAAAATGTCACAACCTATCTTCTCCATGTGGATGAAATTAACAAAACCATCAAAGAACTTAGTGAAAATGTTGAAGAAACAATGATTGTACAAAAGGTGTTGAGGTCACTCCCCTTAAGATTTGATGCCAAAGTTTCCACCATTGAAGAAATGGAGGATCTTGATTTATTAACAATGGATGAATTACATGTGGTCCTCATAGTGTATGAAATAAGGATAGAGAAGAAAAATACATCAAAGAGAGAAGAATCCTTCAAAGCTTCAAATAAGACAAATAAAAGAGAAAACAATTCAAGTGATAGCTCTGAAAATGAATCAGATGCAATGGAATCCCATTTTGTGAGGAAAATCAAGAAAGGATCTAGAAAATATAAAGAAAAGTTTCCCTTTAAATGATTTAATTGTGGAAAAGTAGGAAATTTTGTTGTTAAGTTTCCATCTGCAAGGGATGAAAGTAGTGATAATGAAGAAGACCATAATTTAAAGAAAGGGAGAAAATATCATCAACATGATAATAACCACAAATAGGACAAGCATGAAAACAAGAATAACTCTTATAAGTAGAAGAAAAATATCTACTCAAAAGGGGTTAGTGACTTGTCTGAAGAAAACAATGAAAGCAATTTCTATAGTGATACAGAATAAAATCTCTTTATGGAAATTAAAATAAACATTTATGAATATAAAAGGATACAAATGATCGACTAAGAAGAATAGGAAAATGACAAAATAGCTCAAAAAGTGGATCTTCAAGAAGAAATCTTGTGATCCTTAAGCGAGATAAAGAAGCTTAGGAAAAAGAATTTGAAACAAGAGGAGAAGATGCAAAAATATGAAGAATGAGATCATTATTCAAAAGCCAAAATGTAAAAAAACCTTAAAAAAATAGAAAAAAATATTCTGAACCTAAAGGTTCAATTAGAATAAGTAATAAGGATGGAATAAGTGGTGAGTATTGAGCTGAAGAAAAAGAAGAAAATTGCTAAGAGCTAGAATCTGAAATTGTTTGCTTAAGAAAGGAACTAGAGAAAAAAAATTATTAATTTGAATAGAAGCTTGAAGTTTGAAAATAGTACTAAAATATTAGATGATATCATCAGTTGCCAAAGGTTTCCATTCATTAATATTGGTCCTCGATATGATTATGCTATTGCCTCTACATACACTTGACCTTTCTACAACCATGAAAGATTTATTTGTTGTAGATGGAGTTAAGAATGGTTTTCTAGAAGATGAACCTACTATTGATTGTGTTGAAAATATTGATGAGTTGCATGTTCCTCACATGCCATAATTTGAGCACAATGTTACAAATGACATTGTTGTTGATATGCTAGGTTGTTTTACTCATGCAAGTGAACCTGAACCTGATCCTACTTCCTTTGATCATCCAATGCAAAAATGTATGGCCTATAATCATCCTTGCCATAAAAATCGAAGGAATGTCAATATGCTTTCAGATATTTGCAGAAGACATATGAAATATATAATTGTGGACCAGTGTCGACTATCAAGAAAGATTGTGGTTGGATTGATCCATGGTCATGGAATCGTTTGACTATATGTTTTAAGAATTCATATCGTTCTGTATCATTAGTTGTACAGTCGTTTAGTGTTCCTCTTACTTAATAATGATTTCCTTTAAAGTGGTTGATTGAGGATTAACCCAACATGACAGTTGAATGGAGTTTCAACTGAGTATTTGTTGACTATGTTTGGATTGGCTTGTCCGTCAACTGGAATTTTTGACAAGAACTATTTCTTATAGTCATTGATTGCTCAAGGGGGGGGATTACTTGAAGTTGTTGACATGAAAACCAACTGTTGTCTTTTTGTTGACTCAAATATTTCTTTTTGAATCAACTTTGATTTTCCAATATCGACCAAACCATGTTCTAATTCTGTTGGAGATGTACTATTTCTTGTGTTGGATACAAATATTGTGTGGACAGACACAGATTGATTATCTTGCATTGTACGTGAAAATGTTCATACTTCTTCAAGAGTGTTGTTATACCATGTTTGGGCAATTTTTGCAGTCAAAAGAAATTAAGGGACATGCAATTGGGAGTAATATTCATCTCATGAAGACACTATGTTCTTAAGGATAAGAAATATTTTAGGGGGAGCATCCCTTTTCCGTTAATGTGAAAGGGGGAGAGTTGAAAACAAGGGAATAATTCCTTCTATTCATAGGAAATTTGCAGATAGGGGCAACGTTGCATATAGGGGGAGAATTATTTCTATGCATGGTGGACTATATGTTTCATTGCAAGATTCCCATCAATGATAAAGGAGGATATTGTTGGAATTATTGTCAATGATGTCAAAGGATATTTTCTCATTAATTCCATATTATGGAATTACAATAGACAAAACATTTCCAAGATTGATTTATATACATAGGTTTACAAGTATATTAAAAAAGGGGTGCATGTGAAAATGTAAAAAGTGAAATGGTGGTTTCAAACCTGTTAGCGATCAAATAATTCATTTTGAAATTTGTTTCAAAAATGACGCCTAATCTTGCGGGGGGATTTTGACTGCCTTCCCAATCTCTAAATGAATATTTGAAAGAACCATTGGAAATCTTAGAATGTTTAGTTGTCAATCGACTATCCAAATGTGTTACACGGACTCTCCACGGCTAAGAAAATTGATTTTTCCCAAGACAGTTTTCATTAAAAAAATCTGGGTTTTCACCAGCTTATTGGTTTTGAAATCCACTAGTTAGCTATTAAAAGCTTTCCTTTTTACCAGCTAAAGGGGTCAATTTAGGGAAAATTAGCTGGTGAAACCTGTTACATGGTAGCAAGGTCGTATGTTTGCCCAGATTTGACTTTTTCTCAACCAAATCTTGTGAGGTTGGTATCTAAAGATGCATAATAATTAAATACATCAGATTTAAGGTTTTATATTGATGTATTTAATGTTTAAGAAGGTGGAAAAGTGAAAATGGTGACCTAGTTCATGAGCAAAAAACTGTCTTTTTTGCCAAAGGTGGCAAATTCAAATTTCCTATGAAGATTCATCAGCTTTGGAAGGTTTTCTACATCTTTCAAAGAGTTTGGAGGATAATAAATGAAGGATGAATTCAGTGGCAACTTCATGAAGGACAGATCTATTGGCGACTCCACTAGTATATAAATGAACCAGATCTTAGTAGAGAGGTATGTGTTCTACAATTTCTCAAGTATTTATGGTTACCCTCATCTAGTACCTAGTAGAGATGAATGGGAACACAACCTTCCTAGATTTCAAGGAGAAAAATGGGAAGTACCAGCTGAACATTTGTTGGATTCTCATGAGTTTATTCATCAGCTCCAGATCATACATGAAGATGTTAAGATTAAACTTTTCAAGTATTCATTAGAGGGGATAGCCCTTGATTGGTGAAGGTCTCTTCCAACTTCAAGCATTCACTCATTGGAAAGTTTTCATTATGCTTTCCATTTGTTTTGTAAAGATGAATTTCCAGCTGAAGGTCTCTTTGAAGATTGTTGTGATGAATTTGAGAAGCAAGTTCAACAGGAAGTAGTCCTTTCTTATGTTTGTCAAAATGGAAATTATGTTGTTAAGGAAAATCTTCAGGATACAAATGATTATTATGAGAATTGCATAGTTGTCTCTGTCACACCTGTTGCCTTTGATTTGCATGAAGGATCAGTTATAAAAGAGCATTGTTCTCAAATTTTTAAAGAGCTTTCTCATGGTATATTTGCACCTGAAAGAAAAGAGGAAGATCAGGAGATTGTTCACTTTCCTTTGCAAAACAAGGGAGTGTTGGACTCACCTATCCTTGATGAAGAAAAATACTGTGAAAAAATCAGTCATCCGAAAACTCCCGCAGTAGATATTGAAACTCTTGCAGCTGACATTGAAAAGTCATCTACAGAAATCAACAAGTTTGCATGCACCATACTTGAACACACATGTCCAGACAACAACAAACAGTTCATCATCAACAATGAAGTTAGTTTGCAGCCCTGTTCAGATTTCCATGCAGTTGAAGTTGGCAACTATTCTCAGAAGGAGGCTACGCAAAGATCTTCTGATGTTCAGTTAAAGAAACAAGAAGAAGTGTTTTCTTACAGTGTCATTTATCCTTTTGCTGACTATTCGGAGTCTATGAGAAGCATAAATCCAAAAGTATTTCTATCAGATGAAGGTTGGTCTTGTCATATTTTCAAATTGCATTACCATAATCTATGGTTTCTTTTATCTTTTGGTAAAAGATCAAGCATGATATGAGAAAGTCAATTACTTTCTTGGCTTCTTTGGAAATTTAGTTTTACTTGATCAATTTGCCTCTACTGGTTGGTGTAGGGATTGATAGAAGAATAAGGTATTTCTTTGAGCAAGTAGATTACTTTCAGTTTTCTTAATTAGGCAAAGAGACTCACATTTCACTTTTAATGGTTGGATCTAGATCATCCCTCCATGCTGCAACTACTTAGTCAACCTCAAGTCATCCATCAATCTCTCATTTGTTTATTGCAAATTCAAATAATTTTGAACATCCATTGGCTAAACCCTGGGCAAATTTAATCCGATTAGTTCAACAGAATGGCTCTTATTCACATATAATTGCTGCCTCAACTTATTTAAAAAAAAATGTAATTCCACGACCTGCATCTCTATTGAACGTTTCTCCTGTTTCAGATGTGACGTAGATTATTGGGGATCAAACATTTGTCAGGCCAATCTATGTTAGAAATGATCTCTATATAGTTCGTTACATTGGGATAGGTCCCTGCAAAATGAGTATTAGGCCAACTTTCTTTTTCACCAAACAAGTCAAATGTGGTTGCAGCTCCAATTTCCACTATTGATGTCTCAAACTTAGATGTAGAGCCCATTGGGAAGTCAACTTGGTTGAAGAAAACATATTAACGGGGACTGAGATAAAGTAGAGGTAGTGAGGAGAATTGAATCGTGGAGGGTGGCTTCTTCTCTTGGAGCCTTCGTTGATTATAGGAAATATTGTGAATTACATGTAGAAGAATTCAAACTGTCGATGGTGCAATGCGTAGATATCTAAGCAATACTTCCAAGTGTATTATTAAGTGTCACAGGGAAAATATAGGGCAATATTTCGTTTGTGACAACGCAAGAGTGCAAGTTTAATGATCTGGGTCAGATTCCTGCATTAAGGGAACAATGACACTGAGAATATGGTAGATCTTATTGTCTAATCCACAAATGTTTTTCTGGGAAAATCAAGGAGGGTCGTGTCATTTGTCAAAGACATGAAGATCAATGGCTCCTAACCTTGGTTTTCAGATAATTGAAAGCTATGAGTCAAACTGCAACAAATCCTCTGTTCACTAAATATCTGCCTGCGCTGTCACAAATATGAATGTCAACCCAATGTTTTTCCTTTAGGCGACGTAATCAAAATCAGAAGATATAGTCAATTCTTTCCTCTTCTTACTGGTGATACCTGGCAAGTACGCTCGACATTGGATTTATCTAACATTTTTCTTCTGTAGAGTCTAGCATCTTGGAAAATCAACATGTGGACACTTGTATTCTATGTTTGAAGGTTTTGTTGGGCAGTGAAAAATGCAAACTTGGGCAATGGGAAAGATTTTGTTGATTGCTTGAAGTGCTTCATGGAAGATCCTCAGACTAAAGAGGTCACCAAGGAGGCAGTGCCCAAAGCATTAATCCTAAATCATATGAAAAAGAAGCTCGCGAGATGGATTTTTCTCTTGCTACAACTCCTCAAAGAATCTGGTCTTCACTTCGCAATTGTTGTAGATGTCAAAGCAATAGTACCTAGCAGTTTATAGGTGTTTAAAAGTAATCTCAAGACAAATTCTTTGTATCTGAAGCTACTGGAAACAAAAAGTCAAAAACCTCAAGCTACCTACAATTCTCTCATTTCAAGGTTGGATTTATTCTCGAATTTTCAAACCATAGTTATAGATCTCACCATCCTGCCTATGTCCAACACTTCTCTTCTCAATGAAGAGATTTCCACAACAGATGCCATGTCGATGTGCAAACAACATTTCTAGGGGAGTTTGAAGCATACATGTTACAGACAAAGAAGATTGTGAAAGATAACAACACACTTTGGAAAATAGCTTGTAAAGGATGAATGAATCCATGCCCAATACTAAAGGCACAAGGTTTGTCAGGTTCTTGGAGACCTCGCAGGGAGGTCTCTATCCCAGTTGGAGCTAGATCTTAGTGATCAAATAATTCATTCTGAAATTTGATTGAAAAATGATGCCTAATCTTGAGAGGGTTTTTGACTGCCTTCCCAAGCTCTAAATGAAGATTTGAAAGAACCATTGGAAATTTTAGGATGTTTAGTTGTCAATCGACTATCCAAACGTGTTAAACAGACTCTCCACGGGTGAGAAATTTGATTTTTCCCAAGACAGTTTTCATTAAAAAAAATTGGGTTTTCACCAGCTTATTGATTTTGAAATCCACTAGTTAGCTATTGAAAGAATTCCTTTTCACTAGCTAAAGGGGCAGATTCAGGGAAAATTAGCTGGTGAAACCTGTTACATGGAAACAAGGTCATATTTTTGCCCAGATTTGACTTTTTCTCAACCAAATCTTTTGAGGTTGATTTCTAAAGATGCATAATAATTAAATACATCATATTTAAGGTTCTATCTTGAAGTATTTAATGTTTAAGAAGGTGGAAAAGTGAAAATAGTGACCTAGTTCATGAGCAAAAAACTGTCTTTTTTGCCAAAGGTGGAAAATTCGAATTTCCTATGAAGATTCATTAGCTTTGGAAGGTTTTCTACATCTGTCAAAGAGTTTGGAGGATATGAAGGCTATCAAGATAGATTTTGACTCCTTAGATATGATCTTTTCCTATTTTGTTTTGACTTTTGTATCTATTTTGATTTGACTATTTTTAGCAAATCTGATCCATCTTTCAAGGATCTAGATTTCATCTTGTAAGGATATAAATCCAAAGACATTTGGAGCACCAAGGGGTTCAATCCTGGATAAATTTTCCCTATTGTACTAAGACTCTTATCTTAATAGAATCACAGTCTTCTTTTGCTATCAATGTTAGATTTGTTCATGTATTGCATTGATGTATACTTTACTTCAATTTAGCTCAGCTTCTAAGAACTGTTATCTTCTTATTAAGCTCATGAATTTGAATTAAAGGATCTCTTACTATCTTGTATGACCCTGCATGTTAATGCACTTGGTTATCTAGACTAGTATTCTTCATACCCCATTCCAATTTCTCTATCTGATTATTGATTCCTAAAAGCACTGGTTCATTCGAATGCATGATAAGTTGTTCTTCTCATTAGCCCCTAAGTTATCCCATTGATCCAAGTAAACCTATTTATCAAATTTCTTAAATTACCAAGCATCTTTATCTTACAACCCTAAAGAGTTTCTTGGAGTCATAACCAAACCCATGAGTTTGGGGTATTTTCCCATGGAGTTTTGCGTATTTGTATATAGTATTCATAAAAGTAAAATAAAAAGGGGGAATCAATTATTTAATTAATGGACATGTCCCTTCATGAAGGGTTATGAAAAAGTATAAAAATATATAGTATTGAGAGAAAGTATTTGTGTGAAAGATGTAGTAACATTTGAAGAAGTGGATGAACAAATATTTAATATCATTCCAAAAGGGAAGAGTGGTGAAATTAGTTTTAGGTCATATTGGAATTTTCAGGATAAGATTTTTTCTAGGGTGTTTTAGAGCGTGAAATTTTCAATATATGGAGGAGAGATCTTGGTGTACATGTGATAAAAAATTCCGACATTGGTTCACCATATTTTAGGAGATATTCCCTATGGAATTTAGGGTTCCTAAATTCTCATGAAGTTAGTTTCAAGCAGATCAATTTGGAAGTTTTACTATAGAATTTTTTGTAACTCTTTAGACAATAGATTTCTTACATAATAGAGGAGACATACATAAGTAAATGAGGTAAAAATTTCAGATTTTTTTTCATTTTACTTTATAGGATATGATTTGTGGAAGTTAGGGTTTTTGAATGGTCTTGAGATCTGTTTCAAATAGTTTAGTTTGGATTTTTCACTAGAACTTATTTTTGGGGGGACTCTTCAAACTATACAATTTTTATACAATATAGGAGACATGCAAAAGTACCTTAGGTAAAAAATTTAGATGTTGGTTTGTTGTACTTTCTGGGATATGTTCTTTGGAAGTTATGGTTTCTAAATGGTCATGAGATCATTTCAAATAGGTATGTTTGGAATTTTGACTATAAATTCTTTTTTGGGACTCTTCAAACTATTAAAATTTTAGATAATAGAGGAAACATAGAAAAGTACCATAGGTAAAAATTTAAGAATCAAGTTTTCAAAATTGGATACGTGGCATGATGTACAAGTTCATTCATGGGAAGAGGCCCAAAACAAGAAGCTTTGGGAGAGTCACCATTTGGAAATTCAAATTTTGTTTAGACCCGATAAAGGAAGAAGTAGTGAGAAAACCCAATGAAGGAAGATGTAGTGAGTAGACTTCTTAAAGGCAGACGTAGTGAGAAAATATGGTGAAGGAATAAATAGAAAGCAAACTTGGTGAAGGTTGGTGTATCTTATATATTCATGTCTCTTTCTAAGTTGGCACTTAGCGGTGGGGATTGATGTCTCTAGTAGATTGGTTTTTTATGAAGATATGTAAGAATAGGTTGGTGCCTATAAGGATTTCTACCAATGGGGATTGGTATCTCCAGTATTTTGGTTTCCATAAATAATTTTATCAGTATTTTTTTTCCTACAAATTAATATAAAGAGAAGTTGTGTGGTTTTCTCCAGAAAGAATTTCCATGTAAATATTGTGTTCCATGTTATGTGGTTAATAGATCTCATATGTTATTTTTTTCTTATGGTTGATGAATGTCTGAAAAAGTTAAAAGTTTCTTATACTAATTAACTTCCCCTCTTAGTATAAGTGTCTTCTCAACCCCTTAATGATGGAATTTCCTTAAAAATAATAATAATAATAATTGTAGAGAGCCCATTCTTTTGGTGATGATATTTCTTTCAAAATTTATAATATTAATTTAATATATTTTTTAAATTATGAAAGTCAATATATCCTTGAAACTACAATTCCTTTCATTAGTGAAAGCTATTAGCATCTTTTTCTCTTTTTTTGTGAATAAAAAGAGAAAAATCTTATTAAAACCTTTTACAACAAAAAAATCTACATGGCGATAGTCTGCCAGTTGTTCCGCCAAATTAGCAGAAACCAAAACAGATGGAAGATTGTGATGTCATTGTCAAAAATGGAAATACGCCATCTGTCATACCAAACAGAAACCAGGGAAGGTGGAAAATTCAAGTCTGTGCACCACTGTTCGACGAAGCCATGATAGACAGTAGACATAGACTGATAATTAACATTAAAACTGCAAAACATAGACATGAACATGACTACAAACTTCTATGTAGAAGCGCAAGGAGCCAAGATGAGAATGCTCCTATTAGCCAATAAAGTAAATTAATCATGTGCACCTGAGGTCATGTCGATTGGGTCAGCTTTGAGGGGGTCATTCCTATGCTGGAGCACGAATGGCCAGGCATAATTCAGGCACCTCTGGATTTCTAGTACGTTCGAGTGTCTCTGAAGCATGAGGGTGTCTCTATGAATTTGATCAACCATATGGATTCTGAGCTAAAAAATGAGCGCTAACTGCTCTGGATGGAAGAAGGGTGGTGGTTCCTGGCTGAAATCTAGGAGTGTCGAGAGTGGTGGTGGTGCCAAGACTGGGCCACCCTCCACCTCCAAACGATAGAATTTTGTCACCTCGTCGAAGTCCTCCTGATTTGTTTCCATATCCTCTGCTACGCTGAGATTCTCCATCATCCCGAGCTCCTCTGCTACCTCCACCTCACCTAAGTATTTGATTTGAATGGTGTCCTCTGGGTTAAGGTGGAGGAATTCCTCCTTAATTATGCGTGTATTTTCTTCCTTGGCCTACTGCGCATGATGGATTGTGCCTAAAGCACTTGTGCTTGTTGGGAATTGGTTATGGGGCTGCCAATTGTCTGGAACAATGAAGAGGATGGATTCCAGAGGGAACTAGATAGGTTCCTTTGGAATCACCTCCTCCGCGTACACCATCGACAACATTCTGGATTTTTCCCTTCGCTGAGTACGGGATATGGACAAGGCTCACTCCAGTCATTGCACCCTCCTCTGTCTAGCTAAGAAATTATACTAGGTAGGGTTGCACCACAACCTGCCTCTATCCATTAGCATGGTGGAGCAAGGGAGGGTGAAAATGAGCAAGGTATGAGTGATGAGAGCCAATTAGTAGCTGCACCAGTGCTCAGAGCATCTGAGTTGGTGGAACGTCGACATGAAATGGCTCCATCCTCTACTATGCAGGATGATAATGTCGTGGTCTGACATTATCATTACACCAAACTTCCCCCATCCATTGCACCTCATGACCACCATTTTTCTCATGCGACGGAACTGTCCTTTGCTTCTTGACGGGTAGTGATGGATTTCTTACATTTAATGTTGAGGGGAAGGGAGTCGACCTGCCATATTAATGGCTTGGGTCTGGGGCAGGCTACATGACTGCCCTACGCTACATGGCACCCCATTCGGGAAAGCTGCTAGGGTCTTAACATTATCAACAATTATTTATTTATTTTTTATTGTAGACCATTGTTTGTTCTAATACGATGTACAACTTATTTTAAAAATGTTTAATATGCTAAAAAACTATAGAAAAACTTAAAGAGGTGTGTATATTAGGATTATGATATATGTCAAGACAAAAATAGATAAAAAAATTAGTAAACAATATTAATTTTTAAAAAATTATGTATTTGGAATCTGCATATATGAATCTATATGTTTCTATAGTTTCAATGACAATGTATTTCCATAGCCCATATAAAAATAATTTCAAAAATAGAGATATTGAGAGGTACTCATATAATGGAGGTTTTAGTGTATTTCCAGACCAAACTAGTAGGTTTTTCATCCCAAACCTAGATCTGAGGTAACTAACTCAAAAACACGTATGTTATAGTTTCCATTCCTACCCCCCAAAAAAATTTAAATGGAAGGAATGTGCATGTGATCCTAAGGACAAACACATTCTTTAGGAACATACACACTCTCTAATAACATGCATGAATTATTGGAACACATGCATGCTATTATACCTAAGTTCAATTTGTTTCCTTTTCCCTCTTTCCACCCCCCCACCTCTTCTGTTCTCTCCCTCACTCTTTCTCCTACCTTCCCACTTTCCCTCTCTCCCCTTATCTGTCTCTAACTCTACAAGATAAAATCTATGAGAAATATAATAATATAAAAAAGTATAAATATAAAAACAAAGAAATTTGATATTTCCATCAACAGAAAAATAATTTCTTTAAATGATATCCATTATATAAACTGTGGTGGTGAGGTAAGTTAATATATTCAAAGAAACATGCAACATTTGTATGTATGTCCTTTGACGAAATATTTCATGTGAGATGTTCCCATCAAAAGTTAAATATTCCTTCAAAGGGATTTGGTTGTATAATATCAATATATTTATCTAGCAGAAAATACCCCCTTCATTCAATCTCTCCCCTTCATTTCCCCTCTGTCCCTCTCTCTTTGTTTCCATCTCTATCTCCCCTACTCTTCCCCCACCCCTCTCTCTTTACCTCTCCTTCCCTCTCTCTCTACCCCCTCTCTCACTCTCTCTCTAAATTTCACTCTCCACCTCTCTCTTTCTCTCACTCTCTCTCTCCCTCTCTCTCCTTCTCCCCTTCTCTCAATATATTTATCTATTCCTCTCTCTCCCACCCTCTATCTATCCTACATCTACCCCTATCGCTCTCTCACTCTATATCCCCTTCCCTCTTTCTCCCTCTCTCTCTCGCTCACTCCCCTCCTCTCTCCATATCCCTCTCTCTTCCCCTCTTCCCCTCTCTTCATATATTCATATTTAACTCTTTCTCTCCCATACTCTTCCCTCCCATCTCTCTCTTTACCTATATCTCTCCCTTAATATCTACATTTATCTACACCAAATTATCTCTCCCTCCCTCTCTCTCCCTCTCTCCTTGTATCTCTCACTCCCACCCTCTCCCTCTACCTTCACTTTTCTCTCTGACAACTCTCTCTCTCTCACTCACTCCTATTTTCTATCTCCCCTTCTCTCCCTCTCCCTCTCTTTCTCCCCTTCTCTCCCTCTCCCTCTCTTTCTCCCCCCTCTTCCACTCTTTCCATATCC
>ML792292.1:169138-180963 GCA_009831015.1 Picea engelmannii | reverse complement strand
GGAGGGGATGCAATGAAATCATAACAAAAATTTTGGGAGTGTCATATTTTATTATGAATACTATGAGATTTGATTATGAATGCTACAAGAGGAGAGGATAGTTGGGGGAGAGTGTGAAGGAGAGGGACATGGTGTTATAGGGGGGATTATATACCCTTTTTCCACTACCTCTTCTCAACCACTATCCCCCTATATGGATAGAAACATATTAGCACTTTGTCCCTATATCCATATAACCCTAGTGTTATACCACAATTTGACACATCAATTTCATTTGTGAGATGGCTTAGTCCTTTTCCCTAGCTTGAAAATGTAAATCCCATCCTCCCACATGAAACTCATCTAAAAGAATATTTTTGTTTCCATTCTTGGGTCGACAGTGTGAAAACCATGGACATTTGTGCCTTGCTAGTTTACAACCAATGGATTCCCTTAAAAAATATGAAAAAATAAATTAATCCACATTTTTGAGCAGGTTTTTCAGTTGGTCCCATTCCCAAACTCCGCTGGGTCCTTAAATAACAACTGAATTAAAACACCTCAACCCCTTAATGATATCATAAAGAAAACTTTGAGGGTATGTATGAGGAGGAGAACCTAGGTGCAAGATTATGCTGACATATTTGCAAGATTCCTTATTTTCCTTGATCCTATGAGTAACATCCCTGGATCTAGAGCTTGATTTACATTACTCCTTATTCTCTCCTATATGACCATAGGGTGTGTTCATATCCCTTTTGGGTCATCCGAAAAAGGGCCATCTTGCTGAGTTTGTTCTTGAAGGACTAGTGGAGGAACATGGGAGGTTGGCTTTGAGGCAGTGTCGATGGTTATAGTCAGGTTGTAACTACCTACTTATATTTTTTTCAGTAAAAGAGTTGTACTTTTTTTCTATACATGTGTAAATTGATTTCATTATGATGATATATATTATTTTACTTCATATACTTGCATTTTTTCACATTATATGTATGATTTCAATTAATAACTACCTTGTTGCAGAATAGACTTGGTATCCTTTTGAAGGTTGAGATCAATGGAGATAATGAGAAAAATCAAAGGTGGAGAGAAAGGATCGACATCAGAAATAGGATACAAGGTGTGAGGCCTGTCCTTTTCTCTCTCTCTCTCTTTTTCTCCTCAAAATAGTTATTTTATCATAGCATTGTTGTGTTTGAGGGTAGGTTATTTATTATATATATGGTCTCGCTCTGTTGTGACATGACCCAAGGTCACAAGGGAAAAATATCATAACACAATTGGTGACCATACTGAGGATATATTTTCCTACTTTGGGTAGGTCCTAGGGTATCTTGTGTTTCTTTTATTTCTGTAACTTTTCCTATTTTCTATACTTTCTTTTCAAAGTAGTTTCCATCTAAAAACTTTGTCCAAAGTTTCCAGATGCTTCCTTCTAGATTATCTTTTTTATTTTTCAAGTTTTACTGGTGCATCCATGATTTGTCCCTTTAGGAGTCGTGGATATCCATGATTTTACTTTGTTTTACCTACGGATTCCTATGAGTCACAGTGTACATAGTCGCATATATGCGTAAGAACTTGAATTTTCATCCTTTCTCTGAGTTTTGGATGATTTGGTTTGGTTATTCAATACAATATGAACTTTCTTGGTTTTCTTTTACTTTTGATTATTGTTTTGAGTCTTTGAAAACATTTAAATCATCTAAAATATATTTCCTTTGGTTATAAGGTTCTTTAGGTGGGTCTAAAGGTAAGTCGTGTGTGGTTAGGTTGAGTTTCAAGTTTGATTGCTATGTTTAAGTAATTCTTGGCTATTTGTTTTCTTCCTATGTACCTTATTATGTTTGTTCATGAAATAAAAAGGAAAATTGAATCTCATTTTCATTACATAAAAGAAAACAATACTTGTTTATTGTTCATTCTTTTCTGGTTCCCTTGTCTCTAAACTTTTCAACAAAATAATTTTCTTACTAGCACTCAGTTGTTTAGGCATGTTTCTTGCTTTGGTAGAAAGAAAAAGAAAATGAAAAAACCTAGTTTTTTGCTAGTTAGGTCCCTTTCCTTCTTTGCATTGTTTTGCATTGTTTTTTGAAAAAGAATAAGATACTAGCATAGGATTTGAAGGATTGTTCACGCATTTTATTTTTTGAAACTCTTTTTCATTGAATAATTAGTCTAAATTTTTCTTTTCCAGTGTTCTTATAAGTTTCATGTTTTCAAGAGTCTCAAACAAAATCAGTTTCACTCCATATCCTTTGATTAAATAAAAACCACTAAAACGAATGCTAAACTTAAAATATACTAGACATTGTTTCTAGGGTTCACAAACAAGTCTAGGCTTAGGGCCTTGGTTTAGGTTTGAGAGTTAATTTATTTAATTTCTCAAATCCAACTATCATGTAAGTACAACTAGGAAGCTCCTCTAACATAAGAGTAAAACATGAGATCACATAAAGGATAGTCAAGGATATACCCCTCTTAATCTTAACTGAGTGCAGTAGAAAGATCATATATTGGGGGTTTCTCTAGTTTCTTTACCTCCGTGAGATGTAGATATTTTGAATCTTCCATATTTGTTACCCTTCCCATATGTTTGATCTCGAATATCTAATGTACCCCTTGGATGTTGACTGCAATTTGGTGACATTATTTTCTTTTCCTATGGATCTCAGAGGTGACAGTGGGGGTTTTCAATGGTAGCTGGGGAAGATTTCATATCACTTTTTGATACTATTGGAGGCTTCCCCATGAATCATGAATGATTACACCAGATAATGTTGGTCAGTGGAGGTTTAGGTAAGTCCTTTGTTTGTTCTTTCATGGGACTTAATCAAACTGTGACTTCGTCTGAAAAATCCCTTTACATTTTTCATTACTTTAGACTTAGGACCTTATCCACCTAGGATGAAGATTTGGAAAAGTTATTTTCTTGAGATGTTTATACTAAGGATTTTTATTAGAATGATTATTTGTATATTTTTCCTTAGGTTGTGTCAGTATCGCCATTTTTGGATCATTTATTTAGGGTGGTCGACCAACCGCTCCGTTGGTCGAGAAGGACCACTGGTCTTTCTCTTAAAAGTGTGGAACTACCTCCTAGAAGGCATGGGTTTTTATACCATTGGTTCATGAGAGTCCATGTATGATAATTTTATGGACATGAACAATACCGCAAGGAAAAAACATGTGCATAAGAATCATATGGCCAAATTTCTTGAGGATACCATCCAAGGGATCCCTACCCAAGGGGATTCTTGCTCTTTTCCATTCTTTGGAAATGTTGGCGCCCCCTTGATGGCTACTTTGAACATTCCTAGGTTGAATGTAGGACTACCGGTTTTGTTTTGGACCACTATAAATGTCATGAATTATCTTCATGCTTCTCATATAATTATCTTATTTCATGGGTTTTGTACGAATGTTGGCCCTTCACCTTCTACATCCACAAAGTTTACCCCTTCTCCTTCTCCCTCTTCTAGTAAACAAAAGTATAAAATGAATAGGAAGAAGTCATCAACCTATTCTAGTCATGTTGGAGACCTATCACCACCCGGTGTGAGTCACGTTGGGGAAAGAAACCAATTATTGTGAGTGATGATGGAAGAAAAAGTCTAGTCATTGCTAGTCATACTGATGTTGAGTCACCAACCTCTGTGATTCATGTTGGAGTCTTATCACTGACCTCTACTAGTCACATTGTAGACATGTCACCATCCTCTTCTAGTCATGTTGGGGGAAAGAAACAAGCCATTGCAAGTCAAGTCAGGGACATGAGCTTGGCCACTACTAGTCATACTGGAAAAACATCACCAAATTATGCAAGTCATGTTGGACATCAACACCTAGCCATTGCAAGGAATGATGGGGGAAACCTAATAGCCAGTGCAAGTCATGTTGGGCATTGATATGGTTGAGAATCCTAGATGTATAGGACATAAGTCCAATTTCCCTTGTAATCTTTGCAAATTGTATCACCTTACTCATTTTTTCCTTGTTATTTTAGTGGTACGAAGATCAAGGTCCTCGTATGAAGGCCCTTCTAGTTTATTGCCATCTTCAATTTCCAAACATTCTATTCAATCATTGGTTGATGAAGTGGTTGCGTCAATGCACTCTTCAGTCGATACCACTCTTGTCTTGGGGTGAGATGTGTCTCCTGACCATGTTTTCTTCCATCCTATTTGACCAGTGGTTGAGTAAGTGGTCGTGATGATGCAGTCTTCTCCCAATCTCACTCTTATCTCGAAGAGTGATGAGTCTAAGGAGGTCATATCACTGACAAAATATTCGACCGATCCCACTCTACTTTAGGGGAGTGATGCATATTACGACTATGTCTTTAGAATTTATAGTTTAGTACCTTATAAACAAGGGGAATTCCACTCTCTTCAGGTACGCTCCCTCCAAGCCCTAGGATGGTTTCCTTTGATTGGAAAGATCTTGTGGAGCCTCACCTTCCTTCTTATACACCTTTCCATATAATTGTTCTAGTTGAATCTATGTTTAAAGAAATTTGTCAATGTATGGTAGATAAAGGATCATATACAATTAATTTATCCTCCTCGTCTTAGAAAGTGTTGGGTTCTCCCAAGCGTGTGTCACCTACTTGTTAGTTGTTGGATTTCGACAGAAGGCCTAGTGAATGTATGGGTATTCCTCTCCAGTTTCCTATTACCATAGGTGGGAATATTGTTCTAATCAATATGTTAGTGGTGCCAGGACCTTTAGACATTAATATGCTTCTTTGGAATGATTATGTTTATTCTATGAAGGATTTGATGTCTACACTCTTTCGTGTGATGCATTTCCCTCACAACAAAATAATTGTAACTATTGATCAAATTTCATATGATAATCACCATCCTAGTTCGATTTCATCTCAGGTTTCCCCTTAGTGTGTTCCTAGTGTTCAAGAATGATCTACCCCACCATGGGTTAATATTGTGATGCCTTATCCTCGATGTTGAATTGCTCCTGATATGATATTTTTACAGTTATGTTCACCTTCTCGAGACAAGGTCTCAAAAATTTATCAAGTGGTGATTCAAATGGGGGCATGTGATCCTTCACTTCCCTCTTTTATTATGAGGGACTTTATTTTTCCTCTTGATTCTCATCTTACGATTTTTGAGACCTCAAGCCCTAGTATTTGTGTGTTTTCGAGCCCCGGGTTCATCGATGTTGACTTTCCTTCATATGTGGCCATCCTTGAAGATATGATTATGGATCTTCGACCTCTTCCTAAACTAAAAGGTTTATTGGATGGTTACCAATAAAACCCTTGGCTTGAGCCTAGAAATGCGATCTACCTGGAGAACTACCATACAAAAGTTGGAAGGTTGTTTGTTACCATGTACATATTGTACTTTTAGGGTTTCTTGTTTTCAAGTTTTGTGTCCCTTAGCACATGTTTTTATCATAGGTTTCTATGTTGGACTTGTTAACTTCTGGACAAGTGTTTTTGGTCTTATATACAAGACTTTTGAGACATTTTCTTTGGTACATTTTCGTTCCATGTCGATCCATTCTGATAGGTAATGATCTTGAAACTGTCATATAGGTTAGATTTCCCCCTCCATGAATTTGTTCATTATCCATTTCCTATTTCATTTTTCCTTAGGATCGACCCCAATGAATTTCTAAACAAAACCTTCTTTGTTGTTTATAAATGTGGTAAGTCATGTGGTAGAGCCTATATTCCATGGGAACCCTAGATTACAACCCATTTGAATTTTGGCACTCGTGCTGCAAGTTTTCTATTAGGCATGGGAGTCATGTTTAGTCCCTCCATTACTTTTTGTTGAAGATGCATATCTTCCTCTTAATATTTTTCCGACCATTACCTATATGACTCCCCCTACCACATGCTGATACTTATACCAACACCTTTTTCAAATTCTTCAACAAGTATTATGTCCTTTACTGGCATATAGGGTAAGTTCATTTCCTCCAGCATAATGAATTTCTCTGTATTATTCACATATATTCCTAGGATCCACTACATTTTTTTTTGACATCATACCTTCAAGTCGATTTAAAGGTTCCATTGTCTCCCTTGAACAAAACACAATATCTGAGTCAATGTCTAAATATTTTGGGTTTAGTATGGATTTAGGATACATTTTCTCATTTTTTACCATAATCACCTCTAGCTGATTATTCTTCCAACCATATGGAGCATTTGTTTATGCCCTTAGTATCACGAATGTATCTCAATTTATAATCCATTCTTCCTATGTCACACAATGTGTCGTTCTTTTGTTCAAGGGAATTTTCAGCCTGATTCAACCATTTTCTAGAAAGTCCCTGAACTTTCAAGTTAACCTTCCCATTTCAGTCAAGTACATATCATCATCTCAAGTATCTTTGTATCTCACTCGTGCTAGTATAGAAGGTCCTCATTGAATTCTTGTTGGCGGTTTTTCTCTTATTGAGTCTGACGTTTTTCTCTGAGAGTAGGATCTAGGGTTGCACTTTGGGATTATTACCATCATTGACAAGTGACCTTGTGATTAGCATATGAAAAAACATCATTGGTTTCTTACTAAGTGGTTTCCCTTATATTTGACATAAAAAAAAATCATCAAACATAGGGATTCATGTGGTACCTTGGTTTCCATTTGAACCCATTGGTGGATTCCTGGTCTTTGTCAGTAGTCTCCATTATTGGATATTATTCAAAGAGTCTTTGTCATGCACTATTCTATCTGGTTCATGTCGTGGTCATACCTTGGTGTGGTCCTTACAACATATTCATCAGAGTCCTTCAAACTATTTTCCCTTCTACTACTCCTCATGGTGGATGATAGAGGATTCCTTAATTCCTTCCTTACAACATATCTCTTCCTATCGACTTCAACACATATTTCTCTAAGTCAGGGATATAGATTTATTTATGGTACCTTGGGGCTTGCAGTCATCAATGGAAGGTTCCCTCGCTATTGAAAATGGGAATACATCAATGTCCTCTGATCGATAGATTCTACCAAGTGTTCAACACCACTTCATTTATTCACACTTGTTATATTGTTCCATGGTACCTCAATTCCCATTATCATCATTAGTGGGTGATCTCACATTTGTTAACAATATACATCAATGATCGGTAATCAAATGGTGTCTCACTATGTTCAACCTCAACACATCTACTCACATGGTGTAAAATCATACCATGTAGGATCGTTTTGAAGACTTCTGGTCAAGTACAAGAATCACATATTTTGTGCTCCTACCCGATATATATTGTACCACCCCCTCAGACATTGGTACTTGTATAGGATCATCTTGTTCACTCGATTAGTTCTATATATCATCTGATTTTTATTTTGATACGTAGCTATAATGTGTATCCATTTGTGGCTATGATCTACTTTTCACATAGATCCACTGTGTATTCCTCATGGCCATGATTGTTACTTTATATATATAAACCATGGATCCAATGTGTATTTTTCAAGGCCATGGACATCAATCACACTTTCATATATTCCATGGATCCATAGTGAACTTGTTTTGGATGCCATGCTCACATCACCCCCAAGCATGGGTATACCCAACTTGGGAAGATAATTCTCTTACCTGAATTCAAAACTACCTTGTTGCGACATAAAATTCGTATCCTTTTGTAGGTTGATATCAGTGGATATCGAGAGAAAAATAAAAGGTGGAGAGCGAGGATAGACATCATACATAGGATACAAGGGGTGAGGCCCCTCTTTTTCATTCTCTCTCTTTATCTCCTCAAAGTAGTTATTTTCTCATAGCATTGTTGTGTGTGAGGGTAGGCTCTATCTGTTAAGAACCTGAATAGATCTACAAATATAATCACCACAAATAATGAGTACACAATAGATCCAAATGACAATATATAAGAAATCACACTTTATTATATTAAACTCTTCAGGTAGGGAAACACCATACAATGGATCCTATTATGGAAGGGATCATCTCCTGTTCACTTGTCTCTTCGAGGGGGGCATCCTTCTATTGAGCTGCAACTCAAAATACAATAATTCTCTTCATGTCCCATTACATTGCTTGAACCTATTTATATAGTGTTACCATCACCTAAGAACATTCTAGAGGAGGAATATTCTACAAGTAGAACCTTCTAAGAAGTCCTCTTAAATTTATTATATCTAACTACCATAGTGGACCTAGTCCACCTTACATTGAATGGCCTCCACTATTATCACTATGGGCCCTCTATGCCCCACCACTAACTTTCTAGCTACCTTACATTCCATCCCCCTTATGAAAGCGTTGTCCTCAATGCTTAATGTACAACCATATATCGGGGTCCTATGGATAAGTGTGGACCATAGTGTTGAAGTAGACTAGAGAACCAGGGTCCCATTAAGAAATGATAGCCACCATGTTGAAGTCTTCCAACCGTCATTGTAAACCAGGGTCCCATGTCCAATTTCTCATTTGAACCCCGCATGGAAGATATTGAAACCCAATAACCAACTAAAAATGATGCTCCCAATACTGACACCTGTCATGTGGATCCAATAAGAAGATCTATACACATAGTGGAAAAGGGTCGTAGAAGAATCTGGAAGGAATAATACGACTATAGAATATGTAGGATGGACATTGATAATAATCATTGGCTCTCAATTTGTCACATTGATGCTCTCTACAGAAGGTGGATTAGAGTCATCATATAAAATATGAAAGTGGTTGTCATCCTAGAAATGACAACTATCCATATACCAATCATCACAATCGGCCTCAAAATTATACCAAGAATATATTTCTTGATTATATTCATCCCTGATGTCTTCCATAAGAAATATCTCCCTCATGTTATCCAATCAATATTCAATATTACGAAAACTAACATTAAGGCCATCTGCAAAGTCATCCAATGTCCCAAACAATTGGGATTTGAATGCTTCAGTAATTTGTAGAATTTATTTGAGGGTTTGAGAGGAAATATCCATATGAGCACCCTATGAACTCTTTGGTCCCACTTCCGTCATGAAAAAACCTAAAAAATAGAACAATAAGTTACGACAGAAAATATCATTTTTTTCTGGAAAAACCCTAAAAAACTGTTGAATTTAAAATGCTCATAACTTCACTTCCCGAACTCCGTTTTGGCTGATTTTGTTTTTGAAATTGGGTGAAATTGTGAGAGGAACTCATATCTATAATTTTTTTGGGCAAATTCAGCCTCCAAGTGGTACATAAATAAAAACAAATCGCACCATCGCCATAGAAAAAACCCTGAAAATTTGCAAATTTTAAAACTTCAATATATTCACTTCAATATTAGTGAGAGATGAGATAAGTTTTTCTTCGGCTCGCTTGATTCAGCTTGGACGTTGTCTGTCATTTCTCAGAGGCTTTTGTGCAATAAGAAAGGTAGGTTCAAGGGTCTCCTTCATGTGAAATGCATCAAAAATATGATGTGATGTGGGTGTATTATGTCATACCTTCTTTCACATGTGAAATAATTTCTAACTACCCTCAAGAGCTTCCGAAAAGGATCTTGTAGATATCGAATTGAAATTCCCGCTTTGAATTTCCCGTTTAAACAGTCAAGTTTGATGAATTACTTGTAGCATAGCAGTTCCAAAGACATGCTTGTGGTAATCTTGATCGACCCAAGTGTGTGACACAACTGATGGACATAAACTTTTCCGTAGCAAGAAACTCAAGGCTTGCGAAAAAAATTATAGGCATTGCATAAACTTGGTTGGTGAATAGAATACATGTTGAGTAGCTGACATTTATAACTGAGTGGTGAGAGATGAAATCATGAGAGGGTACACTGAATCCATTGTGACTAGAGGTTTTGAAGCAGGCCGAAGATTTTTGCAGCACATCCACGTGATGGGTACACTTCAAAGTGTGTAAAGTACAACTGATAAGATCTACAGAGTATACGTGATATGAACATCGTGATTTATTATCCTTTATGATATCATAATGAGGTGATGATGGTTATTAGATATGCCGACGTGACACTTATTTTAACAACTTTCCTTGACCTTTGGCATGTAATTAAATTAATAAAAGGGAATCTAATGAGGGTTTGGGAAAGTAATCACTAAGAAAAATCTATAAAAGGGATGGTGGAGGAGGAGGGTGGATCACATATGGTATGTGTAATGTTACATTGCCAGAATTTTTATCTTGACTGAATTTTTCTTGTGGGAGTTGGGATACCCAGCCCGGATAACGAGTGGTAGCTCGACCTTGCGAGGTGAAGTGGAAGCTAATATTATCTAGTATTGTGTGTGTCTCCCCTTTGCGGCTCGGGGGGCTCAGGGGGAAAAAGAGTACCCCTAGCATTGGCTGGGAGGCATCGATGAGGTTTCAGTGGTAGGAAAGCGAGAGCTAGATGGAGCGCACGCACAGGACATTGACTCAAGTTTTTCTCCTTCGGTGACGGTACGCATGTGCAACTTCCTTTGTATATTGGTTCTAATTACATGTATATGAATATTTATTTGATGTTTATGAAACAATATTCCTACACCATAGTTGGTAAATCTAGAAATGTTGTTTGCCTCCAAAAATGTCAGATTACTTGTTTCTAAATGTTTTAGTTGTATTTTTTTTAAGAAACTAGATAGCGCCCCACACAAATTGTATGGAAACTAGGTTCCTCGTTCATCTTCAACACCTAAGACATTCACTATTTCATAGAGATTCAAGGACCGCATAATCTTTAATACTTAATGATTTGTTCATGTTGAAATCTCACTTACTCCTCTAGAAACCAGGCCTTGGCCCTGCTCAGCTAAAAGTTTTACCTTAAGCTACAAAAGTGATAGGCTTCCAGTTACTGGAGTGCCTTAACCTCATAGGTTTCCTCCTTGATATCAACCTTAAAATTTTATCTTCTCCTTCTTGGAACAACTGGTTGAGTCTGTTGAAAACAAGTTGATGTACAATATATGGTAATTAGTGATCTAGTTTCTTTGCTTCTTGAGGATTCTTGTGCCAGGCCCTTGCAACAGTTTTTTTCATGATCAATGGCAAGGCCTCCCATATGTAGAAATCAAGGTTCTTGTCCCATAGTTGCTTTTGATTTCCATTAAAATTTCATCCCTGGATGTTGACAAAAACATCAGTTGCAATCTACAAAAGTTTGAAACATCATTGGTGAACCTGAATATTCCAGGATGGTCACTTCGTATGTTAACTTTCTCAGGACCCCAACCTTGCCTTTGTTTTGATATTTGTTTATTTTGTGATTCGAATTGTGGGACTGTGTTTCATTTTTACCCTGTAAAATTTTTCTTCCTATTAAGTCTGCGTATCATTTTCAATCCGATATTTTGCTTTAAATCTTGTGGCCAGAACCTTAGCCAAGGACTACGCGAGGGGGAATTAAAATCCTTGGAATGTGTAGAGTTTTGTTTGGTATTTTTTCTCCTAGATTTGTTCAGCAAGGGGAGAATTCTTGTTCTCGATGCCCTTTGTTGTTGCCTCTACGAATCATTTGTTGCATTCATTTCTCTTTCACCTGAAATGGACAGGAAACAAATTTATATCCTTTCTATCTGAAACATTGTGTTATGATGGAGAATGATAGGAATGAATCAAAATTTTATTTATTTATAATCGTTTATATCCAAGACAACTTGGGTGAATTAATGCTTGTGAATCTAAGTGTCCAGTGGCAGATCCCTTGCCTTTTTTTTATTTCCTGTGATTTTGAGATTTCTTTGGAATTTTTTGTTTCTAATCCACAATTTAAACTTTTAAACTTTTATTATTTTTCATGAATTCCGGCTTGTTGACATTTGGCCATGTGTTTTTCTAATCCCAAGATTCTTGGTTAATTACGACGAGATTTTTACTTAACTAGGTCAAACATTTCA
>ML792292.1:154073-166237 GCA_009831015.1 Picea engelmannii | reverse complement strand
CCCATACTACAATGATGGAAGTTGTATGGTGGAGAAGGAAATCCCCCCAAGCTGAGATTTGGAGGATAATGTAGTGACATCCAATGAAATCACCACATAGGTTGCAGGCAAGGAAGAGGAGGAGGAGAAGCCTCAACAATTCTTGAACCACCTCACGGAGGAGCACCTTCAACTTCTCTTCAAAATAAGGAAAACGCAGGACGATCATATGCACTCTCAGAGAATCCTTGGCCAAATGATGGATATCTTGTTTGACACATTAGAAGATTCTCTTGCGTTCTCCAGATGACCTACATGTGACCAATGGTTCAATTCATGGACAACCAGGCTCAAAAATAGAATGAAGTCTCCAGGTTTTTGTTTTTTGTCAATTCCAGTTGCAGGATTAATGGTCTAGTTTACTACAACAACAAGATAGACAACCATATAGTTTTCTCATATATTGTATCTGTATTTTTGTTAATTACAACTCTATATATAGTTGTTCCTAGCGATAGGTTGTAGAATAATATTCAAAAATTTTTTTTAACAAAGATAGTTTGTAGAATTTTGTGTAAGCATTTTTTCTCAAGCAGCGATAACATACATGATGATATGTCAATCTATGAACATCTAGGAGCCACATGTTATGTTTTCCCACTTGTGGCGGAATAGGTGGCTCATACTTGTCATTGTAAAACTAACATATGTCATTAATATAAGGATCCACTTTTATTTACTAAATAAAATAAAATTGAAGAAACAAAAAAATCTTAACTATATAAGATGAACATAAATAATTTGGCATGTTCATAAACAAATCAGGAAAACTTATTTTCTACAAATTCTTCAAAAATTGGTTGTAGAAGAAGGATGTTCCTCCCATCCATAGGCTCTATATTACACATCATCTCTTTGTAACAAAGTCAACACCCCATTTTAGGCTATAAATCCAATGGGGATCATTCCTATGGCATGGCTCTAGTTCCTCTCATCTAGCCAAATTTCCAAAATTCCCACATTAGTTTCCACTACAACAATCCCAAAAGAAAACGAACCATCTTCCCTCAACCTACAAAACCCCTAGGATTGAGATTTACATCTTTGATAAATAGTCTCTCAGGCTATCCCACTTCCTTCTATGGATCCAACATTGTCTAGCCAAAAATATTTATGTCGGGATTCCATGGATTATCAATTGTAACCAATTCTCGTTAATCTCAAGAGTCACCCCGTCACACAATAAAAAAATTCTTATGATATCATGGTTGTAATTATTCATAATGTTATGAATGTAAAATTATGGCATCCTAATTTTAGAAGAAAAAATGAAGGGAGCATAAATGGGAATAAAGAAATGACTTGCATGCCCAAAATCATGCAATATATTTGCATGGAAAGGATAGACCATATGCCTTCTTAATAAGTAAAATCATCTCAATTTGGCAACTAATATCAATGTTAATAATAATCATAAATAAAACTTTTAATGAATCTTAAGGTAGAAATAAAATATTATTACTCCCACGTATCCTCCTAAGCCCCCTTTCTTTCCCATATAGTGAATTAATATGCCCTATTCTTTGTCCTTATTCTTTTTCAACCTATGATGTATTTATATTATAGCTCAATGTACAATTTACAAGTCACCTATGTCCAACTTATATCATTTTCATCATATACATATATACATTAATAATATGGGGATCCAAAGTTGGGTATTACAATATTCCTAGAAATTCTATAACTCCTTGTATGACATACTTATAATCAAAATAGGGAAGTGGAGACTCAACATATAGTGTGATGAGTAAACCAAATTCCTACACTATAGATGCATTATGGAATAGTGCATGCATCTTTTGGAGATTTAACTGTGTGTAAGTTTTTCGAAACATTCGACATTTCGAGTGGACACTCCACCCATCATCACAGACAAATTAGCTCCCATCATCAATGAAAAATTATTTGATTTGTCCCTAGTGATGGGTGGAGTGTCCACTTGAAACATCAGACATTTTGAAAAACTCACACATGGTTAAGTCTCTAGAAGATGCATGCACTATTATGGCCAACTATGAGAACCTACATACAAACATTGTGGAATAGTTTAGTAGTGGAAAAGCTCAATTTTAAATTATGTTAGGAAAGGTGTGTCACAGACCTTGAATGCATACATGTATGCTACTCATGTGTGTGGGTATGCATGCAAAATTAGCATATTAAATCAATGACTATATGCAAACCTAGTGTATTAAATCAAAGAAGACATGCATGAGACCCACTCAATAAATGCATGCAATGTGTCTTGCATAAGGAACAACCGATGCATGGAATTACTTCTATATATTGAGTTTTTTTATTGTATTAGAGGTGAATTATTGAAAGTTTTAAATGTTCCTAATTACTCCTATCAAGAGTAAATCTTTGTAAAAGTATTGTAACATGTTGAATACTATATTAATATATTTATTTTGAGTGTGGGGATTTTCCCCCAAAAGGTTTTTCCATGGGAAATCATTGCTTCATGGTTTGTTGTTCTTATATTCTGCACCTCTACTTCCTTTCATTTGGTATTAGACTTTGGTTACCTTGTATGTTAGGTGTTACATACAAGGATTTTTTAAATCTATTTTTCTTTTTGAGAAATATATTGTATACAACGAAATCTCATTTGAGGAAAAATGGAAAACAAATTAAGACTATAAATAAATAGGTTTAATAGAACTAAATTTGAGATGTGGAGGCTCAAGGTGGAGGTCTTGTTTGCAGATCAATACCTATGGGTTGTAGTATCCAAGAAAAAATCTTCTACTAAAAAGGATGAAGTTTGGGAAGCATGAGATAGAATGGAAAGAAGCTTTATAAGACTCTATTTGGACAATTTAGTGTTTTTAAATATTTTCTAAGGAATCATTGCAAAAAAACTATGAAAGACATTATGGGACATGTACCAAACTAAATGCTTGGTTAATAAAAAATTTCTAGGAAAAGACTTACACTTCTTGAGAATCGATAATGATGATTCAGTAGCCAAAAATGTGAATGCATTTAACACAAATGTGAATCAGTTGAATTCAATTTGAGTAAAGATGGATGAGGAGGATCGTTTGATGACCCTTCTGTGTTCTTTCTTAGAATCATGGGACAACTTTGTAATGGCCATTGGAAGCATTCCAAATGAATTGGTGCTTGATGATGTTATGGTTGATTTATTCTAAAAGGAGATGAGGTGGAAGGATTCTAAATCCACCAAGGAGGCCTTTCCTATTTGTCAAATATAAAACAATAAAAGAAAGAAAAGGTAGGAGGGAATATCAAAATCCTATGGGGGATCTAAGTCTAATGGAAATTCCAAGGAAATATATTGGAACTATGGAAAGGTCAATCATTTTAGAAGAGACCAAAAGGAATAAAAAACATGAGTAAACTAATAATGACTATGACAATGAATCTAAAAAATATTTCCAAGTGGATGGTGAATATGAAATTTCCATAGCCTTGGTGACCCATTCATTTCCTAGTGCATGGTTAATAGAATCTAGAGCTTTGTTTATCGTTATTTCCTGTTGGAAGTGGTTTTCAATGTATGAGAAATATGATGTGAGGGAGTTATACCTTGGTGATGATTCTCATCTCAACATAGTTGGTCATAGTGGAGTTTTTATTATATTCCCTAATTGTAAACTGGCGGATCAATAGATTTATGCACATTATGGGATTTGCATGGAACTTACTATTTCTATCAAAACTTAATGATGTGGGTGTGTAGGCTATTTTATCTAATAAAGGGTGTAATATGGTGCAAGGAAATATGCTTCATGAAAAATATGTTCTTCTGGGAACATATTTTCAACTTGATGCATGCTTCATTCGCTTCAATTGTTCTTAATTTATTGCAACAAAGAGATCTAAAGAAGAGACACCTTCGTCATCATAACCAACAAACAAAACATGGTGTTTTTGTTGATTCTTATGCTTCCTAGGTATTAAAAGGAGATCTTTCTTTAGAGAGAAAGTGACATTCATAGAAGGAAATGTTATAACACTACAAAATGGGCCATATAAGTGAGAACAAAATAACAATCTTGAAAGACAGAAAATGTGTTAAGGGCTTGAATAATTGTGCTATTCAATTATATTTTTAAAATTATAAATAAATAATTATAAAAATATTTTAAAAACATATATTATATAATTTAATAAGTAATAATAATTGAAAATAATTTGTCTAAAAAAATCATAGGAAATAATAATTTTATTTTGAAATTTATCAATTTTGAAGATAAAATTTTCACCTAAAAATATTTATCAAATAAATAATAACATTTCAATGAAATATTAGATTTTGAAAATTATTAAATTTAATAATATTTTTTATTTATTTATTTAAATTATAAAATTGAATAATAATTTTAAATGATTAATAATTAATTTTATAAATAAAATAAATAAATAAAAATTTCACAAATAGACTTATTATCATCATCAATATCAATATTCTCAAAATAAAACAATTTCTACATCATTCATCATGTAACAATATATAGATGATAAAATTCATAATCATTAAGAAGTTCTCTTCTGATTTTTTCGAAAAGCAACATAACAAAACATAACTGAGCTATTAACCTTGGTCATCCCTAATCATGGCTTCCACACTGAGGCTGTCTTGGGCTTTCCATGGCTTCTCTCGGAGGTGGGGAGCCCCGAGCCCCTCCCTCACCCTGCACTGCCTGCTGTAAGCTTATGGCCACCCAAGGCAAGAAGCCCCCCTCCACTGCTCCACCCAACTTTGTGAAATGACTTGATTCAATCCCTAAAATCGACCTGCCTCCGAACCATCCCATGCGAGTAGTAGTATCCCTGTTAGAGCATGCGCTGGTTGGACAATTCATGTGTCTTTGGCCCTCTGCCAAGACCATAGACAATTGGATTCAAAGGAACTGGCGACCATTAATATAGAATAGAATTACATGCTATGCGATGGGAAGAGGTTATTACATCTTCGAATTCATCTCAGAGGCAGATCGAGACCTGATATTCAGAAATGGGCCATTTTCATGGGAACCCAAGGGCTCTACCTGAACCGCTGGAATCACAGTTTTGACCCGTAGTCGGAAGTCCCCAAGGAAGTCCCAGTGTGGGTCAGACTCCCAAATCTGCCAATCCACTGCTGGAACACCTCCTCGCTTCAAGCAATCGATAATGGTCTCAGACACTACATAGATAGGGCAGATCCAAAGGATCAATATTCCTATGCTCACATTTGTGTGGAAGTAAACCTAGAGGTTGGTCTCCTAGAGGCAATCAAGCTAACGGTAGGATATTGGCAGCATTACCAAAAACTTGAATATGAACAGTTGTCGTTCAAGTGCAGGGGATGTCATCAGTATGGCCACTTTCAGAGGAACTGCCCTAAAGATCTTAACAAGGAAAAAGAAACAAAAGAAGGATGGCAATAAGCGAGAAAAGGGAGACCCTCCTCAAAGGTAAAGGGCCCAAGACCTGAAAAGATGATCAAGACTCAACCAGCAGAGCAAGGAATCAATGGAGAAACAGGGAATAGTGGTATGGTGACCGACTCAGAAAAGATAAAGGAAGCAACAGAGGTAGCGCCACAACAAAGCCCTGTAGCGAATTCGAAACAATGGAACCCTACCTCAGAACCAATAGAAATTTTGGTGCAAGAGAGGGAGAAGGATCAAGGACAAAATTCAAAAGAACCCAACAATTATCTAGAGGTGGAGGAAGGCGATGTTTTTTCAGAAAGTAGCAATGAGGAAGATAGCAGCATCGATATCACCCGAAAAAAACCAAGGAGAGGAAGGAAAACAAAAAAAGTGGAATGAGAAAAGGAGACCTACAAAGATGTCTTGAGTGGATCAAAACCAACCATCAAACAACTGATCAATGTCAGACAAACCAGGAAAAAATCCAGGGCCCCCCAAGGAGGCCACAACTCCCCCTCAGGTAATCAATGAAACTAGCCTCTTGGAATTGCAGGGGTTTCGATAGTAAGACTAAGGAAGAGGCACTCAAAGACATCATCAAAACCTCAAACTCTGAGATCCTGCCAATCCAAGAAACCAATATGGAAGGACAAGACTTCCTTAGAAAAACAAAATCTAGATGGAACAACAACAAAGGAATTGCAGAAAGTGCAAGAGGTGCCTCGGGCCAACTGGGCACACTTTGGAACTCAAAGAGGTACGATCTAATCAAGAATGAAACATGCAAACACTGGATCTTCACCAGCCTTCTCCATTTGCGAATAGGTTTTCAGGTAAGCCTCTTCAACCTCTATGTGCTTGCCGTAATAGAAGATAAGAAAATCTGTTGGGAGACTTTAAGGGATTTCCTGCAACAAAACAAGTTGGAAAACATCATCCTCAGGGGGGATCTGAATCTAACCCTCGCAGCGACTGAGGAAAAAGGAGGCTCAATCATTCGAGACCCAGTAAAGGAATGGGTAGAGGATTCAATGTCTTCCTAGGAATTGTAGGATATAAAGCTAGCTAAAGGAAAATAGACTTGGTCAAATAAGAGGGCGGGGCCAGGGCATATTGCAGCTAGGCTAGACAAATTCCTAGCCCAAAGCACTTTCTTGATTATGGGACTCACTCTTTCGTTTACCATTCTCCCGCACAGTGTGTCGGACCATAAGGCAATCACCCTGGACTTGTCCTTTGAAATCAATCTAGGTCTGATCCCCTTCAAATTCAAGAAAAAGTGCATCCAGGAGGCAAGCTACCCAGCCTTGGTCGCCAGAACTTGGAATGGAATAGTAAAAGGTTCCCCCTTCTTTGCTTGGGAGGAAAATCTCAGAAGACTAAAGGCATCATTAAAATCCTGGGCCAAAACCCTCTCAAGTCCCACAATTAACCATCAAGAAGCTCAAAGGCAACTAGAAATCCATCAGCTCAAATGGAAGATTTGGAAAGCACCCAGGAAAACATGTTGCAAGAGGCAAAGCTACAAAAGAACTGACACCAAGCATGCGGAGAGGAAGAAAGGTATTGGCAGCAAAAGTCTAGGTGCCTCTAGCTATAAGTAGGGGATAAGAATACTAAATTCTTCCACAAGCAAGAGGAGGCCCGGAAGCAGTTCAAGAAGGTAACGAAAAACCACACCCAGGATTAGATCATAACAGATTTTGAAGGCATCAAAATGAAATCTATGAAAACCTTCGAATCCCTCTACACAGAGACTCAGAACGCTGCCAGCGATCCTACTACCTATCCATTGGCCCTGATACAGACCTGTGTTCATGAAGACGTCGACAATAGGTTAACCAAGGAAGTTGATCAGCAAGAAATTAAAGAGGCCTTAGACCAGTTGCATCCAAACAAAGCCCCCAACCCAAACAACTTTACAACCAAATTCTATCAACACAGCTAGGACACCATCAAGTCATACCTCACCAAGCTCATCAAGAAATCCCAGTCCTACGTCAGAATTGGAGGAAGAACAAACTCTTCCTTCTTATCATTGATCCCAAAACAAAGAGGAGCATCCATCTTTGACATGTTTCGTCCTATATCCCTCTGTAATACTAGCTACAAAATCCTCACCAAAATTATACCTAATAGAATAAAAAATACTCTTCCTGCTATCATCTCAGAAAATCGAGGTGGTTTTATTAAAGGAAGGCATATAATGGACAACATCATCCTTGTTCAAGAGGCTCTACACTCGAGTATCCGACAGAAGGACAAAGGTATGATAGTCAAGCTCGACTTAGCAAATGCATTTGACAGGGTAAGGTATAATTCTGTATTTCAAGTGATGGAGAAGTTAGGATTCGCCCCTCCCTTCATAAATTGGATCAAAGCTTGTATCGCCTCTCCCTGTATAGCACCACTGGTAAATGGAAGAGCCACTAAGATCTTCCAAGCCTCCAGAGGCCTTAGACAAGGGTGCCCCCTCTCCCCCCTCCTTTATGCCATCCAAGCCTTTGTCCTGAGCTTCCATCTCGACTACGGTTAAATGCACCTCAATCTTTCTGGACTTCCTATTGCAACCGGAGTAAAGGTTATCAACCATGCCCAATTTGTAGACGACATGCTGCTCCTCGGAGGTGTGAGTTCAGTAACAGCTAAGAAGTTCAAAAAGGAGTTAGAATCCTATACAGAAATCTCAGGTAGTTTGATCAGCTTGACCAAGAGTAAAATCTATGGCTGGAACATCACCCTAAGGGAAATGCTTGAAATCTCAAGAATCATGGGAATGGAAGGCTACACCATTTGGGATGAATTCAAGTATTTGGGAGTTCCTATCTTCAAAACCACCCCTAAAGCCTCGCATTGGAATCAGTTGACAGAAAGGATCAAAAACAGAATTAACTCCTGGGGAGCTAATTGGCTGAATCTAGCAGGCAAAGTGGTTCTTATCAAAGCCGTGCTGGCCAACATACCAATCTACCAAAGTTCTCTCCCTTTGGACCCTATTTCAATAATCCAAAAGATACAAGCGATGATCAGGTGATTTCTGTGGGAGGGAGGGAAGCAAACGGGAAGGAAGCTGCATCTTATAAGTTGGGGGAAAATCTCCAAGCCCTATCTAGAAGGGGGCCTCCATTTCAAATACATCCAAACCAAAAACTTATCCCTAGGGGCAAAGATTTTATGGAATATAATCACAGGGAAACCCAATTGGAGCAAAAGAGCCCTATGGAAAAAATATTTTTGCGAACCAAGGAAAAAATGCCTAGAAAGGCCAGCAAAAGTGGGGAAAGGCTCCCCGATCTTCAACCTTTGCCAGAAAGCTCTGCAGCAGTTCCAATCCCAAACCACATGGATTCCAGGAAATGGGAAAGATATCATCATCTGGGAAGACTCAATCCTGGGAGAACCATCAATTTCAGTACATGAGAATCTAAGGCGACTCAGAGACTGGATGCAGATACAAAATCTACACAGCCTATGGGATATTTCATGCTGGGGAAACGATGAGAACCACTCATGTTTATGCTGGGAAATTACAAGCCTTCCCCAAGACTTGGAAGAAAATTGGTCCAACATAAAGAGTTTACTGCAAGGAAAAACCCCTTTAGAGAAAAAGAAAAAAGACAAGAGAGGTTGGGGCCATCGCGCTGGACCTTACACCACAGCTGCATGGTATTTCCATATCACTTCAATCCCCCATGTTCCTCCAGACCCTGTAATATGAAAAGCCATTTGGACAACGAAGTCTATCCTGAAAATAGATATGTTTATATGGGCAGTGCCACATAGAGGAGTCCTATCAGGGGAAAACCTTAGAAGAAGAGGGTGGGAAGGGCCCTCCATATGCCCCTTTTGTTGCCAGGATGAGGAATCGATGAACCATCTACTGCTAGGCTTCCACTACGCCAGGGAGGTCTGGCAGCTTGTTGTTGGTCTTGGGGCTTTAGCCCCTTCTCTCCCATAGGAAACCCACTCACTTCTTTCGAATTGGCACTCACTCTATCCATTCAGGACAACCATTCAAGGACACCTCTTAGCTCTCTGGAGAATGATTCCAAAATTTATCCTCTGGAAGATCTGGATTGAAAGGAACAATCGATTATTTAGAGAAGCAAAGAGGAACCTGGCTCAGGTAGCCACAAGGATTAAGGCTCTCTTCAGCAAGACTGTCCCCCACTTCATCAAGGCATCAAATTTGAAAACTTTAGAAAGGGAAGAAGAAAGATGGTTGAGACACCTTGGTCTCCAAAATCCTCAAATTCCTTGTCCCTTAATCCCTCCCACTTGTAGCTAGGAGCTCAGGATGGGCAAGCAAGAACTGGAAGAGTGGAAAAATTCTAAGAATTCCAATTTTCTCTCCTTTGATGGATCCTCAAAGGGGAACCTGAGAGCGACAGGTGGAGGAGGGATTATTTTAAGCCCCATTGGAACTACCATCCTTCAATTTTCCTGGGGAATTGGCGTTGAATCCAATAACAAAGAAGAAGCCCTTTCCCTCTAGCAAGGGCTCACTCAAGCCTTAATCCTCAACGTACGAGACTTGGTCGTGCTAGGAGACTCTAGGATTATAATCCAAGCCTTAATTCAGCGTACCAGAGTGACAAACGCCCAACTCCAGCACTCTCTAGACATAATCAAGTTACTTCTGGGACAATTTCAAACTATTCAACTGTACCACATCCTTCGAGGAAACAACGCTCAAGCGGATGAAGAAGCCAATTTGGGAGCCTGTTTGGAGAAAGGGTGCATGCTCCTCAACGAAGTTATGATCAATTGGGGAATCCCGTAAGCTTCCAAAGAAGATCGACAATGCAAGTGGTCATTTGGACAAGATGATAGTGCAGGCGATATGACAGCTACACCTCATCTAGTATGCATGAGCTTCAGAGTTGAGGGAGGGCGACATCATTTGGTCATTGAATTGCAGCCTTCCACCCATACCCCAGTCCAGCGAATCGAGTGGGGCAAGGATTCTGAGGACTCACTATTTATCTCACGTAGCAAGGAAGGGGCAGAACAGAGTAAGAGAAGTAGCACATAGAAAGGAGGCTAAGAAAAGGCAAAGAGAGAAGAGTAGGGAGTCTCGGAGGAGCAACAACATTTCAAAAGAGGCCAACCAGATAGTGTCAAGCTCGAGCAATAAACCAGCAATGGAGGAAAGAATAACGACACTGGAAGAAAACGTGCAGAAGCTCTGCAGTCTATTGATCAATTTGGACAACATTCTTCAGAATTTAGACAACAAGGCAGGGAGAAGAATGGAGGTGCTTGAGAATGACATAATTTACACTAGATCAGGACTATGTGAGGAGTTGGGGAAGATGAGGAAGCAATTGAAAGATCCGAAGAGATAATTCGAAGAGAGGGTTAGTAGCTTGGAGTAGCAGATGAAACAAATGAATAAGGAATGGAAGCTGGAAAGAGACCAGTCCAAGAAGAAAGGCCCAGAGTAATCAAAAAGCAGCTCCAGGATGCATTAAACACTACGTATTGGCATTTTGTAATAGCCTCATGTAATTTTTATTTAACAAGTCAAAATATTAATTTNTTTTTTTTTTTTTTTACAAATATGCTCAAGTCATTCATAAGCTTATTTTCCTGAAAAGGTGTGATTTTGGAGATTTAGATATTTTTTTTTAAATGTAAAACCCAAATTTGTGTGCTTGGGATATTTCCATGATTTTGGCCATTGTAAAGGTCGAATCCCATCTAAAAGGATGCATTTGGTTAGTCAAGAATATATCTATCAACAATTAGTTTTTGTTTTTCATGTATAAATGGAAATTTAGTGAAGCTTGGAGGACATCTTAGATTTAAAAATTAATACTTCTATTGTGATCTTCATATTTAGAAACTTCTTCAGTTATTTTCAATAATATATGTAGTCTCTTTTTATTTCTTTAGCTGGTAGCATTTATGTTTCCAAGCCAAGGTGTGTAAGCCCCCCATTATCTAAGCATGTGCACTCTTTTCTTCATTATGCATAATTGTGGATGGTTGTAAAAAAAGTGTTGAAATATATATGTATGATTTGTTTTCTTTTTATGTTCAAACTTTAATGTGTAACTAAATATTTGTTTTCATTCATCCTAAATTATATTGTATTTGTATTTTCTTATGTTCAGAAATTCTTTATTTAAGTTACAATATTTTTTCTTCTTTATTATAGTTTAAATGTTGTAGTGTTGATGAACAAATTAAGTTTTTTCTTCTAGTCAAATAGGAGCCAAGATCAGAGAGAAGAAGTTTCGAGTTAGAGAAGAAGATCCAAATACTAGACCCAACAAGCAAGAAACCTTCAAAATTTTCCAGAAAGAGGAAATCAACGCTTCGGTAACTAAGATACCAGAGCACTATAAGGATCCCTAGATGGATTTGGGGGTGCACTGATCAAGAAACAATGCTCTGGATTGAACTATAGGGGAGTGATGGTTCTGATAAAATTTTGATAAAATCTCAAAAATCTCAAAAGCTCAATATCTGTGAGACAACTAACAAAGATAAAGGATATGAAAAATTCAGATCAAATCAACAAGTAAGATCTAAGGATAGGTAGGTTAGAGGCGAGTTGTTGTTACGAATGAGCTAGGGTTCAGGGAAGTCCGCCTCGGGTACGCAGCAGCCAGCGACGGCCATGGCCGCCCCTGGGGGTGAGGATTCGGCCCCTCCCCCCCCGATTTCAGACTCAGCCGCGTTCAGAAAGCTGGTCGCCAGCGGAGGTAAGCGCAAACACTCTGT
>ML792292.1:124770-147458 GCA_009831015.1 Picea engelmannii | reverse complement strand
AAAACAAATTAAGTTTTTTCTCCATAGAATAGTTATTGATTTTGAGAGATAATTTCAGTATTGCAGATTTAAATAAAAGATTGAAGAGTCTAACAAAGTTTGGATTTTGAAGTTAATTCCCTCACATACAATGATTGTGCCTCACAAGCTTGAAAGAATTAGATTTCATTTAAAATTTTAAAGATTAGGATAGATTGCACTTTCTAGATTTCAATGAGTAGTTGGTTATCATATTCAAGTTTAGATTTCCTTATCAGTTTGGATTTTGAAGTTAATTCCCACACATACAATGAGTGTGCCTCACAAGCTTGCAGACTTTCGGATTTATTATATTATTGGACAACTATTAGGGATTAAAAATGGAATGCATTTTCAAAAAAATATTATTCATTCATTATGAATATAATTAAATAATTGATTCTCCACTACACACCTAGTTTTTTTTCTTATTTTGTAAAATAAAAAGTACCTCATTTTTTTTTATATTGTTGTTTTATGTTTTATTTATTTGTTTTATGATTTTATTATTTATTTTTTTTTGAGAGAAATGGCATATTCCAATGATTTTTTTTTGTTGATGATGTATTAGTTTGTTTGGATTAAACGTGGTATTTTCAATTTATTTAAAGTTTGTAAAATTATCATTTCATATATTTTGATTATCCAAAGTTTCTATGCTTTGTTTACTTTACTTCTTGACTTTTAGTGGTGGATAAATTCTCAGTTTGAATGTTGTGCATCACTTAACACCTCACTAAGACTATCATCTACTCCAATGCATTGTCCCATCTTAAAGATATGTCAATTTCCTTTACTTTTCTCTTAAAGATTACATATGTCATGCATGTACATATGAGGAGATATACATACATACAACCTTTGCATTATTGGACATGAGGAGATATACATACATACAACCTTTGCATTATTTTCAATATATAAAGCATTATATTTAGATAATTTATAATTAGTCTAAAAATCCATAAAGAGCTCAATCTTTACTTTTTACCCCTAGATCTAATATCATAATTATTTTGAAAATTAAACCCTAAATGTATTTTCACAAAAATGTCAAATATTTAATTTTATAAATCATTTTGTAACCACAAAACCTTATATTTATGTTTATATTTATTTTGAGAAAATCTCATTGCATTTTTCAATTTGTTTCCCGATTTGAACATTGGTTAAGGTTAATAGTTATTTAGAAAGTAAGCATGACAAAATTATATTTTCTAAAGATTTATATGAAAAAACAATTTAAAGATATGTTTATAATATAATATACTCAATAATCAATATTTTGGGGCATTCACTTCTTATATACAATATATATAATTACTTGTGAAATCTCAACATTTCACAACAAAAATAAAAATTGGACATGTATTCTTAGTAGTGAAATATGAAATACATATTTTAGTTAGTGAAATTACTATATCCAAATAAACAAATTCAAGATCAATAGCAGAAGCACTAAGACCATGAAAGCATTTAAAATCAAATTGAATCTACTTCTTCGACATTATTGACACTTACTGTACTATAACAACAATTATGACAAAACTATTCAGGAGGAACATTGTCACTACAGTGACACTTGTTATATTTAGGGCACCATCCATGATCAAATGCAATCCTAACCATTCAATTTAATATTTCTTAAAAATATATTATTGAAAAATAAATACAAAGTTTTAGTTAGTTTTATGTTCACATGTTATATTTTTTAAGGTTATTGCTGGTACCATATTTTTTGGTATAAAAATAGCCATATCTACCTATTTCTAAACCCGTTTCCAACTATTTTGGGTTTTTTCCCAACCATTAGTTTTATGTTCACATGTTATACTTTTTAAGGTTATTGTTGGTACCATATTTTGTGGTATAAAAATAGCCATATCTACCTATTTCTAAACCCGTTTCCAACTATTTTGGGTTTTTTCCCATCCATTTTGGATTAATAAAGGATTATAAGGTAACTTATGGTTTTGTTTTTTTATTTTCATTCAACAAGTCAAAATATTAATTTTTTTAGTATTTTACCAGTCATTAACAAAAAAATTAGGTTCCTCTTATCACTTTGTGGTTATAATGTTTACACGATAACCCAGCCAAATCAAAGAGAAGGGTTTTTCTCTCGCAATGTATATACCGATGAAGATGAATTTGAAAATTATGGGTCATGGGTTTTGTGCAGAACATGCTCAATTAGGTTCTTCACTAGCATGTTTTCCTGAAAAAAGGGTGTGATTTTGGAGATTTTTTAAAAAATTTAAAACCTATATTTGTGTGCTCTGGATTTTTCCATGATTTTGGTGTGAAGAGAACACTTTAGTGCCACCTTCTATTCCAAAAACTGATTTGTTACCATTGGAAATGTGACAGTGGAAGATTGAAAGAATTAGATTTAATTTGAAATTTTAAAGGTTAGGATAGATTGCACTTTCTAAATTTCAATGAGTAATTGATTATCATATTCAAGTTTGAATTTACTTATCACTTTGTATTTTGAAGTTAATTCTCTCACATACAATGATTGTGCCTCACAAGTTTATAGACTTCCAAATTTATAATTTAATATCTTAATTTATGGAAGTAAATTAAACCAACAATTATCCTTATTGGATTCTTGGATAATTATTAAGGATTGAAAATGAAATACATTTTCAAAGAAACATTATTCATTGATTATTAATATAATTAAATAATTAATTCTCCACTTTATATCTAATTTTTTTTTCTTATTTTGTAAAATAAAAAGTACCTCATATTTTTTTATTTATATTGTTGTTTTATGTTTTATTTATTTGTTTTATGATTTTATTATATATTTTTTTGAGAGACATGACATATTCTAATATCTAGTTTTTTTTTTATCTTATTTTGTAAAATAAAAAGTACCTCATATTTTTATTTATATTGTTGTTTTATGTTTTATTTATTTTTTATATGATGTTATTATATTTGTAGAGAGGCATGGCATATTCTAATGATGTATTATTTTGTTTTGATCAAATGTGATATTTTCAATTTAATTAATGTTTGCAAAATTTATCATTTGATATATTTTGATTAGCCAAAGTTTTTATGTGTTGTTTAGTTTACCTCTTGATTATTAGTCGTGGTGGAATTCTTAGTTTGAATGTTGTGTATTAATTAACAACTCACTAAGACGATCATCTACTCTATGGCATTGTTTCATCTTAAGAATATGTCAATTTCCTTTACTTTTCTATTAGAGATTACATATGTCATGCATGTACATATGAGGAGATATACATACATACAACCTTTGCATTATTGGGCATGATGGACCCTTTCATTCAATTTTTATTCGATATCCTATCCATAAGCTGTCTGGCATGATACATTCTTCACAACGAAAATATCAGTAGTTATCTTGGCCATAAAGTTTTAAATCTCATCTTTGTTCCACTTCACAACCATCTCCACTAGCACCTCATTACTCAGAAAACCAACATGGCTCCACACATCGTAGGCCTTCGAGATTAAGTGCAGTCTTGAAAGAGGTGTAAAATGGAATATAAGAGTGGATATCATAGATATAATTCACACCATGAAAACAAAATGTGTGTATTTTTTAAAGCCTAGAAACAATAGGGTTTGGTGTCTAGTACAATGAGAAATCCCACTCCAATAGATAGCCAAAGACCCAAGAACAAATATTCAAATCCCACCAAAAATAAATTTCATTATGAAATGGTTGAAAAACTAGACCCTTTTATCTAGGTTTTGTAGTGACATAAAACAAGAGAGAAGCAAGAAGAAATCTTGGATTTGTAGTACTAAATGTGATTATGCAAGCCATATATTTTCCTAAAATATAAAATAAATCTCTATAGGAATAAATTAATAGAAAATGTTGCAATTTTTTTAATCAATTTTGATGAAGAGACCACATACACATATATGAATTTCTCCTTTATAGTTTTCAATGCCAAAGACACAATGATTCTTTACAAATTTGTCTCTTCTTAAATAAAGTAAAATAAAATTCTACTCCAATATCATTCCTAGAAAATGTATCTTGCATGAGTATCCCCTCTTACTTTTGGTAGAGTAATGTAACATCCCGCTCTTGCACGCACTGAGAGAACTTATTCTTTGAGGACACTTGCTTGCAAGTAATCCAGATTATTATACTATTGGTTGTTTCATTATGATTATGAGATATTATGAAGATGATGATATGCTATTTTGTTTTATTTACATAGACAGGTGTTATTGATTGGATTCTCCTGAGTGTGCAGGACTTTGGACATTGAGGATGTAGAGGCATCGATGAAACCCCTTGGACTCTGGATCGAGTGAGGGAGTGGACTATTGGGTTGAATATTGTTGATGTGACATATGTACATATGATTAGAAGTTATGATGATTGATTGTTATTGCTGACATGATTCATTGATGGATGCAGGCTGACGATAGCTTTCCAATCAGAATCACATGTGGAGTAGAGGGGTCATGCACAACAACCAGAGACTTTGAGTCAGAGGTGTGGCAGTAGCCCTACCACAACCTACTACCACTCCTGTCGTGGATCGAATTATAGGTTAATGATTACCTAGTTTGAAAATACCCACGATATCGTGAGGGAAGACTGTGGAAGTCGCTCACGATGATTCTAAGGGGCGCGCAATAAGGCAAGAGCCTTATTCCTTAGAGGCCCTTAGTCTCCCACAAGATCACCTCGTGGAGTATTGACTCTAGGGTTTTGATGTCTACCAAGTCAGTCAATAGGTGTGTGGCACCCTTGGAGCACGTAGTGTGTCCGGAAGGGCACGTCGCACAAGGAAAATGGAAAGAGGCGAGTGGCACCCTTAGAGCACATAGTGCGTCTTGAAGGGCACATCACGCAAGGAAAACATAAAGAGGTGAGTGGCACCCTTGAAGCATGTAGTGTGGCCTGAAGAGTAGGTCGTTATTTTAACTGCTAAGTGAATAAACCTCGTCGGCCTTAAAATGAATGATGTGATAAGTAATATTTAAAAACAATTTTCGATAATAAAAATGTCTCCCAACCTAGTGAAATTAAAATCTAGGTCTAAGTAGAACATGTGGTAAAAACAAATAATAATAGTAAGACATACACATGTAACAAGAAGGGGGGTAAGAAATTCAAATTTATTTATTAACTTCAAAATTATAATGGAGGATTAAAATTTAAAAAGGGAAATGGTTTTTTAATCTATTTTTGTTAATTTAATTTTTAATTATAGAAGAAAAATGGTAAATGGTTGTTTTATCTACCCTTTTTAAATTGCGTTTTAGTTAAAAAGGAAAAAGAGGGAAACTTAAAAGAAATAAGAAACTTGAAGAAAAAGGGAAAAACTAAAGAAAAGGGGAAATGTAAAGAAAAAGATGAATGTCCAACTTAGTAAGGAATCTTTCCTTGGGAACTTGCTATTATGAACTCAACTACTAATTAAGTAAGGCGCAAGTCATTTAAGATTTTTAAGCGAATATTGGGACACCAAGGATGGGTTTTAGGAATTCTTTTAGGTGGGTGAGGGAAATAGGAATAATTAATTATTTTTCTAGTGCAACTAGGGGATCGAGTGACATGTGTACGGGGGAGGTTTTTCCTAATTAAATAGATAAAAAAAAAGAATTTAATGAGAATTTGGGAAACTAATTACTAGAAAAATCTATAAAAGAGATGGTAAAGGAGGAGTATGGATATCATCTTTTTGCGTAAAATTATGTTGTTGAATTTTTATCTTGACTCAACTTCTCTTGTGGGAGTTGGGATACCCATCTCGGGTAATGAGTGGTAGCTCGACCTTGCGAGGTGAGATGGGTGATAACAGTTCTCTGGTATTGTGTACGTGGCCCCTTTGCGGCTCAGGGGGCTCAGGGGGAAGAAGAGTACCCCTAGAGTTGGTTGGGATGTACCAGTGAGTGATCTATAGGATCTTTTAATGACTATGGTTGAGTTTTAATTTTGCATGTGTTAATTAACCAATTGAGAAACTTAATGAAAGAATGAGGAAAGAAGAGGAATTATGACAGCCATAAACACATATGCAGATCTGAAATGAAGTAATAAATAGCAAACCATAACATGAGAATTGATAACGGAGTTCGGTACAACGTTGCCTACGTCTCCGGGCCTTTGTCTCTGTGGGGGAGGCTTCCTTATTTATGTTCAAAAGCTCAAAAGTACATTGCAGTAGTGCCAATTGGCTACAAGACTGATCTATTCATGTTCTTCTAGATCTCTAGAACCCTGCAAAGAAAACAGCACGCAAAACGGGCGTCCAGAGCTTCCAAAAATGGCCTGCAAGCGTATGCTCCTCAATAGCTTCCCTTCATAAAAATGGATTTGGCTTGGCTTCCCTTCAAAATAACTCTGCTCTGACTGTCCTCCATGGCCTCAAACAGGCCTGGTTTATATAGATTTGAAGTTGGTTATCCATCCCCAACTTCCTCCCAAAATTTGGCCTCCAAAAATGTCCAATATCTCCCAAAAATGGAGAAAATCCATTAAAATAGGCATATAATCAATTAAAAATCCAAACTTTAGCAATAAAACCACTTTTTTATAAAATGTAGGGCCCAGCCCCCTAAACACGTGCCCCTAGTCACTTGGGTGCCTCCATGTGGCCAGGCGCTATCCTTATAGTGCGTTGGACCCCTGCATCTGGCTGGCCCTTGGTCCTGTGGCGTGGTCCATGGATCCTCGGGCTAACAAACTTACCCGCACCTCAAATCTGGTAGATAGGCCCCGGTCATTTCGTTGGTGGTTATATGCTAGCACTGAAATCTAAGGGCTAAGCCTTATCCAATACTCCGCGTAGTTAAACCTCAGCGCTCCTGGTTTCATGGGAAGTCAATACAACCAAGGGTTGGGGCTAAGCCCCAACCCTTCCTGCCTCCGACCGAAACCTTAATCAAACATAAATATACTCTTCATCGTATAGCTAATAAGAACTACCTGTGGGGCGGGCGGTTAGCCCGGTCCTGCCAGTCCACAGCTCGGAGAAAGGTCGGTGGTTAGACCCCAGTAAACCCATATAAATTTTATACAAAACCATGAACCAACCACAGGGTGCCACGTGGCAGCCCATGACTGGGCCACGTGGCACCTCAACACCCAATCACAAAGTGCCAAGTTTCAAATGTCAGTTGCTCCACGTGTTTGCCACGTACCCTGCCACCGTACCTGCCCAATCACCTACCCTATCATCCTGCTGATGTCATCCCGTGCCACGTGTCACCCTTACAGTGGTGACACGTGTCACCCATAGATTGGTCCAACTGTCTGTCGTATGCCACATCACCTGCCACATGTCACCTACAGGAGTTTCCATGTCATCTATATGGCCGTACGACCTGTATAGTCAGCATGCCATGTGGCATTGTATGGGTTGTACGGACTGTACAGTCATCCCCTTTTTTTGCATGTTTGGGTTTTCGGACAGAACGCGATATCTTTCGCATACAGAGCTCGTTTGACGAAGTAAATATATGGTCGGAATAAGGAAGACGAGATAGACGTAATGGCGCTGGTTTCGTTGGATTTCGAGCAATTTCATTTTTGAGCCTTTTTTAGCCCTGTCAAGCTTCTGGATCCGATTCTGGATTAGTGAGGTCACATCGGTTTTCAAGCAGAAGCTAGACAGAGCGCGCGTGGGACAATAACTTCAAATTTTTTGCGTTTGGCTAAGGTACGCATGTTAAATTTGTTACCTGCAATGAAATTTAATTTACACATGTTATTTGCTGTGCTCAGTTGAATATTTCATTGCCATGAGTTGAATATTTCATTTCCATGAGCTTGATTTCACCTGTTTTCCTACGGTATTTTAATCCCCTTGCTCACAGTATTCGAAATTGATTTCACATGGTGAACCCAACCTCTAATTGTAATGACTTATCTACGTTGTTTTTATTGATTTATTTGAAGAAAAATTGAGTTTTTACCTTCTGTCCCTTATCCCTTAAGTTAGTATTCTGTGCATGAGAAGTCGGCCAGGAGCCGAATTGACGGTCATCACTCTTTTGTTCAAATACCTATATGTTAAAATTCCTTACTATCCTGTGCATGGATAATAAGTGATGGATAAACTTCACCCAACTATATGTCCATTACTTATATCTGCATTTTTTTTTTCTGTTTGATCTCTAATCCTTGCGTCCTCCTTGTGAATGAATATCTCTACATTTTCTTGATTGATCATCTCTGCATTTCTTTTGAATGATTACCTCTATTTTTCCTTCAATGACCAACTTTTCATTTCCTTGAAATGTTTAACTCCGTGTTTGAATGTTTAACCTTGAATGATTAATGCTTGAAGGACTAATCTCTGAAGAAATCATTTTTCGCAAATAGTTTTTATCAATTCGTTTTTTCCAGAGCATCACTGTGTTTTATGACTGTGTGACAACATTTTTTATGTGTTTGTGTTTTTGATAAGTTTGTGATTTGTTATGTATTTTGGATGGCATTTACACTCTACGTTTTTGGATAGTGTTACTGTAGTTTGCGTTTTGATAACGATATTGTTTGTTAGCTTATTACTGTACGTTTTACTTGGCTTATTACCCAACCTCCATGACACAAATTTTTTGGCACTTCACAGAACCTACACCACGATTTTCTGGGCAGAATACCCCATATTTACCCAAGAAATGTCAACAAATTTATCAATTTATTTATCAATAATATTTATCAATAGATGCATCAATAAGCTTGATATTGGACATCAACTTTATCATTGACAACGATATATGATTTACATATCGCATTCACATTTTGAGTTATTTATATTATGAGTTATTTACACAACGCATTCACTTTATGATTTACACAATGCATTCACATTTTGAGTTATGTACATTATGAGTTATTTACATTATGATTTATTTACACAACGCATTCACATTCTGAGTTATTTACATTATGAGTTATTTACACAATGCATTCACTTTAAGATTTACACAATGCATTCACATTATGAGCTATTTACATAGTGCATTCACATTATGAGTTCCACCTTATGATTTATTTATACAAAGCATTCACATTATGATTTACACAACAATAACACTCATCTATGAATGTTAGTACACAACGATTCTATTGGTAGCAACATTGGATATCGATTTTCTATAGTGATTTGTATATTGAGTTTAACTTCAATTTATATAGCGATTTATTATATTGAGTTGAATTTCAATTTAGTATAGCGATTTAATATAGAAATTTACTATGATTTAATATAGCGAAATTATAGAGTTAAATTCCATTTGAAATGCACTTACACTATGAATTTATGAATTTATGGCGTGTATCTGATATATAATTTAGACTGTGAATTAGACCGTGAAGTAGATCTGATATAGATTTTAGACAACGATTTAGACTGAGAATTGATGCAGTGTATAGATTGACAACGAATCTACACCTGGTCTGCGAATTTATGAATGTCAGTGTCTGGCATGTGAATAACAGTATTTCATTATGTGAAGGACAACGTTGTATTCATTGCTATTATGACTGTGCTTTTTATCTATTATTTTATCAACAGTAAATATTTTAGACTGCAAATATTATATTCTATATCTTGTAATTACACCGCGATATCATATTAACTCAGCAATTTCATGTATTTAGATAAAAATAATTTAGACAACAAAAATATAGAGAGCAATGTCGAATATTTAATAAGAAACGTAGGTCACTTTTTAATGTTAAGTAGTTCACTTATTTTAATGGACAATGTATATTGTTGACAAGCGTATTTGATTTTGCTAAGTGCATATAATAGTTCACATTTATGATAACATTTATGATAATAGTAAGATTCATATTAGTTCATATTTATGGTCACATTTATGATAATAGTAACATTTACACTAGTTCACTCCTTCTCACTTAGGCATCATGCTTAACAGATAATAGTTTATGGTTGTTGGCGAAGTCATTTAAGAGTGTGCACAATTTTATTTGCGTGATGTCATCTTGCATCTTGTCAACTTGTTGCTTAGGTGTTTGGGTATAGTCTTCTCGATAGATAATTCAATCTCCTAGCATGTTGGATTTTTCTTGGGATATTGGTCTAGATATGTTATGTTGTGACTTGGTGACTGTCATGCCAATCGCCTTGTGATGACATGATTCCTGATGAGGAGATCATTGGACGATCTGATGGATAGATGTGAATGTTAACCTAGCCAGAGTTTGTGCTTCCCCATGTGGCCATTTGTTCGTTGTAATTGATGTTGGTACTTGGTTTTGTAACACCTTAATGCATTTGTTTTTTCCCACTCTAGAGGTTTCTAGTTACTAGTCGGGATAGCCGTTATGTCTGGGGTTGATGTGGTACTTTAGCTTATAGGTGTTGTCTTTCTTGTGTCGGGGGGGTATTCATTTTTATTTGTCTATTGATTATCGTAGGTTTCGTCAAGTTGCATGATGTGCTAGTGTGTTCAATCGTTGTTGTATGTTTCCTGATCTACATGTGTTGTGTTCATCGTCAAGTTGTGTTGTTTAACTATTGTCATTGTTGCATTCCTTCTTTTAATATATATATATATATATATATATATATATATTGCACTCCCTTGCATCGCTTGTAGTCGTAACGATGGGTTATTACGAGTAATGGAATATAAATAAAATTTGGTAGAATAATGAAATTCACACTCTTTTTTAATTTACATTTCACTCACCTATAGTACAATAATCATCATTGCTTCTTCATCATCATGACCATCCTCGTTGCAAATATTTCCTTTATCACCATTTCCATGACCCTTGTTCACAACATAGAATTACCATCATCATCCTTATCCTCACCCTCATCCCCGTTGTTACCATCATTGTTTTCTTCATCATCTTCATGATCACTAAGGTCACTACCACAATGAATTAAATTACAATACATTTATACATAATCATTTTATTAATAAAATGTAGAATTAACATATAGGCGAATGACACATAATAAATATTTTGCATATTGACTCGACTCGTGAGTTATTAATTAATAGGGCGGAAAGAAATCCTAGAGTCACTGTATTCTACCGATAATAAATATATTTCCTTAATAAAGGGTAGCCGGTCTGATGGATAGCGAGGAGGCCGTGAAAACCGGTATGATGGAATGGATATCCGTTAAAAGGAGGCGGTGAAAGGGAGACGTTAATAAATAGGCAGCTAGAAGGCTTAGCAGCTGTAAGGTAATGCGGCAGCGTTCATGGAGGTAATGCCGCAGCGGGACGGTCATACGGCAGCGTTCATGGACGGTAATTAATCTCCTAATCTCAACACCCCAAGTACTCCCTTGGACACATTAGCCTAATAGAGAGATCAACCTGTGGGTACTTGATAGATAGGGGACAGCATTCCTTATCTTAGCAAGTAGTTTATCTGGTGCTGAACCTAGTGCTACCTTTGCCTTCGCCGCTGCTTAAACTTAAACTGAATCAATTGGCTCCTTATGTAAAGAATAGAATGAATTTCACCATTTAATCAATTTTAATCTCTTTAAACATAAAACACTTTCTTAGATTCATTTAAAAACAATTACTTATAATATAAATAGAATATTTTCTAAACATTTAAACATACAACGGTTTTAAATAATTAAATAGTTATATAAAATAAATTATTTATATTAAATAATTTATATTATAATTATAACCGAATTAAAAATATATAAAAATACAAATTTTACATATTGCTTCCTCATAATCGTCATCATTTATAAATACAAATTTTTATCATAAAATATTAAATCAACATGATGTAGGAGGATTGAAGTCATGTAAAATCATTTAGATGGTATATCCTATAGGGGATGACTTAAAACAAAGTGATAAAGACAATGTAATATGTTATCAAGGATGAAAAATTTAGTGATGTAGATCAACAGGGCTACCTATGTAAGAAGAACATGCCTCTCATCCAAATAATTCCTAGCATTTAGGGAGGATTTTCGTTTTCTCCAACTATTCATTATTGTGTGTCTTGTTTTTGCTAGCATGATAAGTTAGTTAGTTTTTTGTTGTTGTGTGAAGAACATGCCTCTCATCCAAATAATTCCTAGCATTTAGGGAGGATTTTCGTTTTCTCCAACTATTCATTATTGTGTGTCTTGTTTTTGCTAGCATGATAAGTTAGTTAGTTTTTTGTTGTTGTGTGCATTAGTATAAACTTATCTTCTTATCCATTAAGATATGTAAATTCTCCATTGAATCTATTGTAATCCTTTATATAAATTAAATAGACAAGCATAATAAAACAAATCATCTTGTTTTGAGCATTCACCTACACATCATGACTTTCAATTAATTCTAGTCAATACTTCTTCTTCCATTTCCAATGATCTCTCTAGGGAATTCACACACAGAGACACATATATATGTATTAAGTCTTCATATAAGTGTCGTTTTCCTTATTTATGTCTATATCCACATTATAGACATCCTCACTAGATAACATATATAATAATGTGTAAATATAGATGTAGATGTGTGGTGGTGTTTAGAATATTTTTATGATTACGGAAGCTCTTCTACAATCCATATTTCATTCGATCACTCATTTTTTTAGTGATTTATATTCAAGAATAAATTTTACTTAGTATACATAATAACACATGATTTTATTTTTCCTTGATACCTCCTTCAGATATATAAAAATGATCATTAGGGATTCCCTAAATATGTATATCCATTAATTATGATTTGTCTCTTTCTTAGATTCATGATGATTATTACCCACTCGGGATAGGGGTAAATAAGGATATTATGTTTCAAGGACCATGGGTGGCAGACATGGAGATTCAAGAGTCATATTGAGAAGCAGATCCCAAAGTATCTCTCCTATTCATGTTGATCACTACTCATCACTAGCAGTAGAGCAGCATCCACTACATCGACCTGGTCCCAAAAGACAACAAGTATTGGTTCATGAGGTAACAAGTCTAGTGTCATGGTAGTTTTCATGGTAAGTTTCACTTTAATATTTGAAGCATTTGAACATGCTGCAAATATTTTTTTCTTGATTCTGAAACATTTTCTTGGAAATTTTAGTTTTCTCTTAATTTCACCTTAGTAGTTGTCATTGTATAATAGTAAGTTGGTCATCCTCGGGAAAACGGTTGTTACTGGGTGGTTCCTTGAATGGTCATTGTAACATTCCCATCCATACTTACTACCTTCCATCCTTCTTCCCCTCTATTTCCTCATCTTTTGAGTTTCTGGGCTCATTGACCAAAGAAGGGATTGTACCTCATTTCATGGGAAGAAGGGGCTAAAGACTCATAGGTATTGGAGCTAGAAAAAGATAAAATCCAATTTTATCCTTCTATATGCATTCCCATCCTAATCTTTACTTTCTCCCAACATACAAATAAATAATTAATGTAATAACCTTAAGACATTTTAATTTATTAATTTCTTAACAACATTGTTCAATATTTTAACAGTAATCTTTAACTTATTAATTTTATTTATCTATATATATATGATAATATAGATTTTGCATATATGTTATTATAAAATAATAAAAATGTTATTATAAAATAATAACAATGATTATAAAATATAAATTAAAAACTTTCCCAAATATAACCAGTTTTAAAGTAAAAACCTTCCCAAATATAACAAGTCTCATACGTTACACAATGTAGACTTCCTTGGTTCCATCGTTTCCTTTTTTGCCACGTTGATAGGCACACTTTGGTGGTTCTTGCCCATAAAATATTTATTGCATTTTAAATTTATTAAATTCGGTACCACTTTACACGATCTACACATTCATAAAGGGCTTTTGGTTGGTATTGAATTTCTTATTCGCTGAGGACGTCAATGGATGTAGACACCTTGTCCACGTTGTGGTTAACCATCTAAATCCAAGAATAACTTTATCAGATTTGGCACTAGTAGTTGGTTTAGTCCATTATTTTAGAATTGGTAATAAATGTGACACCTTGTCCACGTTCGGGTTAACCATCTAAATCCAATAATAAATTTATTAGATTTGGCACTAGTACTTGGTTTAGTCCATTATTTTAGAATTGGTACTGTTTTGAAAGATGGTGAAGAATTATTTATCTCCAATAATATCATTTTCAATGAAAAAATTAATGTATAATTTTAAAAACAACTTTTTCAAAATAACAAAATATATTTTGAGTGAATATGTTTAGTTTCCATGCACTTCCATATGTACGATTCACATATTTAATATGGGTGACACATATTTTTTAACACTTTTCCATTTGTCATATACCTTGAATAAGTGAGAATACCTCAAACTCTGACTTTTCCATTTGTCATATACCTTGAATAAGTGAGAATACCTCAAACTCTGAACTAGTTCCAAAGTATGTGAGGTGCATATATACTCACAAGGGAATTGCCTCTATATTTGCATGACTAAAGTGTTATATAAAAGGGTCCACACAATGTGAGGTGCATATATACTCACAAGGGAATTACCTCTGTATTTGCATGACTAAAGTGTTATATAAAAGGGTCCACACAAGAAAAACATTCTTAGACATAACAAGAATATTCTTAGGCATAAGAAGGAAAAATGTGTCAAACATAAGGTTACATCATTGATATTCATGTCTCTTTAAGAGATTCATATGATCTAGTCAAATATAGGAGTAGGCCATATAATTCTTATCTATCATGTAGGACACGTTTATGGATTTTCGAAAGACTCTTTTAGTGACTCAAAATACGAGGTTGAAGGCTCTAGAACTTCTACTACTCTACAACTAGTGGAGTCCTTGAAAGGAATTTTCACTTGGCAAGTAATCATGGCAATGCTTTCACTATTGTTCTTTCACAAGGATATATTCACACATTCTCTTAGGGTTTATATGCAACTCTTGGTTATTTAGACAAGTCACATCATAAAGAACCGCATTTGTTGAAAGGTGATCTCAATAATATTCTTGTGGTACAAATTGAAGTAGGATATTCTTATTTTCTATCTCTTAGCTATCATCTGCGTGGCATGTAAATTTTGTAATTTTTTTTTTTTGTAAGTGAGTTGAAAATCTATATTAGTGTAACACTATAGTACAAAAGTAGCATTAAGGAGGGGTCCCCGGATCTGCCAAAAAGGAAACCAGATCAGGGCCATCGTAGATGCACAAGCAACCAAAAATGAGGGAGTTGGGCCGCCACCCTGGGAAACCGAACCAGTCCTCTTAATCCAGTAACAGATAACTGTAACAGTACGTAACAAATAATATAGTCAATATCATATATCAGTAAGAAGTGCATAAAAACCATGGTTGGTGTTGCACTAGTCTAGGATGATTGTTTGGCTTTCGTCTCCTTCCTTATTTGCTGCTTTTTCCTCTTTCTTCTCTACCATGCTTGTTCTTCTGATGTTAGCTGGAGTTCTGCATCAGTCCTTAGGAATTATGTCCAAATGGTGGATGTGGCGGAGATAGATGTGAAATTGTCCTGCTAATTGCTCCAGTATTTCGTTTTGACTCCTCTGGTCCTCCACTATTCCTCTGCCAAGAGTCTCCAAGTGGCTGAGTCGGTTCATGATTTCTGTGAGCTCCTTCTTATGTCCCCTAATCGCTTCCTTGTTGGTCTCTTTCTCTTCAGCTTTCAGCTTGCCTATCAGCATTTTAGTGCACCAGGATTCTTCTACCATTTTTTGGTAGAGGGTCATTCTTGGTTGGGCGGTCCTCAGGTCCTTAATCCCCTCGACTTCTTGAATGAGTTCATCCCATTCCTTTCCCTAGCGCTGGTTGTTGACTTCTCTTTCCCATCTGTCTATGAATGTTTTCCCTTTGGGGTCGACCTGCTTGAGGAAGCTTTCATTAGCCTCTCTGGTCGCCTGTTCCACCTTCGTGATCTTCCGGGCGCTTTTTGGTTGAGTCTCCCCTAGGGGTCTCTCTTGCTCTGGGTCTTCTTCGGTCTTTTCACCTCTTCTTGTTTTGGGTGGTTCGTGTCTGGAGTTCTTTCTCCACGTTTTTCCATTCCTTCTTGGTGCTTAGTATGGCCTTTGTAATTTCTTCCCTCCGTTCTGTGGTTTCCCCTGATGATGCTTCCTTTATTGAGTTTCCCCGACTACTAGCTTTTCTTGGGAATCATTGATCTCCCGTATAGGTGTCCTTTCAGGTTCTGTCGCATTGATTTGGATCATGTGTTCTTGGGAAACCTACCATCATCCCTACGTTGCTCCCCTATTTTGCACATTGTATGCCAATCATTTCCTCCCCTCATACCTATGTATAGGTGATGCGTACTCAAAACTGTCCATGTCCAACCATTTTGTTCTATGTACTTTTCCTCCTACTGGATCTTCCTCCTTTTCTCCCACGAGCAGTCCCTGTACTCCTTTCTAGTGATAGGGCCACCGTATAGTATCTCCTTATATGGTGTGACTTGGGTCTGTGTTGGAGTTCGCATTAGCGTGTTGGCCTTTCGGGTTATGATGGGGTCCTACGTGTCTTTTGAGTACGTCTGTGTCTCCAATCCCGTTGTGGTCGTTTGTACTTCGGCTGCCATCGTAGTCCTTTACCGATATTTGAGTGCAGTTAGTTTGGAACTGACCGCTTGGTATGTTGCTCCATATTATGTCCAGTTCTGGTCCTACTCCTTCTGCACCTTCGTTAGCTATTCTGTTTATTAGGCCATTAGCTGATCTTCGTACCCAACGCAACTCTACTGCGATCCTCGACTGCATGTGCTCTTGAATTCTTTGCAGGGACTATGTCAAGCGCTAGTGTTTCTGGATTTTGCCCATTCTGGTACCGTTTTGGAGCTTCCTTACTATGTTGATTACTAGCATGGAATCTCCTTCCACTATAGCATTGGTTATTGCTTCCCGACGTAGAATCTCAAGGCCGGTCTCTAGGGCTCCAAACTCCGTTGCATTATTAGTTGAGTTCCCCAAACTCCCAGTATACAACCAAATGATATTTCCTTGACTATCCCTAATAACTCCTCCCAAACCTGTCCAGCCTGGGTTACCTTTTGATGCCCCATCGAAATTCATCTTGAGGGAGCCCTCTGGTGGTGGTTTCCAGTTGCACTCACCTATTTGGAGTTGCGTTGGTCGTCTTACTTGAAAGGGGTTGTGTTTGTCCTTCAGTCGGAAGGCCTCAAGAATTCTGAGATCCTGGGTTGTGATTTGCACACTACTCAGTTGGCAGTTGGGGCTCTGTACTATTTCTCTTTTCATCGACATGATGGATTCCTTGATCTTTTCTACTGTCCATCTTTGGTTCTTGAAAATGCGTTGGTTCCTTTCCTTCTAGATTGCCCAAATGATCATTATGGGAATGAGGATCCAACTGAGATTCACCACTTCATTGTCACTGTAGTTCTCTTTCCAGGTATTGATAGTTGCGGATATATTCCCTCTAATCCTGTTAGATTGTCAGAAGATGCTTGCCACCCAGTCCCAGACTTCTACTATGAGGGTACATTCATCCAGGAGATGGTTCATTGTTTCCTCTTTTCCTTCACATAGGGGACATCTGGAAGTTCCTATGAAACCACGCTTCCTGAGGTTTTCCCATGTTAAGATTCGATTGTGGAGTATTAGCCACTAGAAGATTTTTATTTTTGGCCATTGTGGGCTATTCCAGATCTTAACCCATTGTTGCACCAGGTTTTCTTGGTCCTAGATCATAATGTAGTGGCGTACTTCTTTGAGGTTGAATTCCCCACTGTCCTTGTGCCCCCAACGCAGTTGGTCCTCTCCTTCCACAACTTTTATTTTTTGTTTCCCCAGTTCCTCCTCCACTTCTTGTATTGTTTCTACGGTTTGGTATCTATTCTGTGGGGTAAGAGTGTTCCAGATTCTCCATTTGTTGCAATCAGTTTCTTTCTTCCAGTACTGGTAAACTCTGGTTTTTCCTTGCGCAAGCATCTCTTGTTGGATTTCCTCCCTTCCAGGTCTTTCCAGTCTAGGTTCCTATTACCAGGCGTCCTCCCAGAATCTTTTGGTTATGCCATTTCTGACCTCCCAAAATCTATGTGCTTGAATCCAAGCCTTGTTATGTCATGCTAGGTTCCATATAGCAGACCCTGCCTTGGTGCCTCTGAAGTGGATTTTGTTCTGATCGCTTATGTTTGGAGCATATTTTGCCTTCCATAGGTTTACCCATGGCGTCATGGTTTCTTTGACCCAGCGCCACCAAATTTTCGCCCCATAGGCGTCATTGGTCATTTGTGGGTCATGTAACCCCTGGCCTCCATTGTTTTTTGGTTTACATATCTTCTCCCAAGCCACCAGTGCCCATTTTTTCTTTATTTCCGCTCCTCGCCAAAGGAAATCTCTTTGTATTGTCCTTATTTTTTTTAGTATCCCCTTGGGGGTTGGGAATACCGACATCATAAAGGTTGGAATAGCTTGCAGCACTGACTTGGTTAAGATGAGTCTTCTGGCTAGGTTGAGGGATCTGTAAGTCCAGTTTTTGATCCGATCTTGTAGCCTGTTTATTACTCCTTCCCAAGTGGACATTTTGTAAGATTTATCTGTTAGTGGGATCCCCAAGTATTTGGTTGGAATTTTTTTGCGTTCAAAGCCTAGAATGTTGGTCAGATTTCTTTGGATGGCAGGGTTGATATTAAAGAAAAAGATCATAGATTTTGTCTGGTTTATCTCCGCTCCCGAGGCTTCCCCAAACTCATATGGGATTCATTTGTAGGCTTTCACTTCCTTGACCGTGGGTATGCCATGAAGTGTGGTGTTTTCCACAAATTGTTGGTGTGTGGAGGTAGGGCATGTCGCAAAGGGTTTGATCCCAGTTATTTCCCCTATTGCGGTTGCGCTCTTTATGCTTCGGCTGAGACCTTCCATCATTAGAATGAAAAGAAAAGGGGATAGAGGGTCTCCTTGTCTAATGCCTCTAGTGGGCCAGAACAGTTTGGTAGGGGCTCCATTGACCAGGATCGAGTAGCTTGTAGTTGAAACTAGGCTAACTATCCAGTTGATCCAGTGATTGGTGAACCCGAAGGCTTATAGGGTCTTGACCATATAATTCCAGCTAATTTTATCAAAACTTTATCTAGGTCCAGTTGTATTATCATTCCACCTTGTTTCTGCAGCTTTAGGGTGTGGATGAGTTTGTGGGCTTGGATGATATTGTCCATTATTTGTCTTCCTTCCACAAAACTAGCCTGTTCTTGTGAAACCAGTGTGGGTAGGATGGGTTTTAGTCTGTTTTCTATGACTTTGGAGATTAACTTGTACACCACATTGCATAGTGCTATCGGTCAGTATCCAGTTGAAACTAGGCTAACTAGGCTAACTATCCAGTTGATCCAGTGATTGGTGAACCCGAAGGCTTATAGGGTCTTGACCATATAATGCCAACTAATTTTGTCTTTAGCTAGGTCCAGTTGTATTATCATTCCACCTTGTTTCTGGAGCTTTAGGGTGTGGATGAGTTTGTGGGATTGGATGATATTGTCCATTATTTGTCTTCCTTCCACAAAACCAGCCTGTTCTTATGAAACCAGTGTGGGTAGGATGGGTTTTAGTCTGTTTTCTATGACTTTGGAGATTAACTTGTACACCACATTGCATAGTGGTATCGGTCAATATCTGTCCAGGGTTTTGGCTTCATTTTCTTTTGGGATGAGTGTAATCATTGTGGCATTTAGTGCTTTGAGAATAGAGGTTGACCTTCTAGAGTCTTCCACTACTCTATACACATCATGTTTGACAACTTCCCAACAGGCTTTGAAGAATTCCACCGTGAATCCATCCAGGCCTGGGGATTTCCCATTGGGCATTTCCTAGAGTGCTTGGTCAATTTCCTCCTCTGCTACGGGTTTTTTCAAATTGTTATTTTGTTCCTCAGTGACCAGTCGTGGGATATGTTGTATTATCCTTTGTATGGTCGTCGTTCTGTCTTGATTGGGTTCCTGGGCTATCCCTTGGAAGTGGTTTACCAGAGCTATTTCTATGTCTTTATGTGATTCTCTCTCTATTCCATCCTGATCCCTGATCTTCAGGATTTTGTTGTGGGCTCTTCTGGCCATCGTTGTTCTATGAAAAAACTTGGTGTTTTGTTCCCCTTCCTTTAGCCATCTGATTCAGGACTTTCGTCGCTAGAGGGTTTCTTCTTGCTGGCATCATTGCTCCCATTCCTGGGTCAATTGGAGTTCTTCATTTTTTCGTTCCTCTGTGTAGCCCTCCCGGATATAGGTTTTCTGGAGTATTTTTATTTTTCCTTCTATGTTGTTCTTTTCTTGGTTTATATTCCTGAAGGTGTCCTTGTTCCACTCCTTGAGCCTATGTTTGATGTGTTTGAGTTTTTTATAGAGTTTGAACATCCTTGTCCCTTTCTCTGGTTGCTCTTCCCTTCACGATTGTTTTATTCTTTCTTGGAAGGTCGGGTGTTCCAGCTAGAATTTCTCAAATCTGAAAGGCCTGTTTTTTGGTGTGGTCTGGAATCCTGCTTCCAGTTGTACCGGCTAGTGATCTTATCCCCCCCGGGGTAGGATATTGCAGTCTAAGGTTAGCCCTTGTATTATGATTGAATCTGAAACCAAGAATCTGTCAAGTCTTGTTGCTACCTGATATTGATTCATCTGTTTATTACTCTAGGTGAACTGGTCGTTACTTGTTTGCAGATCTACCATCTCTGTTGTGTCGATGAATTTTGAAAAATCCTCTGCATCTCTATCCAATCGTCTTATCCCTACTCTTTTCTCCACAAGTGACATGATGATGTTGAAGTCACCTGCTAGGATCCAATGGAGGTTGTTTGATCTGGTTTTAAGCTCTTCTAGGTCTTTGATCATTCCTTTCCTTTCCTATGACGTCTGGGGTCCATACACATGAGTGCATATAATCTCTTATGTGTTCCCAATGTTTTGCATGCGTATCGTAAGAGTATGCCTGGTTTCTTCAGCTGCTATTAGGATGAGTACCTGAGGGTTCCATAGGGTCAACATTCCCCCTGCCATTTCTTGGCCTCCTGTGGCCATCATTTCGTACTTGCGCCAGTGTTGTTGACTGATGGTTTCCATTCTGTTTGTATTACACTTTGTTTCTTGAATAAAACAGAGGTCTGGATGTTCCTGCTTTAGTTTATTTCTAAGGATTCATTGTTTTCTTGGGTTGTTTAGACCTCTTATATTCCAGGTTATGACCTTCATTTTAAACATGCATGGGGGAGTTAGGGAATAGTTTCTTGATCTTACCTGAGTTTATCAGTAGCACTCCAAGATCCTGCAGGGCTACACTATTTGATTTCCTGCCTTTTTTCCTCTGCATCTTCTTGTGTGATAGCTATGGTTGTCCCTCGCCTACTTTAACTCCTAGGTGTCCAGTCTCCCTGTAAGTATGATTTTGGCCACGAGCTTTGGCTTCCTCCCTTTGTAGGAACAGGTACTGGATGCAGTCTAGTTGTTTTGTTGGTACATTCTCTACACCATTGTTCTAGTATATTTGTAAGATCTATCCCTTCCCTTTCCACAAGGTCTCTGAGATCAGGATCTTTTGTGCCTACTTCGCTTGGGGTCATTTTCGCATCTCCATCGGCCTCTTGCATGGGGGTGTTGTCGTCCCTAATTTCTCCCTCTGTTGGGGTTGCACAACTTCCTTGTCCCTTCTGAGTACTTGGTCGATCGTTAGGCTCATTTCTCTTTTGTTCTTTGACTTCCTGAACTGTTGCCTTGTCTTGATCACCTTTTGCTTCTTTGGTAGATCCATCTTGTCCTTCCATTTTGTTCCGGGCCTTCGGGTTGATCCCTGACGTGACTTTGCCCTGCTTCTTGTTTGCTCTACTCCTCGAGTTTGGTTTTACAAAACCTTCCTCATTCGGCTGTTGTTTGGGGTTTTCTGTTTCTTGCTTTTTATTAAGAGGGAATTCCTTGATCAGGTGACCATGTTCATGACATCTTCTTCATTTGAAAGGGATCTATTCATAGTCAATATTTTGGATACATTCCTCGTCTCTGAATTTGAGGCTGATGGCTTCTGGAAGTGCTCCCAACACATCCATCTCTATACATATTCTTGCGTAGGATGTATATCTCCCTCTCAGGGTGGCATCTGCTGTCTTTATATATTTCCCTAGTTTGTTGCCGATAGCTTCAAAAGTTGAGGGTAACCAGTAGTCTAAGGGTAAGGAGTAGAGTCTTAGCCAAACCGGTACCTTTTTGAAGGTTTCCTTTTTGGGGGAGAAATTTTCCTTCCATGGTTGCATGTAGAGTCCTGCTGATGCGTGGAAGTATGGCCCTCCTTCAAAGATTCTATCCCTATCCTCCAAGTTTATGAAAATGGCTGTGAGAAATCCTTTCAAGCCCATATGAAGTTCCACTTCCCCATTCGGCTTCCAATGGTATTTAATCTAGTTGCGCAACATTCTCTCTGTTGGCCATAGTCCCATAAATTTGCAGATTAGTGCATGCACTTTCATCTAATCTCTGTAAAGTTGTGTCTGCGGATCTACCAGTACCACCTTTGGTATCATTGTTGTTTTGGGTTTGCATGGGTTGCGCCCTTCCATCGGGTTGGTCTTCTGTGTGTCTGGCATTTTTTTCTGTGTTCCTTTGGATTCCTCTTCCAAGCTCTCGTGTGTGCCCTGATTCCTGTCTGGACCTTTCCCTCGGTCTGATCCCGAGGTGTCTGTCATTGGTGTTTTGAAAAATACGCCCCTGGGCCCCTTCCCTTTGTCTACCACTACTTGTTTTTATGAGGGGGTTCC
>ML792292.1:59466-94988 GCA_009831015.1 Picea engelmannii | reverse complement strand
AATAGGGTCCAAGTTAATGTTAAAAATGGGCTATGAAGGTAAAGGGTTAGGCAAGCATGCACAAGGCATTGTTGAGCCTATTGTGGTTGAAGAGAGACCTAAATATTGTGGTCTTGGTTATGAACGAATTAATGAAACAAATTCCAAAGTTGAGGAAGCAAATGAAAAAGTTTCAAGCACAATTTTTGTTTCAAGTTCACCTCCTCAAGAAGGTTTTCAAGGTGAAAGTTCGAGGACTTTGGTTGAAAGTTCAAACTCTTCAGCATGCAAAACTTGTGTTCAAGATGAATGCAAATGTGTGCAACAAAAAGGTTGTGACAGCCATGAGGACAAGAGAACATTTGAGAGTCTTCAAAAGAGAGCTTGTGACTCTTCCGATTCACCTCCTCAAAGCGGCGATAAAGGTGAATGTTCAAGGTATAAATCTTCCTATAACTCAGTTTCTTTTGATTATGTTAAGCATAATAAATCTGCATGTAACAATGGAAAAATACCATGTACATATTGTGGTTTCTATAACCATCATGTTTCAAAATGTTGGAAGAGAAAGTCCACTTTCAGGAAACTTTCCAAGCAAAGGCAACATGAAGAGAAAATGCAAAAGATTTGCAGTCATTGTCAGAAGAGGGGTCATCTCATTGACCAATGTTGGACACTGTATCCAACCTCTCATCCACGACACAAGAAGTAGTTGGATCAAAAGATTGACAAGAATAGAAGAGGAGATGCCATCATTGATGTGAGTCAAGATGATTCACAATAAGACCACTTTTAGCAGAAGGATTCGCCATTGAGTTGGCTTGGTAAGAAATGGATTGATTTCTTGCGTAAGTAAGGCTTTCATTTTTTCTGTATAGATGCACATTTCAGTCTTAGCTATTTCATTTTGTTGAAGTTTGTCAAGTGGCAACAGTTATCATAGATTGCAAGATGCAAGTTGCATGTGAATGCATTTATTTTTGAAAGCATACTTGTGTTATACCACCTCGTTCAAGAACATGTAAAGGAGGGGTATGCTGTCCATTTTGTTACAGCCACATACACTTTTCATTTTCAGCTCTTTAGTACCCACATGTTTTGGGTTTATGCATGTATGTTTATACAGGAGAGAGAGTTGAAGGACTATGCATATGCATTTGGTTTTGAGTGCATAAACAATGAACTTGATGTTAGTCATTGGATGAGTCATGATGTAGCATGATTGTTTATCATGGTTTTAGACTTGTCATTTTGGAAGGTTGACATGTTTCACTTGAGTCTCGACTTGGGTCGATTTTATCTTGACGACTATGGTTTGTCGATCATGTTTTCGACTTGTGTTTAGTCGATGGTGTTTGTTGTCTTGTAAATCAATTTTGAGTGCACTAAAATGCAGGAAAACACCATGTGCTTTGATGAAGCACAAGAGGCGATAGTTTGCTTGAAGAGCAAAAAGACTTTGCTGTCCTTATTTTCAGTCTTCTAACAATTTATTTTCAAGATTGATGTTTTTCTTGGCTTGTGACAAGATGTCACAGGAAAGTTTTGCAGCCATTGGAGAGCGGATTGTTGACATCAAAGAGTCCACAAGAGGGACTTGATTCTCAGTGGGAAGGCTGGAAGTCTTCCAAGCACAGTGAGAACAGTGGGTCAGCAGCAGCCAGAGAGAAGTGGTTGAGGGACATAGTCAATTGCAGTGCAAGGCATGTCAAGGTACCCAGATGATTGTCGAAAAGGCTTTTCAAGTAGAATCAGATGATATAACTTGGAAGCAGAAGAGTATTGAAGCTCAGATCGATGATTATAAGCTTTTGTTTAATTTATGGCCCGGGGGTAGGGCTGGGGCTAAGCCCCAGCCCTCGGTTCTTATTGCGTGCATATGACTCTGTTGTCCGATGGTTATTTATGCGCGGGAATTTTCGGGTTATTAAACCACGGTTGTGTTACATCAACCATATGTCCATACCTTTGATTAAACGGAGGCGCGTGAATATTTTACAAACGTAGCCGCGGTCGTATGTCATTCCATGTGACCATTGGTTATACGGTGGGCGTGCGGGGAGTATAACATATAGTTTATATATATGTTGTGTAAACCAATGATTTAAACCATGCCCACGGGGGTGTTAAACCGTATAACCTACGATTTTGTATGTGGTAATGTGACCACATTATACCATGCGCGCGGGATTTTTTTTTATGGTTTTAAAACGGTCATGCAAGTCATTTTCGCCCGCCACTTTCCCAACTATTATATGCGCGTGGAACGTAGCCCATTATGCGCGAGGGACGTGGACATATGGTCCCCCCCCATGCGCCCAACACCTCCGTCCTCGGGGGCTATAGTCGCGCTAACCGTGCGACAAATTGGCACGATTTGTGGAACGCGCGTGGAGGCTGAGTTTTTGCACGGGAAAACGCTCAGAGCTGGGTTCACTTTCCCACAGGTGCAATATGGCGAGCCTGTAACAGAGCTTGGAGAAAGGAAAAATGGCAGCAAGCATAACTTGATGAGTTTTTGACCAAATCAGGTGCCGTAAAAGCCCAGCTAGGGGTTTTTGGACGTTCTGAGTCCATTGGAACCATTTTCATAGGAATTTGAAGAGCCAATTTGCAGGTTTTTTACATTTGAAGTTTGAGGAAGCTTGAAGAGCCTTAAAGCCCTCATTGTTTGAGGCATTGCTCAGATGAGCCCATGTCCATTTTCTGAGACTGAATAGTCATATATGACTGATTAGTATGCTCTGAACACATTGGGATAGGTTTCAGATCCATTGGAGGACTTATACAGGTATTTTTACTCCATTGAAGCTCAGGGAAGCTTGGAGGTCACATGTAGAAGAGGTCATTGTTGGATGAGCAATTGTCCATTTGCAGAGTTTTAACAGTCATTTTTGGGGTTTTTATGTATTCTGAATCCAATGGTACAGTCTATAAATCCATTGGAGTTGAGAAGTAACTTGTAGTGAGCATTTGAAAAACTAATCCCAAAGAGCCAAGTCCATTGAAGGAGGCTCAAGGAGATGTAGCCCAGAGAGGGGTGAACTCCTTTATCATCTTGCTATTGTTGTGAGTTTGTTGTGTTATTTGCTGCATTTTCTATTGCTATACATTGGCTTATAACACATGATTAATCTTTTAAAAGAACCTTTCTTCTCACATGAACATTGACAAGAAGAACCAAGAACCTAAGACATAAACAAGTTTGCACATTTTAACACATGAAGCAAGGTCCTGTTAAGATTTATTTTATGAGGTAGAGGGTACTTGCATAGCATAACAAGTCAGCCTTCTATTTTCAGATCACTAACTTACCCAAACGGGGCCCACATGAATTTTGACACTTCATCTCCTAGGGTTAGGTTTTTGGATGTCTAGGAATTTTGGCATTCCCATTTACTGTAAAAAGGCCTTCAAAGCCTCATTGTAATCATATTTTTTTGTATGTGAGTAGATGTCACATCTCTTCTCAGAGATAAGCTACCACCATTCTAGCAAGTCTTTCACTCTGTATTTTTACAGTCTCTGTACATTTATTTCATTTATAGAAATCGTGTATTACTGTATATCTGTGTTTCTGGTTGCATCTTTGATACATTATGTTATATTATTGAATATATATGATATCTCTTTGCATTTATTTATTATATCTTCGATCTCATTTCTTACCGAAAATAATCTGGATCAGTGGTATTAGACCAGACTGCTCTTGATTGCTTTTTTCAGTGCATGTCCCCAAGGAGGTCCAAGTATAGCAAGTTGGTTATCGAGATTGTCTCTATTGAAGACAATCGCTCTCGCACACCCAAGAAACCTTCAATGGCAGAAGAAAAGAAAAACAATGGAGAAGACGATCCTATCAATCTGTTGCTTGAGCAAGCTCTCACGTGACAGAGGGATGAAATGATGGAGAATTTTTCCCACATCCTTCAACGCCTGCCGATAGAAACAGACGCATATTCATCAAGAAACCACTTTGGAGGCACCTCGCCCTTCAAGGTACAAGTTAATTTTGATATTCCTATATTTAAAGGACAGATAGATGCAGAAGCCCTAGAAAAATGGTTAACTCTACTAGAAGATTATTTCTTTGTTCACAATTTTTCAGACAAAGAAAAGATCACCTTCACACTCCTTAAAGATATCCCTCATGTCAAACATTGGTGGGAAACTTACTGGGAGCAAAGTTCCACAGAGGAGACTAGAATATATGGGGCCGAGCCCACTTGGGAATTTTTTGTGGATGAGACAAACGAACAGTATTACCCTATTGGCAACTATGAGGACCAGTACATGAGATGGACCACACTATAGCAAGAGAGGGGCCAAGCAGTTCCGGAGTTCACCAATACCTTCCATACCTTGCGCACCAAGATGGGTATCAAAGACTACGAGCGACATTTGGTTTTGAAATACCGTGGGGCTCTACACAGATACATCCAGACTAAAATGGATTTTTTAGACATCTCATCACTTGGTGTTGCTTATCGATATGCCGTTAAAATTGAGCAAAAACTTAAGCACCAGAATGAATGGGAATTCAGGTATGCAAATCTGTAACAACCAAAGTATGACAAAGACGACCCTAACAACAGTCCCCCGAAAACCGGTATAAGACACAGGAAAAGAAGGGTCATGGGAAGATAAAGAAGGACACCAAAAAATGGTGTGATTTCCACAAAATCCCTTCGCACAACACCGATGAATGTCTCTCAAAACATTCAATGGTGTCCGAGAAAAAAGACAAGGAGCCGAACCCTGATTCAGAATCTGATTATGAAAATACTGGTAAAGGACAGATCATTGACGCAGACCCCATTTCTATTGTCATGCCTGCAACAATTCAACCAGAAGAACCAACAGATTCTGAAGAGGGCGAGCATCGTTTTCATTCACAGATGTGTGTGAAGGGGACCTCGCTGCATTTTATTGTTGATAGCGGAAGCCAGAAAAACCTCATCTCAACAGACATCATCAAATAGTTGGGATTGTAGACAACACCACACCCGCAACCATATAACATCGAGTGATTTTGGCAAGGATGAGATATCCATGTCAACCAAAAGTGTCGATTGTCATACGACATCCAACCCTTCAAGGATGAGGTATTATGTGATGTTTCCCCACTGGATGTCTATGATGTTCTCTTGGGCCAACCATATATGTGGATACGCCGTGTTGTTTTTGAGTCTCGACCTCGTAGTGTCATTGTTACTTTGGAGGGTCATCTCTACATAATACCAAAGGTAGTTATGACTACTATTCCACCTAAAGGGTTCCGCAATGTAGTATCTCATACTGCAAAATTCATCTTCTTCACAATCTGTTCAAAAGGAGAACAAAAGGACACTGCAACCACTATAGCCTTGCCCCAAGCACCTTATATCCAACAGAAGTAGGTCGACAAGGCTGCAAAAAAGTCAAAATATTCCTTCTTCACATCACCCTCTCATGTATCTTAACTTGTTGAACAACCTCAAACTCAATAGGTTCGTGACAAATTTCCACAAACTGAGCAGCGCGAAGTCTCCCGCAAGACAAGCAACTCACCAAGATGCAGATTCAACAAACGCTTTTCCGTCTCCCCCGGGAAATCAATGCATTGGAGACCATTGATTCCTACTGAGGGAGGATTTATCCAGGTAGATATCGGTGGCCACCCACCTTTTCCAAAGGGCTCAAAAAAGTTTTCTGGCAATTTTGGAAATTTACTATTTTTAGCAGGTTTTAATTTTTAGGGCCATTTTGAGGGCCTAAATGAAGGTTTTTCGAGATATAGGTTCTTAAAGATAACCAAATGCATGATTGAGCCCCCAAAATGAATATCCTCGATGATACCTTTCTAACGAGCTATCATACGCCTAAAACAAAGATCGTATGCAAAATTTATGACCCCAGGAAGTTGATGTACTAACTTACCCAAACGGGGCCCACATGAATTTTGGCACTTCATCTTCTAGGGTTAGGTTTTTGGATGTCTAGAAATTTTTGCATTCTCGTTTATTGTAAAAAGGCCTTCAGAGCCTCATTGTAATCATCTTCTTCTGAATGCAAGTAGCCATCACATCTCTTCTTAGAGATAAGCTGCCACCATTCTAGCGAGTCTTTCAATCTATATTTTTACAGTCTCTATACATTTCTTTCATTAATAGAAATCATGTATTATTGTATATCTATGTTTATGGTTGCATCTGATACATTATGTTATATTATTGAGCATCTATGATATCTCTTTGCATTTCTTTATTATATCTCCGATCTCATTTTATGCTGAAAATAATCCGTATCAGTGGTATCAGAGCAGACTGCTCTTGGTTGTTTTTTTCGGTGCATGTCCCCAACGAGGTCCGAGTATAGAAATTTAGGTCTTGATCTTGTCTCTCTTGAATAAAATCACTCTCGCACACCCAAGAAACCCTCAATAGCGTAAGAAAAGAAAAACAATGGAGCAGACGATCCTATCAATCTGCTACTTGAGCAAGCTCTCACGCGACAAAGGGACGAAATGATGGAGAATTTTTCCCACATTCTTCAATGCCTGTCGATAGAAACATACGCATCTTCATCAAGTGGCCACTTTTTAGGCACCTCGCCCTTCAAGGTACAAGTTAATTTTGATATTCCTATATTTGAAGGACAGATAGATGCAAAAGCCCTAGAAAAATGGTTAACTTTGCTAGAAGGTTATTTCTCTATTCATAATTTTTCAGACAAAGGAAAGATTACCTTCGCACTCCTTAAAGCTCTCCTTCATGTCAAACATTGGTGGGAAACTTACTGGGAGAAAATTTCCACACAAGAGTCTAGAATATATCGGGTCAAGCCCACTTGGGACTTTTTGTGGATGCGGTAAAAGAACAATATTACCCCATTGGCAACTATGAGGACCAGTACATGAGATGGACCACATTGCGGCAAGAGAGGGGCCAAGAAGTTCCAGAGTTCACCAATACCTTCCATACCTTGCATACCAAGTTGGGTATCAAATACTCCGAGCGACATTTGGTTCTGAAATACCGTGGGGCTCTACACAGATACATCCAGACTGAAATGGATTTTTTGGACATCTCATCACTCAGTGCTTCTTATCGATATGTTGCTAAGACAAACATGGCCCTAAGACATAGGAAAAGAAGGGTCATGGGAAGACAAAGAAGGACACCATAAAATGGTGTGATTTTCACAAAATACCTTGGCACAACACCGATGAATGTCGCTCAAAACGGTCATTGGTGGCCGAGATCAAAGACAAGGAGCCGAACCCTAATTCAGAATATGATTCTGAAAATACTTGTAAAGGACAAATCATTGACGCAGACCCCACTGCTATTGTCACGACTACAACAATTCAACCAGAAGAACCAACAAATCCTGAAGAGGGGGAGCGCCTTTTTCATTAGCATATGTGGGTGAAGGGGACCCCACTGCATTTTATTGTTGATAGCGGAAGCTAGAAAAACCTCATCTCAACAGAGGTTGTCAAACAGTTGGGATTGTCGAAAACACCACACGCGCAACCATACAACATTGGGTGGCTTTGGCAAGGATGAGATCTTCGTGTCAGCCAACAGTGTCGATTGTCATACGACATCCAACCCTTCAAGGATGAGGTATTATGTGATGTTGCCCCACTGGATATCTGTTATGTTCTCTTGGGACAACCATATATGTGGAGACGACATGTTGTTTGTGATTCTCGACCCCGTAGTGTCATTGTTACTTTGGGGGGTCATCTCTACAGAATACCAGATGTAGTTTCGACTACTGTTCCACTTAAAAAGTTTCGCAAGGTAGTATCTCATACTGCAAAATTCAGCTTCTTCACAATCTGTTCAAAAGGAGAACAAAAGGAAACTGCAACCACTACAGCCTTGCCCCAAGCACCTTATATCCAACAGAAGCAGGTTGACAAGGCTGCAGTGAAGTGCAAATATTCCTTTTTCACATTTTCCTCTCATGTATATTGACTTGTTGAACATCCTCAACCTCAACAGGTTCATGACAGATTTTCACAAACTGAGTAGCACGACATCTCCAGCAAGACAAGCAGCTCACCAAGATGCAGATTCAACAAACACTTTTCCCTCTCCCCCAGGAACTCAACGCAATGGAGACCATTTCTTCCTAAAGAGGGAGGATTGATCCAGGTAGATATCGGTGGCCACCCACCTTTTCCAAATGGCTCAAAACAGTTTTCTGACAATTTTGGCAATTTACTATTTTTAGCAGGTTTTAACTTCCGGGGGGATTCTCAGGGCCTAAATGAAGATTTTTCAAGATAAAGTTTCTCAATGTTAGTTTAAGGCATGATTGAGACCCAAAAATGAATCTCCTCGAAGATAAATTTCCAACGAGCTATCATATCCCTAAAACAGAGATCGTATGCAAAAGTTACGACCCCGGGAAGTTGATGTACTAACTTACCCAAACGGGGCCCACATGACTTTTGGCGCTTCATCTCCTAGGGTTAGGTTTTTCAATGTCTAGGAATTTTGGCATTCCCATTTATTGTAAAAATATTTTTAGAGCCTCATTGTAATCATATTCTTGGGAATGCGAGTAGCCGTCACATCTCTTCTCAGAGATAAGCTACCACCATTCTAGCGAGTCATTCACTCTGTATTTTTACAGTCTCTGTACATTTGTTTCATTAATATAAATCATTTATTACTGTATGTATGTGTTTATGGCTGCATCTCTGATACATTCTGTTATATTATTGAATATCTGTGATATCTCTTTGCATTTCTTTATTATATCTCCGATCTCATTTCGTGCCAAAAATAATCTGGATCAGTGGTATAAGAGCAGACTGCTCTTGATTGTTCTTTTCAATGCATGTCCCCAACGAGGTCCGAGTATAGCAAGTTGGGTCTCGAGCTTGTCCCTCTTGAAGACAATCGCTCTCGCACACCCAAGAAACCCTCAATGGCGGAAGAAAAGAAAAACAATGGAGTAGACGATCCTATCAATTTGTTGCTTGAGCAAGCTCTCATGCGACAGAGAGATGAAATGATGGAGAATTTTCCCCACATCCTTCAATGACTGCTGATAGAAACAGGATAACCTTCATTAAGTGGCCACTTTGGAGGCACCTCACCATTCAAGGTACAAGTTAATTTTGATATTCCTGTATTTGAAGGACAGATAGATGCAGAAGTTCTAGAAAAATGGTTAACTCTGCTAGAAGGTTATTTCTCTGTTCACAATTTTTCAGACAAAGAAAAGATCACCTTCGCACTCCTTAAATCTCTCCCTCATGTCAAACATTGGTGGGAAAATTACTGGGAGCAAAGTTCCACGGAGGAGTCTGGAATATATGGGGGCTAGCCCACTTGGAAATTTTTTGTGGATGTGGTAAAATAACAGTATTACCCTGTTAGCAACTACGAGGACCAGTAAATGAGATGGACCACACTGCGACAAAAGAGGGGCCAAGAAGTTCTGGAGTTCACCAATACCTTCCATACCTTGTGCACCAAGTTGGGTATCAAAGACTCTGAGTGACATTTGGTTCTGAAATACCGTGGGGCTCTACAGAGATACATCTAGATTGAAATGGAATTTTTGGACATCTCATCACTCGGTGTTGCTTATCGATATGTTGTTAAAATTGAGCTCCAGAACAAACGAGAATTTGGGTCTACAAATCCACAACAACCAAAGTATGAAAAAAACGACCCTAACAAATAGTCCCCCGAAAACCAGTACAAGACACAGGAAAAGAAGGGTCACAGGAAGACAAAGAAGGACACCGAAAAATGGTGTGATTTTCACAAAATCCCCTGGCACAACATCGATGAATGTATCTCAAAACAATGATTGGTGGATGAGATCAAAGACAAGGAGCCAAACCCTGATTCAGAATCTGATTATTAAAATACTGGTAAAGGACAAATCATTGACGCAGACCCCACTGCTATTGTCATGACTGCAACAATTCCACCAGAAGAACCAATAGATCCTGAAGAGGAGGAGTGCCTTTTTCATTCACATATGTGGGTGAAGGGGATCCCGCTGCATTTTATTTGTGATAGTGGAAGTCAAGAAAACCTCATCTCAATAGAGGTCGTCAAGCAATTGGGATTGTCGATAACAACACAACTCCAACCATAAAATATTGGGTGGCTTCGGCAAGGATGAGATCTCTGTGTCAGCCAACAGTGTCGATTGTCATACAACATCCAACCCTTCAAGGATGAGGTATTATGTGATGTTTATCCACTGGATGTCTGTGATGTTCTCTTGGGCCAACCATATATGTTGAGATGCCATGCTGTTTATGAGTCTTGACCCTGTAGTGTCATTGTTACTTTGGGGGGTCATCTCTATAGAGTACCAGAGGTAGTTCCAACTACTGTTCCACCTAAAAAGTGCCACAATGTAGTATCTCATACTGCAAAATTCAACTTCTTCACAATCTGTTTAAAAGGAGAACAAAACGACACTACAACCACTACAGTCTTGCCCCAAGCACCTTATATCCAACAGAAGAAGGTCGACAAGTTTGTAGCAAAGTGCAAATATTCATTCTGCACATTTTCCTCTCATGTATATCAACTTGTTGAACAACTTCAACCTCAACAGGTTCATGACAGATTTCCACAAACTGAGCAGCGCGACGTCTCCAACAAGACAGGAAACTCACCAAGATGTAGATTCAACAAACGCTTTTCCCTCTCCCCCGAGATATCAATGCAATGGAGACTATTGCTTCTTAAGGAGGGAGGATTGATCTAGGTAGATATCGATGGCCACCCACCTTTTCCAAATGGCTCAAAACAGGTTTCTAGCAATCTAGACAATTTACTATTTTTAGCAGGTTTTAACTTACGGGGCCATTTTGAGGGACTAAATGAAGTTTTTTCAAGATCAAGTTTCTCGATGATAGCCAAAGGAATGATTGAGAACCCAAAATGAATCTTCTCGACGATACCTTTCCAACAAGCTATCATATGGCTAAAACATAGATCCTATGCAAAAGTTATGACCTCGGGAAGTTGATGTACTAACTTACCCAAACGGGGCCCACATGACTTTTGGCACTTCATCTCCTAGGGTTAGGTTTTTGGATGTCTAGGAATTTTGGCATTCCCATTTATTGTAAAAATGCCTTCAGAGCCTCATTGTAATCATCTTCTTGCGAATGCGAGTGGCTGTCACATCTCTTCTCAGAGATAAGCTACCACTATTAGAGCGAGTCTTTCACTTTCTATTTTTACAGTCTCTGTACATTTATTTCATTAACAGAAATCATGTATTAATGTATCTCTTTGTTTATGGTTGAAACTCTGATACATTATGTTATATTATTGAATATCTTTGATATCTCTTTGCATTTCTTTATTATATCACCGATCTCATTTCATGCCGAAATCAATCCGGATCAGTGGTATCATAACAAACTGCTCTTGATTGTTTTTTTCAGTGCATGTCCCCAACGAGGTCCAAGTATAACAAGTTGGGTCTCGAGGTTGTATCTCTTAAAGACAATTTCTCTCTCACACCTAAGAAACCCTCAATGGTGGAAGAAAAAAAAAACAATGGAGCAGACGATCCTATCAATCTGTTGCTTGAGCAAGATCTCACGTGACAGAGGGACGAAATGATGAAGAATTTTTCCCAAATACTTCAATGCCCGTCGATAGCAATAGATGCATCTTCATCAAGTGAAAACTTTGGAGGCACCTCGCCCATAAAGGTAAAAATTAATTTTGATATTCCTATATTTGAAGAATAGATAGATGCAGAAGCCCTAGAAAAATAGTTAACTCTGCTAGAAGGTTATTTCTCTGTTCACAATTTTTCAGACAAAGAAAATATCACCTTCGCACTCCTTAAATCTCTTCCTCATGTCAAACATTGGTGGGAAACTTACTGGGAGAAAAGTTCCACAGAGGAGTTTGGAATATATGGGGTCGATCCCACTTGGGACTTTTTTATGGATGCAGTAAAAGAACAATATTACCCTGTTGGAAAATATGAGGACCAGTACATGAGCTAGACCACACTACGGCAAGAGAAGGGCCTAGTTGTTCTGAGGTTCATCAATACTTTCCATACCTTGAACACAAAGATGTGTATCAAAGACTTCGAGTGATATTTGGTTCTGAAATATCGTGGGGCTCTACGTAGATACATCCAGACTGAAATGGATTTTTTGGACATCTCATCACTCGGTGCTGCTTATCGATATGCTGTTAAAATTGAGTAGAAATTTAAGCACCAGAACAAACAGGAATTCGAGTCTGCAAATCCACAACAACCAAAGTATGACAAAGACGACCCTAACAAACAGTCCCCCAAAAACCAGTACAAGACACAGGAAAGGAAGGGTCATGGGAAGACAAAGAAGGACACCAGAAAATTATGTGATTTGCACAAAAGCCCCTGAAACAACACCAATGAATGTCTCTCAAAACAGTCATTAGTGGTCGAGATCAAAGAAAATGAGCCAAACCCTGATTCAAAATTTGATTTTGAAAATAATTGTAAAGGACAGATCATTGACGCAGACCCTATTGCTATTTTTGCGACTGCAGCAATTCAACCAGAAGAACCAACAGATCCTGAAGAGGAGGAGCACCTTTTTCATTCACATATGTGGGTGAAGGGGACCCCACTGCATTTTATTGTTGATAGTGGAAGCCATAAAAACCTCATCTCAACAAAGGTCGTCAAACAGGTTGTATTATCGACAACACCACACCCGCAACCATACAACATCGGGTGGCTTCAGTAAGGATGAGAGCTCAGTGTCATCCAACATTGTTGATTGTCATACGTCTTCCAACCATTCAAGGATGAAGTATTATGTGATGTTGCCCCACTGGATTTCTATGATGTTATCTTGGGCCAACCATATATGTGGAGATGCCATGTTGCTTATGAGTCTCGACCTCGTAGTTTCATTGTTACTTTGGGGGGTCATATCTACAGAATACCGGAGGTAGTTCCGACTACTATTCCACCTAAAAGGTGCCGCAAGGTAGTATCTTACACTGCAAAATTTAGCTTCTTCGCAATCTGTTCGAAAGGAGAACAAAAGGACACTGCAACCACTACAGCCTTGCCCCAAGCACCTTATATCCAATAGAATAAAGTCGACATGGTTGTAGCAAAGTGAAAATATTTCTTCTACACATCGTCCTCTCATGTATCTCGACTTGTTGAACAGCCTCGACCTCAACAGGTTCATGACAGATTTCCACAAACTGAGTAGCACGACGTCTCCAGTAAGATAAGCAACTCACCAAGATGCAGATTCAACAAATGCTTTTCCCTCTCCCCCGGGATCTCAACGTAATGGAGACCATTTCTTCCTAAGGAGGGAGGATTGATCCAAGTAGATATTGGTGGCCACCCACCTTTTCCAAATGGCTCAAAACAATTTTCTGACAATTTTGACAATTTACTATTTTTAGTAGGTTTTAACTTCCATGGCCATTTTGAGGGCCTAATTGAAGGTTTTTTGAGATCGAGGTTCTCAATGATATCCGTAGGAATTATTGAGCACAAAAAATGGGTCTCTTCGAGAATTCCTTTCCAACGAACTATCATACGCCTAAAATTGTATGCAAAAGTTATGACCCCGAGAAGTAGATGTACTAACTTACCCAAACAGGGCCCACATAACTTTTGGCGCTTCATCTCCTAGGGTTAGGTTTTTGGATTTATAGGAATTTTGGCAATCCCGTTTATTGTAAAAAGGCCTTTACAGCCTCATTTTAATCAGCTTCTTGCGAATGCAAGTAGCCGTCACATCTCTTCTCAGAGATAAAAAGCCACCATTCTAGCGAGTTTTTCACTCTGTATTTTTACAGTCTCTGTACATTTCTTTCATTAATAGAAATCGTGTATTACTGTATATTTGTGTTTATGCTTGCATCTCTGATACATTCTGTTATATTATTGAATATCTGTGATATCTCTTTGCATTTCTTTATTATATCTATGATCTCATTTCGTGCCGAAAATAATCCGTATCAGTGGTATCAAACCAGACTTCTCTTGATTGTTTTTTTCAATGCATGTCCCCAACCAGAGTAAAATCTCTCTCGCACACCCAAGAAACCCTCAATGGCGGAAGAAAAGAAAAACAATGGTGCAGACGATCCTATCAATCTGTTTCTTGAGCAAGCTCTCACGCGACAGAGGGACGAAATGATGGAGAATTTTTCCCACATCCTTCAACGTCTTCCAATAGCAACAGGCGCATCTTCATCAAGAAACCACTTTGGAGGCACCTCGCCCATCAAGATACAAGTTAATTTTGATGTTCATGTATTTGAAGGATAGATAGATGCAAAATCCCTAGAAAAATGGTTAACTCTGCTAGAAGGTTATTTCTCTGTTCACAATTTTTCGGTCAAAGAAAATATCACCTTCGCACTCCTTAAATATATTCCTCATGTCAAACATTGGTGGGAAACTTACTGGGAGAAAAGTTCCACAGAGGAGTCTGGAATATATGGGGCTGAGCCCGCTTGGGACTTTTTTCTGCATGCGGTAAAAGACCAGTATTACCCTGTTGGCAACTATGAGGAACAGTTCATGAGATGGACCACACTACGGAAAGAGAGGGGTTAAGTAGTTCTGGACTTCACCAATACCTTCCATACCTTTCACACCAAGATGGGTATCAAATAATCTGAGCGACACTTGGTTCTGAAATACTGTGGGGCTCTACACAGATACGTCTAGATTGAAATGGATTTTTTGGACATCTCATCACTCGGTGCTGCTTATCGATATGTGGTTAAAATTGAGCATAAATTTAAGCACTAGAACAAACAAGAATTTGGGTCTGCAAATCCGCAACAACCAAAGTATGACAAAGACGACCCTAACAAACAGTCCCTTGAAAACCAGTAGAAGACACAGGAAAAGAAGGGTCACGGGAAGACAAACAAGGACACCTAAAAATGGTGTGATTTCCACAAAATCCTCTGGCACAACACTGATGAATGTCACTCAAAATAGTGATTGGTGGCCAAGATCAAAGACAAGGAGCCGAACCATGATTTTGAATATGATTATGAAAATACTGGTAAAGGAGAGATTATTGACGCAGACCCCACTGCTATTGTCACGACTGCAACAATTCAACTAGAAGAACCAACATATGTTGAAGAGGGGGAGCGCCTTTTTCATTCACAGATGTGGGTGAAGGGGGCCCCGCTGCATTTTATTGTTGATAGTGGAAGACAGAAAAACCTCATCTCAATAAAGGTCGTCAAACAGTTGGTATTGTTGACAACACCACACCCGTAGCCATACAACATCGGGTGGCTTTGGAAAGGATGAGAACTCTGTCAGCCAACAGTGTCGATTGTCATACTTCATCCAACCCTTCAAGGATGAGGTATTATGTGATGTTTCTCCACTGGATGTTTGTGATGTTCTCTTGGTCCAAGCATATATGTGGAGACGCCATGCTGTTTATGAGTCTCGACCCCGTAGTGTCATTGTTACTTTGGGGGTTCATCTCTATTGAATACCAGAGGTAGTTCTAACTACCGTTCCACCTAAAAAGTGACGCAAGCTAGTATCTAATACTGCAAAATTCAGCTTCTTCACAATCTGTTCAAAAGGAGAACAAAAGGACACTGCAACCACTACAGCCTTGCCCCAAGAACCTTATATTCAACATAAGCAGATCGACAAGGTTGCAGCAAAGTGAAAAGATTCCTTCTGCACATCGCCCTCTCATGTATCTTGACTTGTTGAACAGCCTCAACCTCAACAGGTTCATGACAAATTTCCAAAAACTGAGCAACGCGATGTCTCCAACAAGACAAGTAGCTCACCAAGATGCAGATTCAACAAATGCTTTTCCTTCTCCCTGGGGAACACAATGCAATAGAGACCATTGCTTCCTAATGAGTGATTATTGATCCAGGTATATATTGGTGGCCACCCACCTTTTCCAAATGGCTCAAAACAATTTTTTGGCAATTTTGGCAATTTATTATTTTTAGGAGGTTTTAACTTTCGGGGCCATTTTGAGGGCCTAAATGAAGGTTTTTAGAGATATATGTTCTTAATGATAACAAAAGGCATGATTGAGCCCCAAAAATGAATCTCCTTGATGATACCTTTCCAACGAGCTATCATACACCTAAAACAAAGATCGTATGCAAAAGTTACGACCCCAGGAAGTTGATGTACTAACTTACCCAAACGGGGCCCACATGACTTTTGGCGCTTCATCTCCTAGGGTTAGGTTTTTGGATGTCTATAAATTTTGGCATGCCTGGTTATTGTAAAGAGGCCTTCAATGCCTCATTGTAATCATCTTCTTGCGAATGCAAGTAGCCGTCACATCTCTTCTCAGAGATACGCTGCCACCATTCTAGCGAGTCTTTCACTCTATATTTTTACAGTCTCTGTACATTTATTTCATTAATAGAAATCATGTATTACTGTATATCTGTGTTTATGGTTGCATCTCTAATACATTATGTTATATTATTGAGTATTTGTGATATCTCTTTGCATTTCTTTATTATATCTCTGATCTGATTTCGTGCTGAAAATAATCCGTATCAGTTGTATCAGAACAGACTACTCTTGGTTGTTTTTTTCGGTGCATTTGTCGAACGAGGTCCAAGTATAGCAATTTGGGTCTCGATCTTGTCTCTCTTGAATACAATTGCTCTCGCACATCCAAGAAACCCTTAATGGCGGAAGAAAAGAAAAACAATGGAGCAGACAATCCTATCAATCTGCTGCTTGAGAAAGCTCTCACGTGACAAAGGGATGAAATGATGGATAATTTTGCCCACATTCTTCAACGCCTGCCGATAACAACAGACACATCTTCATCAAGCGACCACTTTGTAGGCACCTCACCCTTCAAGTTACAAGTTAATTTTGATATTCCTATATTTGAAGGACAGATAGATGGGTAAAATCATGAATCTGGGTAACACTTTCGTGACAATCGGGTCTCCAAAATTTCTAGCGGCAATTTTTCTGTCGAACAAATGTTTATTTCGGCCGAAATATTTTTCGGCCAAAAATTTTCACGTTAAATTTAACAGTGCCCTTGAAATTCGTGTACAATGTTTTTTGGATGAATTATTTTCCCATGGTAAGCATAGTTCGTCCGAAACGTTTATTTTTAATGGATTCCGTTAAAAAATAGGTTTCGACCGAAAGAATATTTCGGCCGAAAACTTGAAAATGAGACTGTTTGTAGGAAACTGCAAATTCTCTCCATCTTCATCTTTGGAGGTAGCGGACTCCTACAAATACTCAGAATTTAGTTTGAGAATTGATACCAACATTTTTAAAATTGAATCTTCTTTCATTGGGTATAATTTGTTTTCATTTTCATTGTTTTTATCTAATTTTATTTAATTTTATAAAAAAATCATTGCATAATATTTTTAGGTGAGATTATGATTCGGTGAAATGAAAAATTCATATCTCTAAAAATGCACAACGAAAAATTATGGAAAATTTATATTAATAATTGTTAAACTTTTCTCTTCAAAAGGGTATTTTTAGATTTTATTTTTAAGTAAAAATTAAGATAGATACAAGGTGTAGAAAAATACATGTTTAAAATCTGCAACGTTTTCATCTTGGTCAACTTAAAAAAATTCTAGAAATTATAATATTCATCTGTTAGATTCAAAATTATAGTCATAATAAAATAGAGTCTCTGTAGATTGTTGCAGTATATTTCATTTCTTAAAAACATAAGTTTAATAATAGATACATTGTTGTGGAAAACAATAACTCATTATCATTCCTTTCATGTTTAAGGAACATACTGTTAAACAATTGTCAAATTGACATATCAAATCTTGATACTAAAAAAATTGAAAAATAGTCATTAGAAATATAACAAAATTATTCACAAGTTTTGTTTTTACTATAAAGTGAAATTTTAAATAAAAAAAATATTTTTGTATGCTGGAAGTTGAAGAACTTGTGAAAATACAGTTTTTTTTGTCATAAAACAAGCAAAAGTGTTACCCATCTTCATGATTTTACCCAGATGCAGAAGCCCTAGATAAATGGTTAACTTTGCTAGAAGGTTATTTCTCTGTTCATAATTTTTTAGAAAAAGAAAATATCACCTTCGCACTCCCTAAAGCTCTCCCTCATGTCAAACATTGGTGGGAAACTTACTAGGAGCAAAGTTCCACATAAGAGTCTGGAATATATGGGGTCGATCCCATTTGGGAATTTTTTGTGGATGCGGTAAAAGAACAATATTACCCCGTTGGCAACTATGAGGACCAGTAGATGAGATGGACCGCACTGTGGCAAGAGAGGGGTCAAGAAATTCCAGAGTTCACCAATACCTTCCATACCTTGTGCACCAAGTTGGGTATCAAAGACTCCGAGCAACATTTGGTTCTGAAATACCATGGGGCTCTAAACAGATACATCCAAACTGAAATGGATTTTTTGGACATCTCATCACTCGGTGCTGCTTATCGATATGCTGTTAAAATCGGACAGAAATTTAAGCACCAGAACAAACGGGAATTTGGGTCTGCAAATCCGTGACAACCAAAGTATGAAAAAGACGACCCTAACAAATAGTCCCCCGAAAACTAGTACAAGACATAGGAAAAGAAGGGTCACGGGAAGACAAAGAAGGACACCAGAAAATGTTGTGATTTCCACAAAAGCCCCTGGCACAACACTGATGAATGTTGCTCAAAATAGTCATTAATGGTCGAGATCAAAGACAAGGAGCCGAACCCTAATTCAGAATCTAATTCTGAAAATACTGGTAAAGGATGGATCATTGACGCAGACACAACTCCTATTGTCGCGACTGCAACAATTCAACCAGAAGAGTCAACAGATTCTGAAGAGGGGGAGCATGTTTTTCATTCACATATGTGGGTGAAGGGGACCCTGCTGCATTTTATTGTTGATATCAGAAGCTAGAAAAACCTCATCTCAATAGAGGTTGTCAAACAGTTGGGATTGTCAACAACACCACACCCACAACCATACAACATCGGGTGGCTTCGACAAGGATGAGATTTTCATGTCAGCCAATAGTGTCGATTGTCATATGAAATCCAACCCTTCAAGCATGAGGTATTATGTGATGTTTCAACACTCTATGTCTGTGATGTTCTCTTGGGCCAACCATATATGTGGAGATGCCATGATGTTTGTGATTCTCGACCCCGTAGTGTCATTGTTACTTTGGGGGGTCATCTCTACAGAATACTAGAGGTAGTTCTGACTACTGTTCCACCTAAAAAGTGTTGCAAGGTAGTATCTCATACTGCAAAATTCAGCTTCTTCACAATCTGTTCAAAAGGAGAACAAAACGACACTGCAACCAGTATAGCCTTGCCCCAAGCACCTTATATCCAACAGAATCAGGTCGACAAGGATGCAACAAAGTGCAAATATTCCTTCTGAACATCATCCTCTCATTTATCTTGACTTGTTGAATATCCTTAACCTCAACACGTTCGTGACAGATTTCCACAAACTGAGTAGCGCAACATCTCCAACAAGACAAGCAGCTCACCAAGATGCAGATTCAACAAACACTTTTCCCTCTCCCCCGGGAAATCAACGCAATGGAGACCATTTCTTCCTAAGGAGGGAGTAAATATCTAGGTAGATATCGGTGGCCACCCACCTTTTCCAAATGGCTCAAAACAATTTTCTGGCAATTTTGGCAATTTACTATTTTTAGCAGGTTTTAACTTCCGGGGCCATTTTCAGGGCCTAAATGAAGGTTTTTCGAGATCAAGTTTCTCAATGATAGTTGAAGGCATGATTGACACAACAAAATGAATCTCCTCAAATATAACTTTCCAATGAGCTATCATATGCCTAAAACAAAGATCATATGCAAAAGTTATGACCCCGAGAAGTTGATGTACTAACTTACCCAAATGGGGTCCACATGACTTTTGGCGCTTCATCTCGTAGGGTTAGGTTTTTCGATGTATCAGAATTTTGGCATTCCCGTTTATTGTAAAAAGGCCTTCAGAGCCTCATTGTAATCATATTCTTACGAATGTGAGTAGCCGTCACATCTCTTCTCAGAGATAAGCTGCTACCATTCTAGCGAGTCTTTCACTCTCTATTTTTACAATCTTTGTACATTTGTTTCATTAATAGAAATCATGTATTACTGTATATCTGTGTTTATGGTTGCATCTATGATACATTCTATTACATTATTGAATATATGTGATATCTCTTTGCATTTCTTTATTATATCTCCAATCTCATTTCGTGCCAAAAATAATCTGGATCAGTGGTATAAGAGTAGACTGCTCTTGATTGTTTTTTTCAGTGCATGTCCCCAACGAGGTCCGAGTATAGAAAGTTGGGTCTCGAGCTTGTCTCTCTTGAAGGCAATTTCTCTCGCACACCCAAGAAACCCTTAATGGCGGAAGAAAATAAAAACAATGGAGCAGACGATCCTATCAATCTGTTGCTTGAGCAAGCTCTCACATGACAGAGGGACAAAATGATGGAGAATTTTTCCCACATCCTTCAACGACTGCCGATAGCAACAGGCGCATCTTCATTAAGCGATCACTTTGGAGGCACCTCACCATTCAAGGTACAAGTTAATTTTAATATTCCTGTATTTGATGGATAGATAGATGCAGAAGCCCTAGAAAAATGGTTAACTCTGCTAGAAGGTTATTTCTCTGTTCACAAATTTTCAGACAAAGAAAAAATCACCTTCGCACTCCTTAAATCTCTCCCTTATGTCAAACATTGGTGGGAAACTTACTGGGAACAAAGTTCCACAGAGGAGTCTGGAATATATGGGGCCGAGCCCACTTGGAACTTTTTTGTGGATGCGGTAAAAGAATAGTATTACCCTGTTAGCAACTACGAGGACCAGTAAATAAGATGGACCACATTGCGGAAAGAGAGGGGTCAATCAGTTTAGAGTTCATCAGTACCTTCCATACCTTGTGCACCAAGTTGGGTATCAAAGACTCTGAGCGACATTTGGTTCTGAAATACCGTGGGGCTCTACACAGATACATCTAGATTGAAATGGAATTTTTGGACATCTCATCACTCAGTGCTACTTATCGATATGTTGTTAAAATTGAGCACTAGAAAAAACGAGAATTTGAGTCTGCAGATCCGCAACAACCAAAGTATGACAAAAATGACACTAACAAACAGTCCCTCAAAAACTAGTACAAGACACAATAAAAGAAGGGTCACGGGAAGACAAAGAAAGACACCGAAAAATGGTGTGATTTCCAAAAAAATCCCTTGGCACAACACCAATGAATGTTGCTCAAAATAGTCATTGGTGGCTGAGATCAAAGACAAGGAGTCGAACCCTGATTCAGAATCTGATTATGAAAATACTGGTAAATGACAGATCATTGACGCAGACCCCACTACTATTGTCACGACTGCAACAGCTCAACCAAAAGAACCAACAGATTCTAAAGAGGGGGAGTGCTTTTTTCATTCACAGATGTGGGTGAAGGGGACCCCACTGCATTTTATTTGTGATAGAAGAAGCCAAAAAAACCTCATCTCAATAGAGGTCTTCAAACAATTGGGATTGTCGACAACACCACAACTGCAACCATACAACATCGGGTGGCTTCGACAAGGATGAGATCTCTGTGTCAGCCAATAGTGTCGATTGTCATACAACATCCAATCCTTCAAGGATGAGGTATTATGTGATGTTTACCCACTGGATGTCTATGATGTTCTCTTGGACCAACCATATATGTTGAGATGCCATGTTGTTTATGAGTCTCGACCTCATAGTGTCATTGTTACTTTGGGGGGTCATCTCTACAGAGTACTAGAGGTAGTTTCGACTACTGTTCCACCTAAAAGGTGCCGCAAGGTAGTATCTCATACTGGAAAATTCAGCTTCTTCACAATCTGTTCAAAAGGAGAACAAAATGACACTGCAACCACTACAGCCTTACCCCAAGCACCTTATATCCAATAGAAGTAGGTCAACAAGGATTTATAAAAGTGCAAAGATTCCTTCTGCACATCATCCTCTCATTTATCTCGACTTGTTGAACAGTCTCAACCTCAATAGGTTCGTGACAGATTTCCACAAACTGAGCAACACGACGTCTCCAAGAAGACAGGCAACTCACCAAGATGCAGATTCAACAAACGCTTTTCCCTCTCCCTCGAGATCTCAATGCAATGGATACTATTTCTTCCTAGAGAGGGAGGATTGATCCAGGTAGATATCGGTGTCCACCCACCTTTTCCAAATCGCTCAAAACAGTTTTCTGGCAATCTTGAAAATTTACTATTTTTAGCAGGTTTTAACTTACAAGGCCATTTTGAGGGCCATTTTGAGCACCCAAAATGAATCTCCTCGATGATACCTTTCCAACGAGTTATCATTCACCTAAAACAGAGATCATATGCAAAAGTTATGACCTCGGGAAGTTGATGTACTAACTTACCCAAACGGGGCCCACATGACTTTTGGTGCCTCATCTCCTAGGGTTAGGTTTTTGGATGTCTAGGAATTTTTTCATTCCCATTTATTGTAAAAATTCCTTCAGAGCCTCATTTTAATCATCTTTTTGCGAATGCGAGTAGCCGTCACATCTCTTCTCAGAGATAACCTGCCACCATTCTAGCGATTCTTTCACTCTCTATTTTTACAGTCTCTGTACATTTATTTCATTAATAGAAATCATGTATTACTGTATATATTTGTTTATGGTTGCATCTTTGATACATTCTGTTATATTATTGAATATCTATGATATCTCTTTGCATTTCTTTATTATATCACCGATCCCCAACGAGGTCCAAGTATAGCAATTTGGGTCTCGAGGTTGTCTCTCTTAAAGACAATTTCTCTCTCACACCCAAGAAACCCTCAATGGTGAAAGAAAAGAACAACAATGGAGCAGACGATCCTATCAATCTGTTGTTTGAGCAAGCTCTCACGCGACAAATGGACGAAATGATGGAGAATTTTTCCCACATCCTTCAATGCCTGCCAATAGCAAGAAGCGCATCTTCATCAACTGGAAACTCTGGAGGCACCTCACCCATCAAGGTACAAGTTAATTTTGATATTACTGTATTTGAAGGATAGATAGATGCAGAAGCCCTAGAAAAATGGTTAACTCTGCTAGAAGGTTATTTCTCTGTTCACAATGTTTTGGACAAAGAAAATATCATCTTTGCACTCCTTAAAGCTCTCCCTCATGTCAAACATTGGTGGGAAACTTATTGGGAGAAAATTTCCACAGAGGAATCTGGAATATATGGGGCCAAGCCCATTTGGGAATTTTTTGTGGATGCGGTAAAAGAACAGTATTACCTTGTTGGCAAATACGAGGACCAGTACGTGAGCTAGACCACACTACGGCAAGAGAAGGGCCAAGCAGTTCGGGAGTTCATCAATACTTTTCGTACGTTGCACACCAAGCTGGGTATCAAAGACTCTGAGCGACATTTGGTTCTGAAATACCATGGGGCTCTACACAGGTACATCTAGAGTAAAATGGATTTTTTGGACATCTCATCACTCGGTGCTGCTTATCGATATGATGTTAAAATTGAGTAGAAATTTAAGCACCAGAACAAATGGGAATTTGGGTCTGCAAATCCAAAACAACCAAAGTATGAAAAAGACAGACCTAACAAACAGTCCCCCAAAAACCAGTACAAGACATAGGAAAGGAAGGGTCACGGGAAGACAAAGAAGGAAACCAGAAAATTGTGTGATTTGCACAAAATCCCCTGGCACAACACCGATGAATGTCTCTCAAAACAATAATTGGTGGTCGAGATCAAAGACAAGGAGCCGAACCCTGATTCAAAATCTGATTTTGAAAATACTGGTAAATGACATATCATTGACGAATACCCCACTGCTATTTTCGCGACTGCAACAATTCAACCAGAAGAACCAACAGATCCTGAAGAGGGGGAGCACCCTTTTCATTCACGGATGTGGGTGAAGGGGACCCCACTTCATTTTATTGTTGATAGCGGAAGCCAAAAAAACCTCATATCAACAAAGGTCGTCAAATAGGTTGGATTGTCGACAACACCACACACGCAACCATACAACATCGGGTGGCTTCAGCAAGGATGAGAGCTCCGTGTTAGCCGACAATGTTGATTTTCATACATCATCCAACCCTTCAAGGATGAGGTATTATGTGATGTTGCCCCACTGGATGTCTGTGATGTTCTCTTGGGCCAACCATATATGTGGAGATGCCATGCTATTTATGAGTCTCAACCCCATAGTGTCATTTTTACTTTGGGGGGTCATCTCTATAGAATACCAGAGGTAGTTACGAATACTATTCCACCTAAAAGGTTCCGCAAGGTAGTATCTCATACTGCAAAATTCAACTTCTTCATAATCTGTTCAAAAGAAGAACAAAATGACACTGCAACCACTACAGCCTTGCCCCAAGCACCTTATATCCAATAGAAGAGGGTCAACAAGGATATAGGAAAGTGTAAGGATTTATTCTACACATTGTCCTCTCATTTATCTCGACTTGTTGAACAGCCTCAAATTCAACAGGTTCATGACAGATTTCCACAAACTGAGCAACGCGACGTCTCCAGTAAGACAAGCAACTCACCAAGATGCAGATTCAACAAACGCTTTTCCCTCTCCCACGGGATCTCAACGCAATGGAGACCATTTCTTCCTAAGGATGGAGGATTGATCCAGGTAGATATTGGTGGCCACCCACCTTTTCCAAATGGATCAAAACAGTATTCTGGCAATTTTGGCAATTTACTATTTTTAGCAGGTTTTAACTTACGGGGCCATTTTTAGGGCCTAAATGAAGGTTTTTAGAGATAAAGGTTATCAATGATATCTGATAGCATGACTAAGCATAAAAAATTAATCTCCTCGACGATACCTTTCCAACGAGCTATCATACGCCTAAAACAAAGATCGTATGTAAAAGTTATGACCTCGGGAAGTTGATGTACTAACTTACCCAAACAGGGCACACATGACTTTTGGTGCTTCATCTCCTAGGGTTAGGTTTTTGGATGTATAGGAATTTTGGCATTCTCATTTATTGTAAAAAGGCCTTTAGAGCCTCATTGTAATCATCTTCTTGCAAATGCAAGTAGCCGTCACATCTCTTCTCAGAGATAAGCTACCACCATTCTAGTGAGTCTTTCACTCTGTAGGGACAACGAGGTCCTAGTATAGAAAGTTGGGTCTCGAACTTGTCTCTATTGAAGATAATTGTTCTCGTACACCCAAGAAACCCTCAATGGTGGAATAAAAGAAACACAATGGTGCAGATGATCCTATCAATCTGTTGCTTGAGCAAGTTCTCACGCGACAGAGGGACGAAATGATGGAGAATTTTTCCCACATCCTTCAATGTCTGCTGATAGAAACAGGCACATCTTCATCAAGCGGCCACTTTGGAGGAACCTCTCCCATCAAGGTACAAGTTAATTTTGATATTCATGTATTTGAAGGATAGATAGATGCAGAAGATCTAGCAAAATGGTTAACTCTGCTAGAAGGTTATTTCTCTGTTCACAATTTTTCGGACAAAGAAAATATCACCTTCTCACTCTTTAAAGATCTCCCTCATGTCAAACATTGGTGGGAAACTTACTGGGAGAAAATTTCCACAGAGGAGTCTGGAATATATGGGGCCGAGCCCACTTGAGACTTTTTTGTGCATGCGGTAAAAGAACAGTATTACCCTGTTGGCAACTATGCAGACTAGTGCATGAGATGGACCACACTACGACAAGAGAGGGGCCAAGCAGTTATGGACTTCACCAATACCTTTCATACCTTGCACGTCAAGCTGGGTATCAAAGACTCCAAGCGATATTTGGTTTTGAAATACCGTGGGGCTCTACATAGATACATCCAGACTGAAAATGATTTTCTGGACATTTCATCACGCGATGTTGCTTATCGATATGCAGTTAAAATTGAGCAGAAATTTAAGCACCAGAGCAAATGGGAATTTGGGTATGCAAATCTGCAACAACCAAAGTATGAAGAAGACGTCCCTAAAAAACAGTCCCCTAAAAACTAGTAGAAGATAAAGGAAAATAAGGGTCACAGAAAGACAAAGGACACCTAAAAATGGTGTGATTTCCACAAAATCCCTTGGAACAACACCGATGAATGTCGCTCAAAATAGTCATTGGTTTCCAAGATCAAAGACAAGGAGACGAACCCCGATTCTGAATCTAATTCTGAAAATACTGGTAAAGGAGAGATTATTGACGCAGACCCCACTGCTATTATCGCGACTGCAACAACTCAACCAGAAGAACCAACAAATCTTGAAGAGGGGGAGCACCTTTTTCATTCACAGATGTGGGTGAAGGGGATCCCACTGCATTTTATTGTTGATATCGAAAGCCAGAAAAACCTCATCTCAATAGAGGTCATCAAACAGTTGGGATTGTTGACAACACCACACCCGCAGCCATACAACATCGGGTGGCTTCGGCAAGGATGAGATCTTCGTGTCAGCCAACAGTGACGATTGTCATACTTCAAGGATGAGGTATTATGTGATGTTTCCCCATTGGATGTCTGTGATGTTCTCTTGGGATAACCATATATGTGGAGACGCCATGTTGTTTATGAGTCTCGACCCCGTAGTGTCATTGTTACTTTGGGGGTTCATCTCTACAGAATACCAGAGGTAGTTCTGACTAATGTTCCACCTAAAAAGTGCCACAAGGTAGTATCTCATACTGCAAAATTCAGCTTCTTCACAATCTGTTCAAAAGGAGAACAAAAGGACACTGCAACCACTACAACCTTGCCCCAAGCACCTTATATCCAACAGAAGCAGGTCGACAAGGTTGCAACAAAGTGAAAAGATTGATTCTGCACATCGTCCTCTCATGTATCTCAACTTGTTGAACAACCTCAACCTCAATAGGTTCATATATATCGGTGGCCACCCACCTTTTCCAAATGGCTCAAAACAATTTTCTAACAATTTTGACAATTTACTATTTTTAGCAGGTTTTAACTTTCGGGGCCATTTTGAGGGCCTAAATGAAGGTTTTTCAATATTAAGGTTTTCAATGATGATGAATGCATGATGGGGCCCCCAAAATGAATCTCATCGACGATACCTTTCCAACGAGGTATCATACGCCTAAAACAAAGATCGTATCCAAAAGTTACGACCTCGGGATGTTGATGTACTAACTTACCCAAACGAGGCCCACATGAATTTTGGCGCTTCATCTCCTAGGGTTAGGTTTTTGGATGTATAGGAATTTTTTCATTCCTATTTATTGTAAAAAGGCCTTCAGAGCCTCATTATAATCATCTTCTTGCGAATGCGAGTAGCCGTCACATCTCTTCTCGGAGGCAAGTTTCCACCATTCTAGCAAGTCTTTCACTTTGTATTTTTACGGTCTCTGTACATTTCTTTCATTAATAGAAATCGTGTATTACTGTATATATGTGTTTATGGTTGCATCTCTGACACATTATGTTATATTATTGAATATCAGTGATATCTCTTTGCATTTATTTATTATATCTCTGATCTCATTTCGTGTCGAAAATAATCCGGATCAGTGGTATCAGAGCAGACTGCTCTTGATTTTTTTTTCAGTGCATGTCCCCAACGAGGTCTGAGTATAGCAAGTTGGGTCTCGAGATTTTCTCTCTTGAAGACAATCGCTCTCGCACACCCAAGAAATCCTCAATGGAGAAAGCAAAGAAAAAAAATGGAGCAGACGATCCTATCAATCTGTTGCTTGGGCAAGCTCTCATGCGACAGAGTGACGAAATGATGGAGAATTTTTCCCACATCCTTCAACACCTACCGATAGCAACAGGCTCATCTTCATCAAGCGGCCACTTTGGAGGCACCTCTCCCTTCAAGGTACAAGTTAATTTTTATATTCCTGTATTTGAAGGACAGATAGATGCAGAAGCCCTAGAAAAATGGTTAACTCTGCTAGAAGGTTATTTCTCTGTTCATAATTTTTCGGATAAGGAAAAGATCACCTTCGCACTCCTTAAATCTCTCCCTCATGTCAAACATTGGTGGGAAACTTACTGGGAGAAAAGTTCCACAGAGGAGTCTGGAATATATGGGGCTGAGCCCACTTGGGATTATTTTGTGGATGTGGTAAAAGAATAGTATTACCCTGTTGGAAACTATGAGGAACAATACATGAGATAGACCACATTGCGACAAGAGAAGGGCCAAGCAATTCCGGAGTTCACCAATACCTTCTATACCTTGCACACCAAGATGGGTATCAAAGACTATGAGTGACATTTGGTTTTGAAATACCATGGGGCTCTACACAGATACATCCAAATTGAAATGGATTTTCTGGACATCTCATCACTCGGTGTTGCTTATCAATATGCTGTTAAAATTGAGAAAAAAATTAAGCACCAGAACAAACGGGAATTCAGGTCTGCAAATCCGCAAGAACCAAAGTATGACAAAGACGAACCTAACAAACAATCCTTCGAAAAATAGTACAAGACACAAGAAAAGAAGGGTCACGGGAAGACAAAGAAGGACACCGAAAAATGGTGTGATTTCCACAAAAGCCCTTGGCACAACATCGATGAACGTCACTCAAAACAATCATTGGTGGCCGAGATCAAAGACAAGGAGCGAAACCCTAATTTAGAATCTGATTCTAAAAATACTAGTAAAGGACAGATCATTGGCGTAGAATCCACTGCTATTGTCACGACTGCAGCAATTCAACCAGAAGAACCAATAGATATTGAAGAGGGGGAGTGCCTTTCTCATTCACAGATGTAGATGAAGGGGATCCCGCTGCATTTTATTATTGATAGAAGAAGCCAGAAAAACCTCATCACAACAGAGGTCGTCCAATAGTTGGGATTGTCAACAACACCACACCCGCAACCATACAACATCAGGTGGTTTCGGCAAGGACGAGATCTTCGTGTCAGCCAACAGTGCCAATTTTCATATGGAATCCAACTCTTCAAGAATGAAGTATTATGTGATGTTTCCTCACTGGATGTCTGTGATGTTCTCTTGGGCCAACCATATATGTGGAGAAGCCATGTTGTTTATGAGTCTCGACATCATAGTGTCATTGTTACTTTGGGGGGTCATCTCTACAGAATACAAAAGGTAGTTCTTACTACTGTTCCACCTAAAAAGTGTCACAAGGTAGTATCTCATACTGCAAAATTCAGCTTCTTCACAATCTGCTCAAGAGGAGAAGAAAAAGACACCGCAACCACTACAGCCTTTCCCCAAGCACCTTATATCCAACAGAAGCAAGTCAACATGGATGCAGCAAAGTGCAAATATTCCTTCTCCACATCGTCCTCTCATGTATCTTGACTTGTTGAACAACCTCAACCTCAATAGGTTCATGACATATTTCCACAAACTGAGCAACACGACGTCTCCAACAAGAGAAGCATCTCACCAAGATGTAGATTCAACAAATGTTTTTCCCTCTCCCCCAAGAACTCAATGCAATGGAGACCATTTCTTCCTAAGGAGGGAGGATTGATCCAAGTAGATATCGGTTGCCACCCACCTTTTCTAAATGGCTCAAAATAGTTTTCTGGTAATTTTGACAATTTACTATTTTTAGCAGGTTTTAACTTCTGGGGCCATTTTGTGGGCCTAAACGAAGGTTTTTTAGATCGAGGCTGTCAATGATGGCCTAAGGCATGATCCATCCCCCAAAATATATCTCCTCGATTTTACCTTTCCAACGAGCTATCATACGCCTAAAACAAAGATCGTATGCAAACGTTACGACCCCAGGAAGTTGATGTACTAACTTACCCAAACGGGGCCCACATGACTTTTGGCGCTTCACCTCCTAGGGTTAGGTTTTTGGATGTATAGAAATTTTGGCATTTATGTTTATTATAAAAATGCCTTCAGAGGCACATTGTAATCATCTTCTTGAGAATGGGATTAATTGTCACATCTCTTCTCAGAGATAAGCTGCCACCATTCTAGCGAGTATTTCACTCTATATTTTTACAGTCTCTGTACATTTCTTTCATTAATAGAAATTGAGTATTACTGTATATCTGTGTTTATGGTTGCATCTCTGATACATTCTATTATATTTTTGAATATCTTTGATATCTCTCTTCATTTCTTTATTATATCTTCGATCTCATTTTGTGTCGAAAATAATCCAGATCAGTTGTATCAGAACAGACTACTCTTGATTGATTTTTTAGTGCATGTCCCCAGCGAGGTCCGAGTATAGAAAGTTTATTCTCAAGCTTGTCTCTATTGAAGACAATATCTCTCACACACCCAAGAAACCCTCAATGGCGGGAGAAAATAAAAACAATGGAGTAGACGATCCTATCAATTTGTTGCTTGAGCAAGCTCTCATGCGATAGAGGGACGAAATGATGGAGAACTTTTCCCACATCCTTCAATGCCTACCGATAGCAACAGAAGCATCTTCATCAAGCAGCCACTTTGGAGGCACCTCACCCTTAAAGGTACAAGTTAATTTTGATATTCATGTATTTGAAGAAAAGATAGATGCAGAAGCCCTAGAAAAATGGTTAACCCTACTAGAAGGTTATTTCTCTGTTCACAATTTTTCGGACAAAGAACCTATCACCTTCGCACTCCTTAAATCTCTCCCTCATGTCAAACATTGGTGGGAAACTTTCTGGGAGAAAAGTTCCACAGAGGATTCTGGAATATATGGGGCCAAGCACACTTGGGACTTTTTTGTGCATGCGGTAAAAGAATAGTATTACACTGTTGGCAACTATGAGGACCAGTACATGAGATGGACCACACTGCGGCAAGAGAGGGGCCAAGGATTTTCGGAGTTCACCAATACTTTCTATACCTTGAGCACCAATCTGGGTATCAAACACTCTAAGCAACATTTGGTTCTGAAATACCGTGGGGCTCTACACAGATACATCTAGACTGAAATGGATTTTCAGGAAATCTTCATTAGTCGGTGCTGCTTATCGATATGTTGTTAAAATTGAGTAGAAATTTCATGACCAGAACAAAGGGGAATTCGGGTCTGCAAATCCACAACAAACAAAGTATGGTAAAGATGACCCTAACAAACAGTCCCCCAAAAACCAGTACAAGACACAGGAAAAAAAGGTTCACGTGAAAACAAAGAAGGACACCGGTAAATGGTGTGATTTTCACAAAATCCCCTGGCACAACACCGATGAATGTCACTCAAAATAGTCATTGGTGGCCGAGATCAAAGACAAGGAGTTGAACCCTGATTCAGAATCTAATTATGAAAATACTAGTAAAGGATAGATCATTCACGCAGACCCCGCTGCTATTGTCGTGACTGCAACAATTCAATGAGAAGAACCAACAGATCCTTAAGAGGGGGAGTGATTTTTTCATTCAAATATGTGGGTGAAGGGGACCCCACTGTATTTTATTGTTGATAGCGGAGGCCAGAAAAACCTCATCTCAGCAGAGGTCGTCAAATAGTTGGGATTGTCGACAACACCACACCCACAGCCATACAACATTGGGAAAACTTCCCCAAGGATGAGATCTCTCTGTCAGCAACAATGTTGATTGTCATACAGCATCCAATCCTTCAAGGATGAGGTATTATGTGATGTTTCCCCACTGGATGTTTGTGATGTTCTCTTGGGCCAACCATATATGTGGAGACACCATGTTGTTTATGAGTCTCGACCCCGTAGTGTCATTGTTACTTTGGGGGGTCATCTCTACAGAATACCAGAGGTAGTTTCGAATACTGTTCCACCTAAAAAGTGCCGCAAGGTAGTATCTCATACTGCAAAATTCATCTTCTTTATAATTTGTTCAAAAGGATAACAAAAGGACACTGCAACCACTACAGCCTTGCCCCAAGCACCTTATATCCAAAAGAAGCAGGTCGACAATGCTATAACAAAGTGAAAAGATTCCTTCTACACATTGTCCTCTCATGTATATTGACTTGTTGAATAGCTTCAACCTCAACAGGTTTGTGACATATTTCAACAAACTGAGCAGCGCGATGTCTCCAGCAAGACAAGCAGCTCACCAAAATGCAGATTCAACAAACGCTTTTCGCTCTCCCTTGAGAACTCAAAGAAATGGAGACCATTGCTTCGTAAGGAGGGAGGATTGATCCAGGTAGATATCGGTGGCCACCCACCTTTTCCAAATGGCTCAAAACAGTTTTCTGGCAATTTTGGAAATTTACTATTTTTAGCAGGTTTTAACTTTTGGGGCCATTTTGAGGGCCTAAATGAAGATTTTTCGAGATCAAGGTTCTCAATTATATATGAAGGCATTATTGAGCCCCCAAAATGAATTTTCTCGACAATACCTATCTAACGAGCTATCATACGCCTAAAACGAAGATCGTATGTGAAAGTTACAACCCCAGGAAGTTGATGTACTAACTTACCCAAACGGGGCCCACATGACTTTTGGCGCTTCATCTCCTAGAGTTAGGTTTTTGGATGTATAGGAATTTTGGCATTCCCGTTTATTGTAAAAATTCCTTCAAAACCTCATTGTAATCATCATCTTGCGAATGCGAGTAGCCGTCACATCTCTTCTCAGTGATAAGCTGCCACCATTCTAGCGAGTCTTTCACTCTGTATTTTTACAGTCTCTGTACATTTCTTTCATTAATAGAAATCGTGTATTACTGTATATCTGTGTTTATGGTTGCATCTCTGATACATTTTGTTATATTATTGAATATCTGTAATATCTCTTTTCATTACTTTATTATATCTCCGATCTCATTTCGTGCCGAAAATAATCCAGATCAGTGGTATCAGAGCAGACTGCTCTTGATTATTTTTTTCAGTGCATGTCCCAACGAGGTCTGAGTATAGAAAGTTGGGTCTCGAGCTTCTCTCTCTTGAAGAAAATTAGTCTCACACACCCAAGAAACCCTCAATAGCGGTAGAAAAGAAAAACAATGGAGTAGACTATCCTATCAATCTGTTGCTTGAGCAAGCTCTCATGCGATAGAGGGACGAAATGATGGAGAATTTTTCCTACATCCTTCAATGCCTGCCGATAGCAACAGACACATATTCATCAAGCGACAACTTTGGAGGCACCTCGCCCTTCAAGGTACAAGTTAATTTTGATATTCCTGTATTTGAAGGACAAATAGATGCAGAAGCCCTAGAAAAATGGTTAACTCTGCTAGAAGGTTATTTCTCTGTTCACAATTTTTTGGACAAAGAAAAGATCACCCTTGCACTCCTTAAAGCTCTCCCTCATGTCAAACATTGGTGGGAAACTTACTGGGAGAAAATTTCCACAAAGAAGTCTGGAACATATGGGGCCGAGCCCAGTTGGGACTTTTTTGTAGATGCGGTAAAAGAACAGTATGACCCTGTTGGTAACTATTAGGACCAGTACATGAGATGGACCACACTGCGACAAGAGAGGGGCCAAGCAGTTCTGGAGTTTACCAATACCTTGCATACCTTGCGCACCAAGATGGGTATCAAAGACTCCGAGCAACATTTGCTTATGAAATACTGTGGGGCTCTACACAGATACATCCAGACTGAAATGGATTTTCTGGACATCTCATCACTTGGTGCTGCTTATCGATATGCTGTTAAAATTGAACAGAAATTTAAGCACCATAACAAACGAGAATTTGGGTCTACAAATCTGCAACAGCTAAAGTATGACAAAGACATCCCTAACAAACAGTCCCCCGAAAACTAGTACAAGACATAGGGAAAGAAGGTTCACGGGAAGACAAAGATGGACATTGGAAAATGGTGTGATTTCCACAAAATCCCTTGGCACAACACCAATGAATGTCACTCAAAATAGTCATTGGTGGCCGAGATCAAAGACAAGGAGCCAAACCCTGATTCAGAATCTGATTCTAAAGATATTAGTAAAGTACAGATCATTGACGCAGACCCCATTGTTATTGTCACGACTGTAGCAATTCAACCAGAAGAACCAACAGATCCTGAAGAGGGGGAGCACCTTTTTCATTCAAATATGTGGGTGAAGGGGACCCTGCTGCATTTTATTGTTGATAGTGGAAGCCTGAAAAACCTCATCTCAGCAGAGGTCGTCAAACAGTTGGGATTGTCGACAACACCACACCCGCAGCCATACAACATCAGGTACCTTTGGCAAGGACGAGATCTCTGTGTCAGCCCAGTGTCGATTATCATATGGAATCCAACCCTTCAAGGATGAGGTATTATGTGATGTTGCCCCACTGGATGTCTTTTATGTTCTCTTGGGCCAACCATATATGTGGAGACGCCAAGTTGTTTATGAGTTTCGACCCCATAGTGTCATTGTTACTTTGGGGGGTCATCTCTACATAATACCAGAGGTAGTTCTGACTACTGTTCCACCTAAAAATTGTCGCAAGGTAGTATCTCATACTGCAAAATTCATCTTCTTCACAATATGTTCAAAAGGAGAACAAAAGGACACTGCAACCGCTACAGCCTTGCCCCAAGAGCCTTATATCCAACAGAAGCAGGTCGACAAGACTGTAGCAAAGTGAAAAGATTCCTTCTACACATCATCCTCTCATATATCTCAACTTTTTGAACAACCTGAACCTCAACAGGTTCGTGACAGATTTCCACAAACTGAGCAACGCGACGTCTCCAGCAAGACAAGCAGCTCACCAAGATGAAAATTCAACAAACGCTTTTCCCTCTCCCCGAGGAACTCAACGCAATGGATACCATTGCTTCCTAAGGAGGACGGATTTATCTAGGTATATATCGATGGCCACCCACCTTTTTCAAATGGCTCAAAACAGTTTTTTGGCAATTTTGGCAATTTATTATTTTTAGCAGGTTTTAACTTCTGGGGCCATTTTGAGAGCATAAATGAAGGTTTTTCTAGATTGATGTTCTTAATTATATTCAAAGGCATTATTGAGCCCCCAATATGAATCTCCTCGATGATACCTTTCCAATGAGCTATCATACACCTAAAATGGAGAACGTATGCAAAAGTTACAACCCCGGGAAGTTGATGTACTAACTTACCCAAACGGGGCCCACATGACTTTTGGCACTTCATCTCCTAGGGTTAGGTTTTTGGATGTCTAGGACTTTTGGAATTCATGTTTATTGTAAAAATGCCTTCAGAGCCTCATTGTAATCATCTTCTCGCGAATGCGAGTAGCCGTCACATCTCTTCTCAGAGATAAGCTGCCACCATTCTAGGGAGTCTGTCACCCTGTATTTTTACAGTCTCTGTACATTTCTTTCATTAATAGAAATCGTGTATTACTGTATATATGTGTTTATGGTTGCATCTCTGATACATTCTGTTATATTATTGAATATCTGTGATATCTCTGTGCATTTCTTTATTATATCTCTGATCTCATTTCATGCCGAAAATAATCCGGATCAAAGATGGCCTGTCCATATTTTTCTATAAATGAGGATATCATCAAAGAAAACTAAGACAAAATGACGTAGAAAGGGACAAAATACATGATTCATGAGGCTTTGAAAGGTGGAGGGGGCATTACACAAGACAAAGGGCATAACCAAAAACTCATAGTGGCCCTCATGAGTTCGAAAGGTC
>ML792292.1:14800-46110 GCA_009831015.1 Picea engelmannii | reverse complement strand
CTTTCTAAGATTCTTTGATGTAAACAGAGAAAATAGTGGTTACCTATCGTTTTTATATCGACCACGTCCTTGATCTATTTATCTAGGAAGAATTGTAATATGATATTTTCTCTGCATAATAATTTTACCAATTGGACTATTCTACGGGAGATTGTATGTATAATAAGGTTATGATGTTGGTATTAAAATTTATACTATAGAATAGACTGATATCCATCGTGGATACTTTGTTTCTTTTTCCAAGGGGTTTCACCGTCATCAGGTTAATAGGATCTTTCTTAACAAAAATTCATTGGTTCTTTTTATTAGTTGTCATGAATTGTTCCAAGCACTATTTGCAACACTTTCATGAACTTTTCTTGTTACTTTTCATTCTTATTTAATATGAAAATATGAAAATATTGGGTCTAAAAAATCATGTGATGATCTTAGGTGGAGAAAGAAAACAAACCAAAGGTTCGCCTTTAGCTAGGATGGATCAACTCCAGAGAATTGACCTTTCCAGGTATTCGGAATATCCGTAGTACTTCCCACTTCTATGGTTCAAGAATAGGTTCGATTTACCACACATAACATATTGTAGAGAATCCTAGTGGATCAAGATCTTCGCCCCGATCTTTAGCAAAGGGATAGACCCGGGATTTTCGATTGAACGAAAGAGTACTTTGTTCGTTCAACCCCAACGGAATGCATTGCATTTGGATGGAGCTAAAATCCACATGTCCGATCGATACTTTGACTGGAATATGGATTTCTTTAAACATATTCTATTCCAGAGAACTCCCGAGTTTTTCGAAGAACTAGCGATAAAAATGAACAAAAGTGGTTCCAAACTAGACAATGTTATAATGGGAATTATAACAAACATTGTACAAATCCAAGTAATATAGATAGTATTGAATACCTCAATCCTCTATCTATATTTTGAGATAGAATCTATCTATAAGTGCCTCGAAAAAAAAGAAACAAAAGAAAAACGAATGTTTTTTTACTTTTCATTCTTATTTAATATTTTCTACAGAGCCTATAAGTCTGAATTTATAAGACCCGATATTATGTGTTCAACCTTTACTACATCAGTTCTAATTACCTGTAGTATTTGATTGATATTTTAAGACACTTAACTTCCCGTGTCTACTAGATTTCCTCTACCGTATTAGCAATATTGTTTTATAATATAACCCTATTGCTTTACATGATATTCTTGTGTCATGTAATTTTCTAGATATTTTACATCTTCTTCAGAATTGCATCCCATCCTCTTTGTTTCCTTTTCTTTTATAATATTTTCCTAGGTCTTTGACACATGTACGCCCCTCCAGTGCATTGACCACCCGTAAATTTTATTTTTTCACATGTTTCTTTGGATTCCCTAGAATCATGAGACTTGTCTCTCTTAGTTGGTTAACTCAACTAATATTCACCACTTGTCCCCTTTCTACTATTACTTGGTTCTTTATTTTTGCATCAATGGACCCTCTCTTTGAATAGTCCCACTTAACGTCTGCTTCACGTATGCTTCCTCTTTTATTAATAAAACAATAAGTAGTAAAAAAATAAAATCTTGAGTTTGACCATAAAGATCCACAATGTGCAGATAAACAACAATAATAATAAAATAATAAGTTTTAGTTTTGAAACTTCGAGGTGTTACATCTACCCCCCCTTAGAACATAACACCGTTCTCAATGTTACTTAATCTCAGTCTGGATCATTATACAAAAAGAAATGGATATGCTTTCCGCATATGGTCCTCCATTTCCCATGTAACCTCTTCGAGACTAAGGTGCTTCCAGTGCACCTTTACCTATCCGATGGCTCTATTCCAGAGTGTAGGCTCCTTCATGTCGATAATATGACTCAACTCTACTGGGAACTCACCCTCGGGTTCCACTTGTAACATATTTGAATCCACAATATGAGTAGGATCATTTATATATCTTTTTAATAATGAAACATGGAATACATCATGTAATTTTACCGTGGCTAGAAGTGCAAGTTGATAGGCTATAGATCCTATTCGAGCAAGCACTTCGAAGCGACCACAATATATAGGAGATAATTTAGTATACCTGCCCAATCTTAAAGAACTATTTTTATGATTTACCCTTATATACACATGGTCTCCAATATTGAACTCTCTTGGAATTCTTTTGGAGTCTGCATAGCTCTTCTATCTATCCTGAGCTACTTTCAAATTTTTTTGTACCTGTTTCACTATTAGTTCCAATTCCTTTAAAATTTCAGGTCTTATCATTATTCTTTTGACACTATTACTCAAGGAAACAAGGGTGTTACATTTTATTTCATTAATATTTTCAAAGGGACTAAGTTTATATGAAGCTTGGTAATGATTATTATATGCGAATTCAACCAAATGTATATATTCTTCCCATTTGTTAGGTCTATTCATAACATATATTGTAAGCATATCTTATACTATTTGATTAGTTCTTTTAGTATTCTCATCCGTCGGAGGATGGTAAGCAGTATTGAAATTTAATTGTGTATCTAAGCCTTTAAATAGGGATTTCCAAAAATTTCATGTGAATTTTGTATCTCTGTCTGAGATTACAATTTTAGGAATTCCATGTAGTCGAAAGATTTCCTTCATAAATATATTTTCTATGTTAATGTATTTATAGGTGGATTTAACTGGTATAAAGTGTGTCGCTTTGCTCAATTCATCAACAATAGCCATTATTGAATCCTTATGTTTACTACCTTTAGGTAAACCTGTTATAAAGTCCATTGTTATAATTTCCCATTTCCATTAATGAATGGGTAGGGGTTGTAATAGTCCAGCTGGATGTTGATGTTCAACTTTAACTTGTTGACATTCTATGCACTTTGTTAAATATTCAACAGTTTCTTCCTTCATATTAGGCCAATAAAATTCCATTCTTAGCATAGTAATTATTTTCTGATAGCCAGGATGTCCAGAGCATGGATTTTTATGTAATTCATCTAGTATTAGTAATTTAATTTCTTCCCCTTCTGGGATATACAATCTATATTTATATATTAACAACTCATTTTTATAAAGTCTCAAATCTGATTTTTCAATTTCAACTTGATTTTTTACCAATTTTGACTTAATATTTTGATATTCTACATCCTTTTCAGCCGCAGTCTTGACTTTTTCCTCTAAATCAGTTTCATAATTACTTCTCGTAATTGTATAAATAAAATTTTAATTGATGCTCAAGGAATCAACTACCTTATTTTATTTTCCATTGATATGTCTTATTTCAAAATCGTACTCACTCTAGACAGCCAACCATCTTGCTTGTCGAGCGTTGAGCTTTTGTTTATCAAATAGGTACTTTAAGGAAATGTTGTCAAACATCAATAGAATTTTTTTTCCTATTAAATAATCTTGCCACATCTTTAGTGCATGTATTATTGTAGATAATTCTAAAACATGGGTTACATGATGTCTTTCATGTTCCTTAAGCTTCCTAGATTCATAAGTAATTATGTGATTATACTGCATTAATAATCCTCCAAGCCCCTCAATGCATGCATCCATGCATACAACGAAGTCTTTATATGGATCTGATATTTTTAGTATAGGAGTTGTTGTTAGGAGAAGTTTTAGTTTTTCAAAACTTTCTTGGCATTTTTCAGACCATATAATTTTTGTTCCTTTCTTTTGTAGGGATGTTATAGGATAAGAAATCTTTTAGAACCCTTCAATAAACTTCCGGTAATAGATTGTTATACCCATAAATTATCTTATGTTGGATTCATATTTTGCAATTGGCCAGTCCATAAAAGTTTAGCATATAGATTTTTCTCTCCCAGAATCTGTATAACTATTCTTAAATGTTCTTCATGCTCTTATTCGTTTTTTGACTAGATTAATATATCATTGATAAAGACAATTACAAATTTTTCTAAGTGTTTACTTAGGATACTATTCATTTGACACATGAATGAGGCTGGGACATTTGTTAACCCAAAGGGTATCACTATAAACTTGTAATGTCCATACCTTGTCCTAAATGTTGTTTTGTATATATCTTAGTCTTTTATTCTTACTTGATGATATCCTACTCGCAAATTGATTTTTGAAAAGATTGTTGCCCCAAGTACTTGATCAAACAAATCATCAATATGAGGTAAAGGATATTTTTTTTTTATTGTCATTTTATTAAGTTGTCGATAATCTATACATAATCGTAAGGTTCAATATTTCTTTTTGACAAATAGGACCGGTGCTCCCCAAGGAGATACACTTCGTCGAATATATTTTTTGTCTAATAATTCTTGAAGTTGATATTTTAGTTCATTAAACTCTAAGACATTCATCCGATATGGAGCTTTTGAAACTGGTACCGCTCTGGGTAGGAAGTCTATAGAGAAATATATCTCTCTCTTTGGAGGTAATCTAGTAATAGCTTGGAATATGTCTCAAAATTCTTGCAATATAGGGAAGTTTTCTATGTCATTCTTACTTTCTTCATTTTCATTATCAATTACATGTACTACAAATACTTTGCATCCTTTACGAATACATATTTTAATTTGCAAGGCTAAAATTTTCCTAATACTAATGGTTCTTGGTATCCATTTAATGTTAATAATATTTCCATTGACATCCATGTAAGTAAATGTTTTTTCATAGAAATTTAAGATTACGTTATATTTTTCTAACCAGTCCATGAAAATTAATGCATCATATCATCTTAGTTGCAAAAAATTCAAATTTGATTGAGTTTTGAGTCCATTCATACTAATTTCACAACCGTTAATAAAATTTGTAACTTTCATTTCTGTTCCTGTAGCAAGCTGTAATAACCACGATTTTTCAATTTTTTCTTTTTGTAATTTACATATTTCTACTATCTTAGGTGAGAAATAGCTTAGACTAGCACCTGGATCAATCAAACTGGAAATCGGTTGATTATTCAACATACCTTCTACTTCCACCCTGGAAGCTTTATGGTCTGCTTGTCTGTTTTCCAAGGCTAAGCTAATCTTTGGGGGACTCCTCGCTATTTCACCAACTGTTGTTGCTTCTCAAACTGTATTTATATTGTTGTTGTTTTTCTTCCTGTGAGGACAATCCTTGAAACAATGTGGTTCACCACACTCCCAACATTTTACCAGTTCCTTTTGGGGAGTTTCTTTATTAGGAAAAGTTGATGGTTTTGTGTTTCTATTTTTAGATGGGTTGTAAGGATTATTATTTTTGTAGTTATTTCCATGAAACCCTTTAGTAGTGTTCTTATTGAAAAATTCTCCTTCTTTTATTCGTGGATCAAATCGTTCAACTTTCTTACCCTTCCAATTTTTAGCATTTTCATTTCTGGTTTTATATTGTTCAAAACACAATTTATCCTTACACGTAACTTCCTTTAATGTTTTAAGATTGTCAAAATCAATCCTATATTTATATGAGGCGGGTAAACAACTCAAGAAGCATTGTATCTTTGTTTTTTCATCGATAGTATAAGGTACATAACGCAATAAGCTTAGAAATTTGTTGCAAGGATATTTCATGGTTAAATTTCCCAATTTCATCTCATTAAGTTCTTTAGCCTTTCCTTCATAATATTGTTCTGATAGATATTGTTTCTTAAACTATCTTTCAAAAGTCTTCGAAGTGGTTTTATGTTCCTGAATATTCTTTGCTCTCTTGATATCCTGCCACCAAATATTTTCCTTCTCATTCATATTATAAATGGCCATTCTTGCTTTAAGTTCACTTCAATAATTATATATCTGAAAGTATTTTTGCATTCCAGAAAGACAAGATTCTTCCTCTTCTCCAGTCTCAATCTCACCATTAAATATTGGAGGTTTAATATTTTTAAATTCTCCCATAATTTCCTCATGATGCTTATGTTTCTTTGTAGTTCTTTGTTTCTTATTGGCACTTTCTTCACTTGAAGTTTCAGATTTTTGTTCACTATTTTTAGTTTCATTAAAATTAGATTTTGTTATTTATTCAATATGTTCAAATTTCCTATTTGGAATTACTGGAAAATTGAACTTTATTCTTATCAGAATTACGATTACACAGTTTTTATAACAATATTGTATTAAGTTATTCTTCTATCTTTAGAATTCATTCATTATCTTCCTTAATAGTTTGTAATTACTCCCTTAAAACTTGAACAATCTGAATTAATTTAGATTGTCTGTTATCTCGACTTTCATTCAAATTAACCCATATATTCCCCTCATAAATATTTGCTTGTTCGAGAATTTATGGTGCATTTTGATGTGACCCTTGTTCAGGTGGAATAAGTACTTCTGTCATATTTCCTGCAATCAAAATTTTATTCCTAGTGGTAATAAGAAAATATAACGATCGAAAAATAATTTTCCATGATTGAGCCCATAAAGCCAAGTGTCATTCCTAAAGAACTGATACCATTATGTCACATAACCATAATACTCTAATTTCATTTTATTTTTATGCAGTGACTAAGGGATGTGTAATTCTCTTTTATTTATGGCATCACAAAGTTTCATTGGTAGAAGTCACTTATTAGAAAGTGTTTTTTTATTTTTTTATTTTTAATAATTGCAATAGTTTTCATATGCATAATTTTCTTTACGGCTACACTAATCCTATTTGTACGATGTTGTAAACCTTATGGTATTCATACCTCTATGTGTTTACATACCCTTTTTTATCATTTCCAAGGGATATATCGTTAAGGTTAGGGTTCTTATCCACCATAAGACCCTTATTGCATCCTTGTTTACCTATAGTCTAAGCTTGGAGGATTTTCCATTTGTCACTAAGGGTAAGGTAACATCGATGGTGAGGTCACTTCTAATATGATTCTTAAGTAAGGTCATACAATAGTTCGCCCCAACTTGGAATATCATAAAGAAGGTTAGGTGGTTTATAAAGGCATTACGCAAAACAATCACGTAGTAATCATAACTCGACTGGTCAGCGTTAATGGCATTTTGACAAACGATTAATAAGTAGTTGGTGGTAGTTAATACATGGATTAATCTATTTAGTCTCAACTTAAATAATGTGTCTGTATCTTCTCGTGGCATCCTTATCTTATTCAAGGTGTAACCTTCTTGAAAAGTGAGTTAGGTGAGTAATGTCCCGACCACCTCGCAGTTTTTAGTCATTCAATTTATTGTTTTGGTAACGTTCCAGCATGAGATGAGGGTTTCCTTCTAGTTTCAAGCTAATAGGTCCAGGGTTTCATCCCTATATTCTTGAGTTTCTTCCATTATGGCTTTGGGTTTGAAAGGTGTTTACCTATGCTAGGATTTACGCAAGGTCAGGTTTTGCTAGGGTGGGAGGGATAGATATAACATACACATTTTAAAAGTTGGTTGCATTGGATATAGGTTTCATATGAAAAATCAGGTGGTTGGGCTATAAATACATTAAAACTTTCACTTTTGTGAACACTTCTTAATAACTATATTTTGATGTTATTTTTCTATATCCTACAAAAACTCGTTGTTGATGAAACTATAGACATATGGAGTTGGCTATGCAGATTCCAAATATATATATATATTAGTATTTTTAATATATTTTTGTGTCGACATATATAAGAATATTAAAGTACATACCTCTTTTATTTTGCTATAACGTTTTTTAAAATAAGTTATACACTACACTAAGTGATAACTACAATCTGAAATTAAATAAAAATATATTTGATAATGTTAAGACCCTTGTACATAGCACTAATTGAAGATCTTATAATATAAGGATATAATGACTTCCATATAATTAAAAAAAAATTAAAATGAAAATTATAAATTTTGAAAGAAAAATAGTCGCGCACAAGAACAATGTGTTCTCTACAATTCTGCAATTTTTTTAAGGAAAGTCCATTGTCTAGATACTCAAATTTAGCACTAACAGAAACATATGCATTATATTTTGCATGAAAAATAACATACCATTGTTAAGAAAAATAAAATTTATCGTAGTCATACACAATTTCTATAAATAAAAATTATATATATCCATAAAACTAATTAATTTCCCTACATTTCAAATTTTTACACGATATTCAAATTCATAGTGAAAGTACCTTGAATTGTCACTCCAAGTTAATAGATTGTTGTTTTTTCATGTATGCATTGCCACTAACTTGTTATGAGAGAATATTATTATCTTGTAGCCACCCAATTATGAATTTTACCAAGGAATCCTAGTCAAGGGGTTCCAACCAAAGAATATCAGTGAACTTAGCAAGTGGGGAGTTAAAGGAAGAGGATAGTGTGCATGAAGTAGTTGAAGATATGGAGATTTAGAAGCAAGACACTCTTCCATAAAATGGAGGCTTGGAAGAGGCTCTCAATTGTCACATTTTCTGCTAAGTTTAGTGTTTTTTAAAGTTATGAGAATATTAGGCATTTATTTTAGACTTATACTGGTAAGAAGTATTCAAACTTTTCTCACATTGATATAAGTAAGCTATGTGTTTTTTGTTTTGCATGCAAGGAGAACTTTATTTTTCTAAAAAGTTTTGGACATGAAGTATGACGTTATCTTTCTATTAGCTCTACTACAACTTTATAGAATATAAAGTTCCCAATTTCAATTTTTTACTATGACAAGTTGTCATCACAAACTTAAAAAACGTTGGACTTAAAATTTAAAGTTTGGCTTAACTATTGAAACACAAAATGAAACTATTAAATTAATGGTATACACAATATTAGTCTTAAATATAAAATATAGAAAGACAATGAAATCATTAATATGAAGAAGTTGAAATCTTACAAAGATTTTATTAATTTTAATTTGGCTTATCAAAATTATTTTTTCAACATTTTAACTATAAAAGGAAAAATCAATAATAATCAATAATGTCAAAATTAAGATCAATGATCATAATTTCCATAGTGAAATTGGTTCCTAAATTAAATTAAGTACACCTTATAATAAAAGAATTTTAAAATTTGTAAGGCATAAGAGATTGAGAGAAAGCATTTTTTTTACATTTGTCTTTCTAATAGTTATGATTTTAATTTTGAATTGTTATTATATGTATGTGTGTGTGTGGGGCTATTATTTAGTGGATTATTTTTTTTATATTTTTTTGTAAATAAAAAGTGATATTACCTCATTAAACATTTGTTAGTATACAAAACTGATGAGTTTCATAGGCTTGCCACCTGTTTCGCCAAACTAGTGGAAACCAAAACATGTGGTGTCCTTTTGTTCTTGTAGCTAAAAGTAGGAGCCACCAATTACTCCACGAAATAGTGGGAAACCAGAGCATGTGGAAGCTAAGTGCTATGAAAGTGCTATCTAGACATGAATCACAAAAATGATCATACAAACTGAACAAAAAAACTAAGCAATGAAACAGGAAATCTAGATTGTGGTGTCAAAAATCCCACTACCTTGGAGATGGAGTGTTGAGGACATGGAAACTTTAGACATTAGATGGAATTTTAGAACAGTGGAAACTCCCATCCGGAGTGTCACCATGAGGATTGTCACCATGAGGAGCGAAGGAAAAAGGTTGAGCATAGGTCAGGCATCTATACTTAACCGACGCACTTGAGAAGGTGTCTAAAAACATGTCAATTCTGCTACCGAGGAGAGTGTTCCAGTGGAGTTGCTCCATCATGTATCTCCTCATATCGAAGATGAGATCCAAGGGCTCTGGTGCAATAAATTCGTGTGAATTTGGGTCTCATCCGATGTCTTAAGTGGACAAACGAGGCTCAATCTGGCGGTCATTCTAGGGGATTTCCTCTTGGACGATGCAAGTAGCCCCCTCCAGTGTTTCCTCTATGTCCGTTGCTATAAGACTGGTGTTGGGTCGATCCTGGGGGTCCGGGACCATGTAGATGAGGGATTCTAGTGGAACCATAATTGGTTCCTCCGAGATTTCCTCCTCCACATATGCCATTGGAGGCGTCACTCCTTGTTTCTATGAATCAAAGTTGTCGAGAAAGCCCTTGCTAATTCACAAAGGCATCTATGCCCTGCTATGTAACAGTACCAAGAGGGACCTCTCCTCGGTTTCCCTCGCTCACAAGGCATGACAGAACTAGGAGGCCAAAGAAAACTGAAAATGAGGGTGAACCGATCCAGATAGTTGAGTAGAGAAGAGCTCCAAGGAAACAAAGGAATGAAATGAAACATGCCATATGCAACCTGGAGGATTATCCAAGAAGTTGATGAGACCATGCAGCTTGCTCCCATACATGTCATCATCCCCCTGTCATGGGACACTGACAATGCCATTAATCCTACGTGAGGGAGTTGTCCCTCCATCCCTTGAGCACATTTAAGTCCGTCCTCCATCCAAGAATGAGGCTTAGGGTGGAAACCATCCATATTAATAGCTTTTCCCACATGTGGGCTATGTGGAATATCCTAGGCTATGTGGCACCCCATCTGAGGGGGGACACTCTCTTTGAGCTATATCCAAACATCTGATCAGTAACTAAGGGGGTGGGGAGATTCGAGCATCTAATTGGATCATCTCCTCTTTTGAGTCTACACCCTTGTTGGCTAGGCAATTTACAATCTTATTGGTTTCTCTTTTCACATGTGAGGGGATTAAGGTGAGATGGGGTTGAAGGAGGGACCTGAAGTCTTCCAACAGTCCCAATAGTCTCCATATTGGGGAAATTTTTTAGGGGTGTGAGCCATGATGATTTTAAAGATAAGATAGATGATTACTTGGGAGTCCCCTTCCACTATGAAATGAAAGATATTGTGACTAATTGCCAATTTGATCCCCTTAAGGAGGCTCCAAAGTTTCGCTGCATTATTTGTGTTGAAACCCAGGTACCCTATTGTGATATGTAGAATTCTCCCCTCATTGTCTCGGAGTACAAATCCAAAACCCACTGGCTCTGGGTTACCCTTGGAGGAGCCATCGAAGTTTAGTTTGACAAAGCCCGGAGGGGGACAGGAATAGGAGGTCATAATACATGCAATCTTGGCTGGATGAGTGAAGTCCTGTTGGGGACACCCAGAGAGGTTTAACATCCAGGCCAAGAAGATGTTCCTTTCAGGGGGATTTCATTTCAAATCATCCCGAGTCCATTGCTCAGCTCAAATTTTTTCCTAAACAAGGTTGAGGATCTTTTCCCAGGTAGAGTGGGTAAGGGAGGAGGTAGAGTGAAAAAATATTTTGTTTCTCTCTTTACATATTTTCCAGACTATGACATCTGGTAGAAATTTGCATATGTGATATAGGATTGGGTTCTGATAGGTAATGGAGCCCCAATTTCCTATAGTGCTTACAATGTTGGCTATGCTCCTATTATAGCGACACATTATCTTAGATGCCATGTCCCAAATGAACTCACTATGGGAACAATGATTTAAGATGTGCTCCATTGTCTCTTTATGTTGTCGGCAGAGGAGGCATATCAAAGGTCCAACAAATCCTCATTTACTGAGGTTATACCAAGTGAGAATGAAGTTTTGAACAATTAGCCATAGAAATAGGGAGACTTTCAGCCATAGTTTTGGGTTCCATATTTTGCCCCATATGTGCTCTTTTGGTTTCATGTGATAGTTTTCATGGAGATGATAAGCCTCCTCGACTGAGAAGTTACCTGTTGGAGAGTGACCCCACCTGAGGATGTTTGGATCATCATTGATGCATATCTTTTGTTGATTTGCATAGTCCCTCCAGGCTTCTGTATTGATTCCTTCCGATATGCTTAGTTCATGGGGTTGGGTCTTCCACATACGCCAGGGGTGTTGCATAAAGTTTTCCTTCAAAAGATCCTTTACATGAAGTGTGTCCCTTGATTTCATTTGTTGATGAAGGGGGCTGAGCTATTCTATTGAGTACAGTGGCGATAGTTGCTGCAAAGAGTCCTGCCAGAATAAGGACTTCTCTGCACTGCGTATCTCCCACAACCCATGTTTTTGTATAAGAGGCTTGTTCCTCTAGGCTGTGTTCCAGATGTTGGATCCCTGAATCAGGTCATTGAGTGTGAAGAGGAGGTCCTCACTAGTGCTCGAAGCATATTTGATTTTCCATAGCTTTTCCCATAACTCAGTGGGATGTTTGAGCCAGCGCCACCAAAGTTGTAATATTCCAGATATAAATTATTATGCAAAACATAAATAATTAGCTAGAAATGGAAGATAAACAATGATATAACTAGAAAAACAACACAATAATACCAAAATAATGCCATAGTAACACCAGAAAGAGAACTTTTATTACTAAGAGTGATGTTCACTTGCCTCTTTGAGGGGGAAACCTACAACAGAGAATATCTCTATTACAGTAATATCGAAGACAATACTTCTCATACCCTCGACTCCTATTTATACTAAATATGTCTATCAGAAGAGAGGAAGATCCTTCTAGAAGCAAGCTTCTATAAGGTCTTCTTACAATTGACTTATTCTTCCTTATTGCTAGGCCTTATTAATATTGAACTTTATTACATGGAAATATATTATTCTACCTATGTGAGGGGTTAGGCCCCTAACATGTACTCCCCCTTAAAAACAACCTTGTCCTCAAGGCTTGAGATGAGGAAATTGATGTAGAATGGTAGCTGGTTTCCAAGTGGCATCTGTTGGAGTTGTATATTTCCACTAGACTATCACTTCCTTGATGGTTCATTGATGTAGATGACACTCACACTGGTCCAAAACTTCTTGTGCCTCTATCCAAATGGAGCCATCTTCGTCCAACTTGGGAAGGTTGGTTTGAGTTTGGAACTTAGTTCCAATCACCTTCTTTAAGAAGGAAACATTCAAAATAGGATGGAGCTTAGAGTCATTGGGAAAATCTAACCGATAAGGCACCTATCCCACACGCTTGAGAATGGTATAAGGACCATAAAATTTGGGCGCCAGTTTTTGACAATGGTCAGTCTTGAGGGAATTTTTCTTGTAAGGTTGCAGTCCAAGAAACACCAAATATCCTTCTGCAAATTGACGTTCAGAATGACCTTGATCTTCTTTTTGCTTCATGCAATTCTGGGCCATGACCAAATTTTCTTTGAGGGTATAGAGAATAGCCTTTTGAACTGTAATCATTTAGTCAGCTACCTGGACCTTTGAGACACCTGGCAAGTATGAGAGAACTAAAGGTGGATTTTGTCCATATACCGCTTCAAAAGGAGTCATGCGGGTAGTTGTATGGTAAGAAGTGTTGTACCACCATTCAGCTAGTGGTAACCATTGAGCCCACTTATTTTTCCTTTTCGATGAAAAAAACCTCAAATATGTTTCCAAACACATGTTGAAAACTTCAATTTGACCATCAGTGTGGGGATGATAAATAGGTGCTGAGATGAAATTGGGTGCCTTGTAGCTTGAACAATTCTTGCCAAAAATTGCTGGTGAAAGTTGGGTCATGATTAGAAATAATAGAATGAGGCATGCCATGAAGATTGAAGACTTGATCCATGAAAATTTGAGCCATAGTGGATGCTGTAAATGGGTGTTGAAGAGAAAATAAATGAGCATAGTTGGAAACATGATCAACTACCACCATGATGACTGATTTATTTCCCTATTTAGGTAAGCCTACAATAAAATCCATAAAGATATCCCTCCAAATAGCAGGTGGAATCAGAAGCGGTTGTAGTGTGCTAGGAGATTTGATTGTTTCTCCCTTGTTGCATTGACAAACATCACATTCAACCACAAAATTGCGAACGTCATGTTTCATACCATCCCAGAAAAAATAACATTTGACCCAGTCATAGGTTTTGGGAAACCCAAAGTGTCGAGCGATGGGTGTAGCATGGAGCTCAAAAAGTACCATGGATTTAAGTTTTGACTATTTACTTAAATACTCAACACACCCTAAAAAGTCGGTGACCATTTACTTTTTTGGGTACCACTCGATCTTTTGCATTGAGTGTTTTCACTTCAGTATGAAACCGATACCTTCACTTATCTTTTATGTTTCATGTTTGAATTGATTAAAGTTTATCTGAACATACGACAAAGAATCATATTAACTCTAAAAGAGACTTAATTACTACTCAAGGAATCTGTGACCCAGAATTTTCCTCGACTCCCTCGAGAAATTTGGCATCATCGTAAGTTAAAGTGGAAAATATCGTGTAGGAAGTTGAAGTAGCCGAGTGCTGACCTTCATCGACGTCATCCAATGAAAGAGTTTCTTTCCTACGAACAACCTCGGGAAGGATTTTTTCGAAGATCGATCCATTCAGTTTCGGCAGAAAAGTATAATAGTGAGCGCTGTGGAAAAAGAGGAGTGACACCGCCGACCGCCAACGCCCGAAACATTTTCGACGAAGAAATATCATGAATATGAAGACACGTCGAGAATCTACGTACCTGAACTTTCCCATATCACCAACCCCGATATCATTGGTGTCGAAATTTTTATCAAGAGGATAGAAATATAAATATACACTCTAATAGAAGTCGATCCCCAATATATACGCCGGAGTAATGCGACGTGAGGATACGTTTAACCCCTAACTGTGTCAGGTATGCCACATTCAAAGCTATTAGTTAATTCATAGATCGTGCATTACTTAATAATTCATGCGCGAATCAAAAGGAACCGTTAAAATCCCTCGATACAATGCATATTCCTCCTCGCTTATACCATCGACCAGTTAAGATTTATGTACATAAATCTGATAGTAGTTTATTTTGATTCTGCATTCATTACTCGTATTTACTAATTGATATGACTGCTAGTACCTCTCTAGTTATATCATGTTCAAGTCATTGTGTATGATCCTATTTTGTGTAGCAAGAAATTAAAAACAAACAGAAGAGCGAAGTTAACAGTCCAGAGGAAACGTCCAAAGTTCAATGAGTATTAGACATTTGTCTTAGAAAGAATTACAGGTATGTATCCACTAATGGTGTTCTTACATTCCATTTTTTATATGTCCTCACCCAATGGTACTCTGCATACATTTTAAAGGGAATTTTTAATTACAGGGACAATGCCTCCGAATAAGCCCTCCACCAGGAAATCACCGAGAGCCCCAAAACTGCAAGAATCAGAAGTAGGAGAGGGCTCATCCCCGGTAGTTCTAAGACAATTAGAGTTCGCTTCCAAGCCAGTGCATGTCATTAAGATGATCACTAAGGAGGCCTTTGTCCCACCCCCATCTTTCGGAGACACAGAGGAAAGTATTGGAGCCAAGACATCATTTCTTCACTGGGAAGAAATATTCAAGAAAATCAAGAAGGTAGAACCCCTTGAATATACCCCGCACAATGACTCTGATACAAGGAAGCTCGATGAAAAGGTCCTCCCAAATATTCGCAAGGATTATCTGCACATGGTGGCAAGACAATCTCTGGTCTTTCCTTGCATTGAGCTCCTGGAGTGGCTTATTGACCACACTTATGCACAAAAATGTTTGATTAGCGATGATAATGGAGAATGCCTTGGGATCTTCCTACCATCAGAGGTTCAGAGTTACTACGAGCTCAGGGATTCTACGCTAAAAATGAGCATTGATTTCGTCCTGAGTTTCTATGAGTCACACGATACCAGCAAAATCATGGCATCTTGGTGGAGGGAAGACAAAAAATTCATGAACCAGAATGTTGGTTGGTACCCAACGACCAATCTCAGGGAACCATACATATATCTCATGGCTCTTCTCTACAGGTTGCATGGGGAGAAAGACTACTCTCGATTTTCAGAGGCTTGGATGCCTCTAGATTTTACAGTCGCCATTTTAGACACCGACTTCAATTGGGGTGCCATCATCTCCAAATGGATGAGCACCTGCATAAGACAGGCTCAGGTGTCGAAGGAGGGAGATACCCCCACCTTCTACATGGCCTTGTATCTATTGGATGTCATCTGCACCAGGAATGATTTTGATGGGATGAACCTGAATTGGCACTCTTCGAAGCTCGCAGTCCATGTATACTTCAACATATTATGGGAAAACAGGTACAAAAAGTCCTATGCCATTATCTATGATCAGTTTATTGCACATATTTATTTATTTCTATTCAAGAAAGAGTGCCCTAGGCTATCAGATAAAGCAAAGAAGGTTATAGCAAAAATTGGTCATTAGTATTTAGATGGGAAAGAAACCTACATCAGGGTTTTTAGTGCCATAGGGGCATCCCAATTATTACCGATTTACATTCCCGAATGACTAGTGTTAGGGGAGATTTGTTATCAAACCATCCTACAAGGATACAGTGCAACATTAGCAAAAGACAAGAAGTGGGCTTTCATACCGTATGGGTTTCATATTGGCTTCTACATGGTCAAAGACACCACGCATTCTAAGCAACTTGGGCTAGGTCAATTAGAATTTCGGTTCCAAACTGGCTGATTTCACAAACACGGTCCCAATGGACTGGTCCTACTGCACGTGTAGCAGGTACCATCTTGTTGGCCCTATGCCCATGACTAGTTCGAAGATGAAATTTTCACTAAGAACGCTCAAGACTGGAATGAGGTGGCATCAAGGAAAGCTAATCCTCAAGGAACCAGGTTTAAAGCTATGAGCTACGAAGAGCAGGCAATGTTTTTGGAGCAGAAATCTCAAGAAATTGGCCAGACTAGTCAAGGAGCAGTAGCATATGAATTGGATGAAGGAATAAGTGATCCCCAGGGAGACATTGAAGCTGCGGGAGTTCATCAGGAATCCCCGATACAAATTAGGGATTCCCCTGAAGTTGAAGCAACACCGGGGATGGAATAACTCTTATACCAACAAAGTCAGCTGCTAATGAAGAGAATGTAGGATGATCCGTACCTTATCATAAGACCTGCGATTTCAACTACCAACCAAAGTGTACTGACGAAGCCAAGTGGCCCCAGTTCCTTAAATCTCGATAACACCAACGAATCAAGTAACCCTGGTTCCCCAATGGCATCGGTCAATTCCCCGGAAGGTGAAATAATTCCTCTAAAGACAAGTCGAGTGTCGATAGAAACACAAGAGCCTAATCCCCTGAGCAAATTTATACAAGTATACTTTGACGCCAAGAGTCCTAAGCCATCTCACAACTCCCTGGTGCTTGTCCAAGAGGAGGAAGACCCCAAGAAATCCCCTTCCCCTAAGCCTGAAGTTCAAGTTCAAGACAAGGAGGTCTTGCAAAAGGAAGCAGAAGACGAAAGCATCCTCGACATGAAGGACTCCGATAAATTGGAAACTGAGGCGGATCCGAGTGACGAACTTGAACCTGGGGAGACAAAGAAAGAAACTCCGCAAAAATAAATTGGTAGTTCTGTGGTCGACAAGAAAGTAAGAGATGAGTCTATACCCGACACCTATATTCTACCTAATATTCAAACCCTCGATAAGCGACAAGTAGAGGTTGAATCTACAAGGAAAAGTGAGGAAGTTCAAGAGTCCACTCTTGAACAAATATACACCACTGGAAGCCTGGGAAACAACCTCAAATGGGGTGATCAACATATACCAGAGCTGGTAGATGAGGTAGAAGACATCTATGTGATCTCCTATGATCAAAAGAGAAAGGCCATCGTTCAAAGGACTACAAAGAAGAGAAGGATCACATTGGATCACTCCATATTAGTTACTACTGAGGACAACTTAATCAACACAACAGACACTCGTATGTCTAAACTGATTGGTGTGGGAAAATCCCTCTCTGACGCCACCTAGGATAGAGACAGGAAGGATGAAAAGGAATTAGACACCACCCTAAAGGAGCTCGAACACTTGCACCATCTAGCTGAGTACTACACAAGTGCTACACGGACCATTGTGTATCTGAAAAGTGAGTTCAACGCAGTGTACAATGAGTTAAGTAAAGAAAGGCACCTATTAACCGCGAATGTAGTCAAGTTCCAAGAGGACACTCTCATGGCACTCACGACGTGCAAGGAGGTGGAGAGCTGGCATGAAAAGGCACAACAAGAAGTAGAGAGATTCGAATATATTGAGGCAGTCCAGTAGGGTCGAGAAAAGGAAAGACATGGCATTCGACTGGTAGGCAAAAGTAGTCTCGACCGCATGGAGAGATCTACCAAGTACTGGGCCAAGATGTCCCGGGACCCACACTGATAAATCCAAGAGAAATGGGCCAAGTGCCAGAAACATTGGGGTAAAATTAATAAAGTGATGAAGGATGTTGGTCTCCCCGAATTCGACACTCCAGATGAATTTATCAACCTGAGCAATGTGTTTAAGATACATGTCGAACAAGACTCGCTATGGGTCGAAGAGTGTGCAAAGGTAACCAATGCAAGGCCAGGGAAAGTGAAACAATTTGTGGAACACCCTATCGGAGCTTGAGCCATGCTATGACAACTAAGCTCCAGTTTAGTAAAGTACCGAGTGCATGCAATGGATATCAGAGGAATATATGTTCCCCCGATGGAACAACACAGATTCACATGGGCTCAAACCTGTGAAGATCTATTTATCAGCTGGTTTGAATATGAAAGAAGTCACCCTTTTCAAGAGACATCTCAGGTGAACTATTAAATAAATTGTTGGATGATCACGCCACATGGTGATTTTTGTTTGGCTCAAGCTATATTTAGCCATTAATTACAGTTAAGCTTTATATTATAAATAGAAACATCGACCAATGAACAAGGGGTCGATGGTTGTTGTAAGAACTCTTTATTTTTGGTTGTTAAGAATTATTTTAAGGTTGCTATGAATTGAGAAGTCCTTTTGGACTAGAGACAAGTTATTTTTATTAGATGTATGTGATTGGACTTGGAGAAGAACTACTTCTTATCCTGTTCCATGAATGATGCACTAAATGAGTAAGAGCAATTAATTATGTTGTCAAGTTATCTGGTGCAATGTTTTGATGTTGTTTTCTTTAATGATGAAGATAAGTCATTGTGTTGTTATGTGATGAGTGTTATGGTAGATGAATTATTTTTCTTACCATGATCTTGATTACATATATGTTTTATTTCTGTTAATTAGTTTTCTCAGACGATAATTGGATGCTCATTTGGTTAATGTATTAGTACTAGGCTCTTTGGCATAAAATCACCATCTGCATGTTTGAGCAAAAGGTTATCCCAAGCTCAACCTCTTCCCAGTAGTTAAAAATCAATCTTCTTATTTGTCAACTTGGTTTATACCGGCTTGCATCTCTCAAACCAGTCCCACCCAAGAGAAAATACAGAAATGAACAGTCCTAACTGAAGGAAGAACCTTCACAAGAAAACAAAAAGCCCATCGATAAATTGGTTGGATCGCAAGATCTGGAGAATCATTCCATCTTAAATGCTCCAGAGTCTAATTGGGCCTCAGTGGTGGGTTTGGTTCCTACTATTTAGTCAAGCGATTTAAGACCCATCAACATAATTGGCGCTAGAAGAAGGGCCTGAGAATGAATGGTTGAATATATAAGTTATATAACATTTCGAACAACCTATAGATTTGTAATGGTCCACATGCATGGCTAGTCATCCAATAGATAGCCAACATTTACTGAGTACTCCCAAAGCGGGTAACTCACCCTAGCCTGAGGAAGAACCTTTTCAACCTAAAATACCTTATGCCCTCCCTCACGAGGAAGTGAATCAATTCAAGAGAATCACCAAAGCCTATGTCTGGAAAATCAGCGCGTTGTCCTTAACTCCCATCCTCCCTCGGAGAAAACAACAAAGCATACCAATGGTTAGCACTCCCGACGAATTTTTCGTACACCTTGTTGAAGTCTTAATAGATTTCGCGATCATTGAAATCGAAGAACCTCTTGATGTAATACCCAAGACGCTAGCCGGCGACATCCTCGAGCCTAACGAATTTTTGAAAGAATAAGAGCTCGATTCTGACTCCAAAGATATGGAAGGGAAAAATAGTCATGAGGAGGAACGAGAAGTTCCACTTCAATACAACCAATGTTGGTTGGCTAGAGACACCATGGTCGTCCCTGGATGAGTACATAATCTTCCCCGGCACCCGGAAAAGCTGCTCCCCAAGTACAATCCTGAAACTTCAGGTTTACCTGGAGATCATATCAAGAAATTCATACTTGCGATCATGCTTATGAATGTTCAACATGAAGACGTATTCTACAGACTTTTTCCCTACACATTTGAAAATTCATCTTCCACGTGGAATTTTAATTTGCTAGTGTGATCTATAACCAGCTGGACTAAGTTCCAAAAGCATTTTCTAGATAAATTTGCGGAAGAGACTACTACAGGAGCCCTGATGGATGAGTTTTTCACAACCACCATGACCCCAAAAGAGAGGGTCAAATATTTCAATCAAATATTCATGACCATCCTAAAAAAACTCGATCCCGCAATGAAACCAACTCAAGAGTTTCAAATTGAGGTTTATGCCAATGCACTTAGGGCCTCTATTTCCATGTTCGTAAAAAGAGCCGCCAAGAAAACTATTGCGGAAAATTTTGAAGAGGCCAAGACGATAGAATTATATATGAAAGGACGTAAAGAAGGCCAGGCCTCTCTAGTGAAAAAAGAAAGCCACCCCACTCCTAGGAGAGGACTCCTTCTGACTAGGCTGTCGGGAAAACCGGCTGAACAAATTCCCAATAAGGGTAATGGAGATATAGAATATTTGCAGTGCATGGTCAAGAAACTATCAAATGAGATTATAGACATGAAAAGGAGCGCAGGGGAGGGAAACCAAGGCCAAAAACCCTATAAGCCTTTCTTTAAAAGAAACCATCCTTTCAAAGTAATTGATCCCCCCCCCAACCAACTTAAACATTGACCTAGGGAATGTTGCATCTGATTATTTCTTACTTATCACCAGGAGAACCACTCTGAAAGAGAATTCCCTCAATGGGTCCACGCCATGAATTTAATGGCCAATCGTTTTCTGGATGAAGTCTCCCTGACCGAGCAGTCAAGAAGTTCGACCATGAATATATCCGATCAGGAAGAAGCTGACCCACCATGAAACACAACCATGCTGATATGGGATCCTGATGTGATCATGCCTTTGGATGATTTGTTTGAGTCTCGAGAACAACCCATAGAAGTTTCGGTAATACAGACACATAGTAAAGGTCAACCCGGCTCAAACGATACCGACAACACCCGGGCCTCGCAAAGTAAGTTAACTCTCGATCGCCCTTAATACCTTTCTCTCCTGGTAGAAATCTTATAAGCATCCATACCAAGGAATCCCCCAAACTAGATTACAATGTAGTCTAAGATTTGATAAAGATAAAAGCTAATATATTAGTTATGGTCATATGTAGGATTCCTCAGCAGAAAGAATTTTTGTTGCAAGCTCTAAGCTTGGTAGAAGACCTGACCACAGACAATGGCCAGATGAAGAATCTATCCTCAATAGATCTGGTAAGCAAGCCAACCATAAATACCTACTCATCAGGTAGGAAGGAGAGGCCTTTTGTACCACCTTTCCTTTTAATGTTTGAAGTTTTCAATAAGAATCTTCACAATTGTTTGTTATATTATGGGGCATCTTCTAACATGATTCCCTTGGCCGTTTGTAATAAATTGGGTGTTGTCCCTCTCAAAAGTGATAAGCATGTCATACAACTAGATAGAACCTAGGTCAAGGTCATGGGAGAACTCAAAAATGTGATGATCAGGATAACGACACATCCTAATTTCATGCAGGTGATTGACATCATTGTGGTGGATATCCCTGAGGCATATGGGCTATTGTTGAGTTGAGATTGGTCTGAAAAGATAAAAATATATTTCAGTACAGACTGGGCACACCTTTAGCTACCGCTGAAGGGATACAAGAACATGATCAGAATCGATAGGGAGAGATACTTGAAGCATACAGTCACTGGTCTAGAAACCCCAAATGAAACAACCTCTACCGATTTCCTCATATCAGGAAATTATTCCTACGATTCTCACTTCGGGAACTTTGCTCCTCTCCTGTCCAATGTCCCTCTTACTCAAAAATATGAAATAATTTTTCAAGAGGAATCCCTGATGCCGATAGAATATTCTCTCTTATGTCAAAACCCCACGTTAGGACTTGTGAAAGAAAAGATCGGAGAACAAAACACTGGTGATGGGAGAGAAAGGAGCAATTTTCGTTCGCAAATTTGGACCCTCTATTTTGATGGATCCAAATCACAAGAAGGGTTAGGAGCAGGGTGCATCCTCATCGATCAAAAGGGTAAATACCATTTCTTGTCTTGTAGACTAGAATTCGAGTGTACCAATAATACTGTTGAGTATGAAGCTCTAGTACAAGGGCTAAAGAAAGCCATAGATCTGGATGTCAAGGACCTAAAATTTTTCAGAGACTCTAAAATCATTATTAGACAAGTGAGAAATACTATACACTGCAATTCACCTCATCTTAAGAACTGCTAGAAGGAGGTGCATAGACTAATAGAACGCTTTGAGGCTTTTAATATCACTACAATTCCCAAAGCAAAGAATATCCTTGTTGACTCCTTAGGCATAGCTGCTTCTAGACTGTCACCTTTAGAAGATTATGAAGCCTCCCGATTCACTATAGAGCTGCTCTACAGGCCGTTGGTACCTAATAACATTTCTAGTTGGAAAGTCTTTGAGGGAGATGACCAAATCATAAGCTTCTTAACCAACCAAGACAATTTCGAAGATCTCGCTATTGACGATGAAGAGTTCCAAGAGCACTCAAAAGAAACCGATCCTCGGGAAGATCAACATACGGATAGATCAAAAGACCACACAATCCCGAAGGGGATAGCTAATCTAGAGAATCTATTTGATCTAAAGGAATGATTCAAAGGACCCAAAAACGCAAAGACTAGTAGCTCTTGTCCCCTCCATGAAACTTTAAATCTTGGGATCCTAGAGAACCCAAAGCATGTAAATCTCGACAAAACTATATCTAAGGAAGAGAGGAAATCCTACCTCAAATTATTCAGACAATACTAGGATGTTTTCACATGATCCTATAAGGATTTAAAAACATTTGATACCCACATTATTCAACACACCATCCTGTTGAAACCCGAAGTGAAACCTTTTCAGCAAAAGCTCTGAAAGGATCACCTGTCCCTAGAACCTCTCATCTATCAAGAATTAAGGAAGCTTCTAGATGTGAAGATAATTTTCCAGGTTAGGCATTCCGCTTGGGTGGAAAATCTTGTTCTGGTAAGGAAAAAATCGAGAGAAATCCGACTATGCGTAGATTTTCGAAACCTCAATAGAGCTTCAGAAAAGGACAATTATCTAGTCCCACCGATGGAGAAACTCTTGAAAACCATTTCGGGCTCAGATATATTCTTTCTCCTAAACGATTTCTCAGGCTACAATCAAGTGTTGGTTTCAGAGGAAGACCGTTTGAAAACCACTTTCCGAACCAAATGGGAAAACTTCGCTTATAAGTGCATGCCTTTCGGGCTAATCAACACAGGAGCAACCTTACAAAGGGCCATGGATGTGGCCTTTCAGGGACTTATCAATAGGTTTGTGGTAGTATATTTAGATGACGTAACAGTTTATTCGAACAATAGAGAAGAACACATCCAACACTTAACTCATATTTTCGAAAGGTGTCAGAAATACGGTATATCTCTGAACCCCAAGAAAACTATCTTTAGTGTCGAGGAAGGTAGGTTGTTAGGTAACATTATATCTGAAGCAGGGATTTGCATAGACCCTGAAAGAATTAAAGCCATAGCTCAACTTCTGCTACCCCATAACAAGAAGGCTATGTATTCATTTTTCGAGCAAATCAATTTTGTCAGGAAGTTCACCCCCGACTTCGCCGAAATCATCAAACCCTTACAAAATACGATTCACAAGGATGTATAATTTGATTGGGATGATGAACGAAAAGATTCTTTCAACAACATCAAAGCTACCATATCCCAGGCCCTAGTGTTGTGAAGTCCTGATTTCGATAGAGACTTTAACCTTTATACTTTCGCCTCCGACCAATCGCTAGTTGTGGTTTTGACTCAGAAGGATGATGACAACAATGAAACCCCAATGTCATTTATGAGTACCAATCTTCAAGGAGCTGAGCTCAATTATCCTGCCATAAACAAGCAAGCCTACGCGGTATATAAGGCAGTAAATCATTTCAGGTCTTACATTCTCAAGAATCACACTAAGGTGATTATGCCACACCCTACAGTATGATCCTTGTTTTCCCAACAAGAAATGGGAGAAAGAAGAGGAAACTGGATGGAAGTAGTCCAGGAATTTGATCTAGATATAAAACATGCCAAGCTAGTAAAAGGGCAAGGTTTGTGCAAGCTCGCAGTTGAAGCCCAAGATCAAGTAGATGAATATTTTGAATGGGAAAATGAAATAACACTATGGTGTGGTGAAGTAGCATACATTTCCCCAGGACGAGACTCCTAGTACGAGGATTTATCTTATATTCTAAATCATGGGAATTGTCCCAAAAACCTCAACCCCAGAGAGAGGAGAGCCCTCATATTAAAGTATGCACAATATCACCTTATAAATTGAGTGCTCTTTTGGATCAAATATGACGGGGTATTGTTGAGATGTCTTGAACATGAAGATTCCGACAAAGTGTTAAAAGAACTCCATGATGGCCCCATCGGAGGAAATTTTGCGGGAAACACCACCGCTCATAAAATTATGAGAGTTGGCTATTACTAGCTCACATTGTTCAAAGACGCTCATACTTACATTAGAAACTGTAAGACTTGTCAGATAAGCTCTGAAAATGAGAAAACGGTAGCAGTCCCACTTCAGATTGTATCGAGGCCTTTTGAGCAATGGGGATTGGATATCATAGGATAAATTATGCATATCTCTTCAAAATTGCACAAGTACATTCTTACCGCCACCGACTATTTCACAAAATGGGCGGAGGCAATCCCTTTGACTCATGTAAACGAGAAGGTAGTAATCCAATTTATAGAACAACATTTGATCACAAGGTTTGGTGTTCCCTCTGTTCTGGTCTTTGATAATGCAACTTACTTCTCTTCTACCCTATTGACAGATTTTGCTCTGAACAAAGGTGTCATAATCAAGTACTCCGCAAATTACTACCCTCAGGGAAACAGTGTGGAAGAATCAACTAATAAAAACCTGGTAAGGATTTTAAATAAGATGGTTATAGATAACCAAATAAATTGGAATAATCAACTTCATAATGCCCTATGGGCCGATAGGGTTACACCTAAATAAGCCATAGGAAATTCCCCATACTTTTTGGTCTACAGGCAAGAAGCCATCCTCCCAAGTGAGCTCTATCTTCCATCTCTTTAATTGGCCCAAGATTCCAACGAGGAACCTTCAACAACCATGCAACAAAGAATCGACACTATGCTCATGCTAGAAGAAGAGAGAGAAAAGGCTAAGTCTAAGTTCTTAGCTCATCAACAGGTAGTGAAAAGATGGTTTGATAAGCATAAGGCTAAAGAAAAGATCTTTGAGGTAGGATACTTAGTCCTGAAGTGGGATAGGGAAAATGAATCAAAAGGGAAACATTCCAAGTTTCAGAGCCTATGGCTTGGGCCTTTCCAAGTGGATGAGAAGATTGGGGCAAGTACTTATCGGTTCAAAAATTTGAGGGGGGAACCTGATGCCCTCCCAGTAAATGGCCAAGCCCTAAAACAATACTTATAATAAATAAAAACTAATAATAATAATAATAATAACCTTAATTAATACAAATAAAAGAAGTGTCAGAGATATCTACTTTTTGGTTCGGTAATACCTCAAGGGAAATGAAAGAGGAACATAGATTATGCGTCCACCTAGTGAATCACCATTTGTTGAGTACTCAACACACCCTAAAAAGTCGATGACCATTTACTTTTTTGGGTACCACTCGATCTTTTGCATTGACTGTTTTCACCGCAGTATGAAACCGATACCTTCACTAATCTTTTATGTTTCATGTTTGAATTGATTAAATTTTATCTGAACATACAACAAAGAATCATCTTAACTCTGAAAGAGACTTAATTACTACTCAAGGAATCGACGACCCAGAAATTTTCTCGAATCGCTCGAGAAATTCGGCATTGATGTAAATTAAAGTTGTGAATATCATGTAGGAAGTTGAAGTAGCCAAGTGCCGACCTTCATTGGTGTCGACCGATGAAAGCATTTCTTTCCTACGAACAGCCTCGGGAAGGATTTTGCCCAAGATTGATCCATTCAATTTCGGTAAAAAAGTATGATAGTGAGAGTCGCGCAAAAACAGGAATGACACTGCCGACCACCGATGCCCGAAACATTTTCGACGACGAAAGCTCCTGAAGATGAAGACACACCGAGAAGCTGCGTACCTGAAATTTCCTCGATCACCAACCCTGATATCATCGGAGTCGAAAGTTTCATCAAGAGGATAGCAATATAAATATACACTCTGATAGTAGTTGATCCTCAATCTATACGTCGAAGTGATGTGACATGAAGAGATGTTTAACCCCTAAATGTGTCAGGTACGCCACATTTAAAGCTATTAGTTAATTCGTAGATCGCGCATTAGTTACTAATTCGTGTGCGAATCAAAAGGAACCGTTAAAACTAGCCGATACAATGCATCTTCCTCCTCGCCTCCGCCATCGACCAGTTAAGATTTATCTGTAGAAATGTGATAGTAGTTTATTTTGAATCTGCATTCATTACTCATATTTACTAATTGATATGACTGCTAGTACCTCTCCAGTTATATCTTGTTCGAGTCAGTGTGTGTTATCCTATTCCACGCAGCAAGAAATTCAAAACAAATAGAAGAGAGAAGTTAACAGTCCAGAGGAAACGTCCAAAGTTCAGTGGTATTAAACAATTGTCTTAGAAAGAATTACATGTATGTATCCGCTAATGGTGTTCTTACATTCCATTTTTTATATGTCCTCACTCAATGCTACTTTGCGTACATGTTTAAAGGGAATTTTTAATTACAGGGACAATGCCTTTGAAGAAGCCCTCCACTAGGAAATCACTGAGAGCCCCAAAACTGCAAGAATCAAAAGTAGGAGAGGGCTCCTCCCCAGTAGTTGTAAGGCAATTAGAGTTCGCTTCCAAGCCGGTGCCCATCATTAAGACGATCACCAAGGAGGCCTTTGTCCCACCCATAGCTTTACGTGACACAAAGGCAAGTATTAGAGCCAAGACAACATTTCCTCGTTGGGAAGAAGTATTCAAGAAAATAAAGAAGGAAGAACCCCTCGAATATACCCCTCACAATGACCCTGATACAAGGAAGCTCGATGACAAGGTCCTCCCAAATATTTTCAAGGTTTATCTGCACATGGTGGCATGCCGATCTCCGGTATTTCCTTGCATTGAGATCCTGAAGTGGCTTATTGACCACGCTGATGCACAAAAATGTTTGATTAAAAATGATAATAGTGAATGCGTTGGGATCTTCCTGCCATCAAAGGTTCGAAATTACTATAATCTCAGGGATTCTGAGCTAAAATTGAGCACCGATTTTTTCCTAAGTTTCTATGAATCACATGATACCAGGAAAATCATGGAGTCTTGGTGGAGGGAAGAAAAAAAATTCACAAACCAGACTGTTGGCTGGTACCCAACAACCAATCTCAGGGAACCATACATATATCTCATGGCTCTGCTCTGCAGGTTGCATGGGGAGAAAGACTGCTCTCAGTTTTCAGAGGCTTGGATGCCCCTGGATTTTATAGTCGCCATTTTAGGCACTGTATTCAATTGGGGTGCCATCATCTCGAAACAACTAAGCAACTGCATAAGACAGGCTTAGGTTCCGAAGGAGGGAGATACCCCTGCCTTCTACATGGCCTCATATCTACTGGACATCATCTGTGCCAGGAACACTTTTGTTGGGATGAACCTAAATTGTCACTCTTTAGAGCTCGCGGTCCATGTATACTTCAAAATATTATGGGAAAACAAGTACAAAAATCCCTATGTCGTTATCTGTGATTAGTTTACTACATGCATTTATTTCTTGATATTCAGGAAAGAGTGCCCTAGGTTGTCAGATAAAGCAAAGAAAGTTATAGCCAAAAATTTTCGCTGGTATTCAGATGAGAGGGAAACCTACATCAGGGTTCTTGACGCCAAAGGGACACCCCACTTATTACCCATTTACGTTCCCGACTGACTAGTGTTAGGGGAGATTTGTTATCAAACCATCATGTAAGGATACATTGTAACTTCAGTAAAAGACAAGAAGCAGGCTTTCATACCGTATGGGTTTCATATTGTCTTCTGCATGGCCAAATACACCGTGCATGCTAATCAAATTGGGCTAGGTCAATTAGAATTTTGGTTCCAAACTGGCCGATTGTGCAAACATGATCCCAAGGGACTAGTCCTACAGCATGCATCGTAGGTATCATCCTGTTGGCCCTATGCCCATGACCAGTTCGAAGATGAAATTTTCACTAAGAATGCTCAAGACTGGAATGAGGTGGCATCCAAGAAAGATGATCCTCGAGGAACCAAGTTTAAATCTATGAGCTACAAAGAGCATGCAACGTTTTTGGAGCAGACAAGTCAAGACATTGGTCAAGCCTGTCAAGGAGCAGTAGCATATGAATTGGATGAAGGAATAACTGATCCCCAAGGAGACATTGAAGCTACGGGAGTTCATCAGGAATCCCTGATAAAAATTAGGGATTCCTCTGAAGTTCAAGCGACACCGGGGATGGCAGAACTCTTATACCAACAAAGTCAATTGTTAATGAAGATAATGTAGGATGATCCATACCTTATCATAAGACCTGCGATTTCAACTACCATCCAAAGTGTCCCGATGGAGCCAAGTGGCCCCGGTTCCTTAAATCCCAATAACACCAACGGATCAAGTAAGCCTAGATCCCCAACGACATCGGTCAACTCCTTGGAAGGTGAAAGAATTCCTCCAAAGACAGTTTAAGTGTTGATAGAAACACAAGCACCTAATCCCCTGAGAAAACTTATACAAGTATACAGTGACGACGAGAGTCCTGAGCCATCTCACGGCTCCCCGGTGCATGTCCAAGAGGAGGAAGACCCCAAGAAAACTCATTCCCCTGAGCCTGAAGTTCAAGTTCAAGACAAGGAGGTCTTGTAAAAGGAAGCAGAAGATGAAAGCAACCTCGACGTGAAAGACTCTAATAAATTGGAAACTGAGGCAGATCTGAGTGATGAACTCGATCTCGGGGAGACAAATACAGATTCCCCGCAAAAGGAAATCGACAGTTCTACAGTCGACAAGCAAGTAAGCAATGAGTCTATACCTGACACCTCTATTCTACCCAGTATTCAAATCCTCGACGAGTGACAAGTAGAGGTCGGATCTACAAGGCAAAGTGAGGAAGTTCGAGAGTCCACTCTTGAAAAAATATACACCGTTGGAAGCCTGGGAAACAACCTCACATGGAGCGATCAATAGATACCAGAGCTGGTAGATGAGGTAGAAAACATCTATGCAATCTCCTATGATCAAAAGAGAAAGGCCATCGTTCAAAGGACTGCAAAGAAGAGAAGGATCACACTGGATCACTCCATCTTAGTTACTACTGAGGAGAACTTAATCAACCTAACATACACTCGTACGTCTGAACTGATTAGAGTGGGAAAATCCCTCTCTGATGCCACCCAAGATAGATCCAAGAGGGATGAAAACTTGCTCCATCTGGCCAAGTAATACAAGAGCACTACACAGACCTCTGTGTATCTAAAAAGTGAGTTCAACTAAGTGTACAATGAGTTCAAGAAAGAAAGGCACCTGCTAACCACAAACGTAGTCGAGTTCCAAGAGGACACTCTCATGGCACTCGAGATGTGCAAGGAGGTGGAGCGATGGCATGAAAAGGCACAACAACTGGTAGAGAGACTTGAATATATTGAGGCAATCCAGCGGGGTCAAGAAAAGGAAAGACATGGCATTCGACTGGTAGGCAAAAGTAGTCTCGACCGCATGAAGAGATCCGTCGAGTACTAGGCCAAGATGTGCAACGACCCGCACTAAGAAATCCAAGAGCAATGGGCCAATGCCAAAAACACTGGGGTAAAATTAATAAAGTGATGAAGGATGTCGATTTCCCCAAGTTCGACACTCCAGATGAATTTATCAACCTGAGCGACGTGTTCAAGATACATGCCGAATAGGAATCGCTATGGGTCGAAGAGTGCGCAAAGGTAACTGATGCAAGGCTAGGGCAAGTGCAACAATTCACGGAAAACCAAATCAGAGCTCGAGCCATGCTACGATAGTTGAACTCCAGTTTAGTAAAGTATCGAGAGCATGCAGTGGATATCAGAGGAATATATGCTACCTCGATGGAACAACATAGATTCCCACGGGCTCAAACCTGTGAAGACCTGTTTATGAGTTGGTCTGAATATGAAATAAGTCACCCTTTTCAAGAGACATCTCGGGTGGACTGTTAAAGAAATTGTTGGATGATCACGTGGCGATTTTTGTTTGGATCGAACTATATTTAGCCAATAATTATAGTTAAACTTTATATTATAAATAGAAACATCGATCAATGAACAAGGGGTCGATGGTTGTTGTAAGAACTCTTTATTTTTGGTTTTTAAGAATCATTTTAAGGATGCTATGAATTGAGAAGTCCTTCTGGACCAGAGATAATCTATTTTCATCAGTTGTATGTGATTGGACTTGGAGAAGAACTACTTCCTATCCTGTTCCATGAATGATGCAGTAAATGAGTAAGAGCAATTAATTTTGTTGTCAAGTTATTTGGTGCAATGTTTTGATGTTATTTTCTTTAATGATGAAGATAAGTCATTGTGTTGTTATGTGATGAGTGTTATGGTAGATGAATTATTTTTCTTACCATGATCTTGATTACATATGTGTTTTCTTTCTGTTAATTAGTTTTCTCAGATGGTAATTGGATGCTCATTTGGTTAATGTATTAGTACTAGGCCCTTTGGCATAGAATCACCATCTACATGTTTCAGCAGCGGGTTATTTTTCAAGTTGGTTTATACCTGCTTGCATCTCTCAAACTAGTCCCACCCAAGAGAAAATATAGAAACGAACAGTCCTAATTTGAAGGAATACCCTTCACAAGAAAACACAAATCCCATCAATAAATTGGTTGGATCGCAATATCTGGAGAACCATTCCATCTTAAATGTTGCAGAGTCTAATTGGGCCTTGGTGGCAGGTTTGGTTCCTACTGTTGAGTCAAGAGATTTAAGACCCATCAACATGAAGCTCATCATGGAGTCAAGAGTATCCTCGGGATACTGGAGAATTGGCCTGCAATTGTTGTATCAGATGCAAACTTTTTGGATCATGTAGCCATTCTTGGCGAACATATTGGATCCAATCTGGTACAATGAAGGAGAGAGAAAAAATGGGCCCTTCATCTTTATATTTTATGGAAAGTGTAGTAGCAACCACATTGTCTTTTCATTTTTTGTAAATAATCTCATAATCATATCCACAGAGCTTAGTCACCCATTTTTGTTTCTCTGAGGAGGAAAGGCATTGTTCCAGAAAATACTTGAGGCTTTGATGATTTTTCTTAATTTGGA
>ML792292.1:0-10334 GCA_009831015.1 Picea engelmannii | reverse complement strand
TCTTCAAAATCAAAATATTCATGAATGCAGGGATATTTGGCCACAGGCTTCGCTCTGGGTCGAAGGATTTATCTATGCCAAACTGGAGGAACCGTAGAGATTGCTGCCCCTCTGGCTATTTTGCCGAGAGATTTCAAAGATTCGGTCATTCCAACGCCATCAGTAACGCAATGGTTGTAACGGAAACCTAATACGAACCCTCCGCATCTTAAACGCGTTACCTGTCCAGAAAATGTATTGCACACAGCTTAGATCTTAAACGTTGGATTATACTATGATTCAATTATTTAATCTCAAGCTCCAAAAGAGATGCTATGTGCTTCATTTCATACATGTCAAACCCCACTAACCAATGAATAGGGTAAAATTTCTGACAAACTATTAACCTTCTTGTTTAAAAGCGTCAAAACGGATATGCCAGTTTGTCAGACCCCACCAACCAATAAATACGGTAAAAATTTCTGACAAACTATCAACCTTTTTCTTTGAAAACGCCAAAACGGATATACCATGCGTAGAAACTGTCAAATTTGACGCGCTAATCCGATTTGAAATTCCATCCCTAATAATATGATCATTAATTATTATTATTATTATTAAATATACACATTCAATTTTGTATATCCATGAACGACTGTTTTTTCAAACAAATTGAAAACCACAATTACCAACTTGAAACATAAGAATTGGAGTGTTTGTGATGCTATCCGATCCTGGAACGGTTTTAATAAAGTCAAAACCACGAGGAATAGGTGGAGAGAGATCTCCCAACTCTTCCAATGAAATATCCGCATCGGCCTCTACGAAAAGAACACCGTCACCAACGCAGTCCACCACAAGCTTACCCTTATCAGAATATCTTAATTTTCCGGCAAAGGGATAGTACTGCACCAGAAGCTTGCCCAGAACCTCTCCAATAATTTCGGCTGGATCCTCGTTTTTCCTCTCACGATTCATGGCGGAATGGCGGCGTGATGGATAAAGCAAAAGTACATTGACGTGAGACCTCAATCGCAATTGATCGTCGATGTTTGTCAGATAAAGGAGATGGCTGGGAGTAGGGCGGTTAGGGGTAACGAGGAGGGGTTGCCGTTCTGTTACTGTGAAGCTGCATAGAGAAGGAGGAGGAGGAGGAGGCCCTGGTGGTGTCTGCGTATGTCTGGACACCATCCGCCCTAGTCCCAATCCCAAAACAGCCATCTAGACGGATTGCAAGGAAATGAAACGACGAGATTTCTAAAAGAGAGGAAAGAATGCTCGCTAAACAACTGAGTTTAGTATCTATAATAGGTGAAATTTATAGGCCTACCAGTCGTAAGAGACATTCCTCCGCTCCAACGACAAAATCAGGAATCATACTGCAGTAGCAGTTAGTTTAACAGTGGCAGTTACAAGGGTAGGTTAAGTTCTAGAAGCCAATGTGGAATTTAATTCTCTCCTCATCCTTCATTCAAATCTTGTAAATGTGTTTGTTAGACCTCAACCTTATCAAAACGATGAAATCAAGGGTTTCATAAAAGAACAGAATAACAAAGATCCTTAATGTCAACTAACGAATAACGACAATGCATTTCATACTATGATGTTATTCAGGAATACCACGAAGTTATTATTCAGGTATACGATGATGTTATTATTTAGGAATCAGAAGTATTAAAAAACAAGTTTTGACTTTTTTAAAGCAATTATCATTGTAATTTGGTTATCCAATTATGACGTTGTTTAAAGGTTTAATTTTTTTTAATCTCTTAAATCTGTATTAAATCATAATTTTTATAACGTTTTGTTATTTAAATTGTATTTTTGAATGTAGAAATAGATTTAGCTTGTTGAAAAACCATTGAAACTTTTGGATTATACAGATTGAATCATTCAAATCTGGGATAGATTTCTGACAAATATTCTCCAAAAATATGCCTAGAAAATGACAAAAACTTAGCACATTTAAACTATTTATCCAATTATTGGTGAAATTATAATTTTTCATTATTTGAATTGAAGTTTTGAATGTATATATGGATTTAGTGTTCCTAAAAAAAACTTTAGTCTACCTGAACTATGGAATCTCAACCACTGATATTTACATTTTTACAAAAGAAAAAAAATAGAAATCTTGACTTTTTTGGGCAACTATCATAGGAATTTAATCCACCTAAACTAATCAATCTCAACCATTAATATTTACAATTTTACCAAAAAGAAATATAAGAAAGAAAAAAAACACAAGTCTTGACTTATTTATTCAATTATCACCTGGATTTGACTATACAATTATTATTGGTAAAACTAGCACAGCCACATGATTGTGGCTGGTAAACGCAGAAAGGCTAATTCCATTTACAAACCCTAATTAGAGCTTCTCTTATAATTAAGGTTGGTTCGTAAATGAAATATGCACATTGTTTCTAACATTTAATGATATAACATGGTAGTGTTTCTTTCCACAATATCTCTTACAGTTGATCAAGACACCACTTTTTGTTGTAAATTCTGCATACGATCCATTGCAGGTAGATAGAATCTCTTCACGTTTTTCCAGACATATCAGATAGTTCCATTTTTCAATTAAGTTATTTATAGTCCCGTTAATAAATTATGATGGGGACTATCTGCCGTTCAGGTATTAAATATTTATTAAGTTATAATATGAATAACTTAGATTAGGCACAAAGAAGTTCAACTGTCTCATCTTATAGTAATGCATCGACTACACTTGTTTCAAAAATTTGCACAATGGAAATGCCTGTTGCCTTCTTTCTTGATCGAATATACGGCTCACAACTGTTGATAGATTAATTAACGACCGAGATTACCTGATATGGCATGTGTTTCTCAGAAACGCGGGGGCGGTAAAAAATGGGCGAACAGCTGAAACATATAAATCTTCGTTAAAATAAACAAACGCGACTATTTCAAATTATATTCGACTATGTATATCCAATAGAATGTGAATATTAAACCGCTTGGCTTGACCGCTGGCTTGTTCATCGAAGGAATGACGGCTGGTTTAACCGAACGGAATGCCAAAAGTTGCAGCCCTAGATAGATACAATACGAACCGAACAGACGGTAGCATTTCACATCCACGTCCACACAAATGAAACGGTAGCAGCTTCTTAATCAGTGTTATTATTTCTTAATCACTGAACGTGGTAATTTGGTGATGAGCAAGTAATTTTTTAATCTTATTTAGTAAATGTAAAAAAGTAATCACATAAACGTACGCCTTTATAAATGAGCAGAAGTTAATTTATCAAAATCTCATCCATTGATTAGAGAGGACGACGAAGAATATGCCATCATCTTCAATTGCCAACCCTAAGATTGAAATTTATGATTAAAAGGTGATTAATTGTGCCCATTGTCAACAGTGTACGCCTTTCGGCGTAATTACAATTTTTGTTATTTGAATTATAGTTTTGAATGTACATATGGATTTAGTGTCCCAAAAACCTTTAATCCACCTAAATTGTACAATCTCAACAACTAGTATCTGAATTTCATAGATTCTTCAGAATTTTTAACCAATTTATCAACAAAAATGATAAAAAAACCAAATAAATTAATATTTATACTACTTTTTATATTTATAATATTTATAAAAGTTTAACTTTTTTCTTAAGCAATTATCATTGTAATTTGGTTATTCAATTATGGCTTTGTTTGAATTATACAGATTTAACCACTTAAATTTGCAAATCCAACAATATTTAGGAAGATCTACAAATATCCCCAAAAAATATACCTAGAAAATGACAAAAACTTAACACATTTAGACTATCTATCCAATTATTGGTGAAATTATAATTTTTCATTATTTGAATTGTAGTTTTGAATGTATATATGGATTTAGTGTCCCTAAAAACCTTTAGTCCACCATCACTTTTTTGGGCAACCATCATTGGAATTTAATCCACTTGGACTGAGCAATCTCAGCAACTAATATTTACAATTTTACCAAAAAGAAATCTAAGAAAAAACATAAGTCTTGACCTTTTTGCTCCATTATCACCTAGATTTTGATATCCAATTATTGGTAAAATTGCAATTTTTCATTATTTGAATTACAGTTTTGAATGTACATATGGATTTAGTGTCCTAAAAACCTTTAATACACCTAAACTGTATAATCTCAACAACTAGTAATTAAAAACTAGTGTTATTCAGAAGTATAAGAAACCCTTAATGTCAATTCTGTTGAAAACATSCTAATGAATTTCAAGTGGTGTTTTACATTGGTTTTCCACATAAATCACCATGTCAATTGTGTGATTGATATTTTAGTTTTAATCTTGTTTGTTTATGTTTAGTTAAAATGCTTTGTTTTCCTTTAATTGCTTAATAAACTCAATAATAAGAACAATGCATTTCATAAGATGACGTGATTCAAAAGCATTAAAAACTTCAGAGACATTAAAAACAAGTATTTTATGAATCAATTAAGAATGAGTTTTTATGTTAACCATAATTATGCTTAGACATATCAACAAAGAATGTGTTTTTGTGTTATCCATAAGTATTCTTAAACATATCAACACGTATATAAAGCATCCACAGTTGCCAGTTTTATTAGGAAGTAAGTAAGTGTTATAGAATTGGAGTTGTGTAGTTAAAAACAAAATTAATGCGAGGATAAAGTGAAAAAGTTATTTTATGTTTATAATTAATTTTTTTATAATTTGAAAATATTTTATTATCGTTTGATTAATTATTTTATTTTAAAATAAATGATCATAATTTTTTTTTATGTTATTAAAATTGTTATTTTTTAATTTATTTAATCAAAAAATTTGAATTTTAATAATTATATTTAAGAAAAAAATTTCAAATTTTTATTTAATTTTTGAAATCAATTCTTTAGTCTATATCTTACCTAAATGTTCAATGCAGAATAGAGACCTAACACCTTTTTAGGATTTTTGATTAAATTTTAAAATCCATTTCTTTGATTTAGAACTAACTTAAATTTTTAATTTAAAATTAATTAATCTATTATGTTTTTATTATTTATTTTGTTTTAAAATAAATATTTATAATTTGATTTTTATTTATATTTTTATATTTTAAAAAACATTATTTTTTAATTTATTTAATCAAAATTTTGAATTTTAGTAATTACATTTGAGATTTTTTAAAAAACTTTGCTTTAAATTTTGAAATTAGTTTCTTTAGTTTGTATTTAACCTAAATCTTCAATGTAAACCTAATTAACTCAATCTTTTATCAAAACTAACTATTTTTTAATATTTATATTTAAATTTTAAAATTCATTTTTTTATTTATAACTAATCTAACTTTTTAATTTAAAATTAATTTTAAATGACATTATCATTGGACTTATCCTATTTTACTAATTATAAAAGTTCTTAAGCAAATAACAAAAATGCATTTCATACCATGATATTCCTAGTCCTTGTAAGCATGAACGAGTGTTTCACTTACAAGTGTTTAAGAGAGAACTAGAGTGATATTTTGAAAAATTTTAACAAAAAAATATGTATAAAGAGTTATATAAAACATATATAATTGACATTAATTAACTAGCAAAGGCAACAATGAATTTTATATCATGATATTCTGTGTAAGTATGAACGAGTGTTTGACAGAGAATAGAGTGATATTTTAAAAAGTCAAAGGAAAAAATATCATTTTGATATATAAAGAATAATATAAAATATATGTAATTGGAATTATTATAAAAAATTGAATTAGCTTTTCTAATATAAAAATTAAAATTGTATTTATAGAAATTGTGAATAACTATGTGAGATTTGAATTTTTCTAATAATGATATGTTATTTTTCCAACAAAATATAAGATATATGTTTTTGTTAATGTCCATATTGAATAACTTATTTATTTTAATATTTATTTATATATTTATATTTATTTATTTTTAAATAAATGAAAAATACTTTTATTTCTTTAATTTTTAACCATTAAATTAAATTAAACTATATGCATGAACCTTTCTAATAATTTTTATTAGATTTTAAAGAAAGACCATCAATTAATTATCCAATCTGGTATAAATTTAAATAATATATTTTGAAAATAAAATAAAATTTAGTTATTTGAAAATATCTATATAGATTTATGTAGACAAAGTTTTCATTAACTTTTTTTATAAATTTGTATATTTCATATGTTTACACATCATTTTTCAATTGTTTGTGCAAGCACCTCAAATGAGTCTTAAAGTAAAAAAAAATAAAAAAATTTAAGTTTTATGTGGCCACTAGTGTTTAAAATAGAGGATAGAAGATTTGGATTATGGGTGTTGATTGACATTGTAAGATAAAGAGAGTTCTTGACAAAATCTACATGCTAATGATATAAAATGTATTCTTATAAGGAAATATTCTCTTTCTATCATATGAGTTGATATATCTTATGCTGGAATCAACTATTAGATAACCATTAAGTTCCTTTATGGTGAGGAAAACAACACTATATCTAAAAAAAGGTGAATACCAACTAAGATTGAAATTAGCAAGAATTTGTACACCTTATTATTGAAAGAAGATCTTCATCATCTTTCATTACAAGAAAGTCAATGATGATAAATTTGTTAGATGTATGGAAGAGTCTCATAGGCATGGAGCTTATTCTCAAATCAGATATTTCTTATAGTGCATGAAAGAAGATGATGAATACAAGTTTTATTTCAATTTTTTTTTATAAAATACTCAATATTTATTAATATCAAATAAATTAATAGATATCTATCAATTTCCTTGATAATGATAAAAATAGTAACTATATATATAAACTAAACACAAACCTACATAAAAACTATCTAAAATCTAAACACCTTAATATTGAAAAAAAAACCTTTCACCATAAATCTTTCTTTACATTAAGAGAAATCAAAAGATAAGAACTTTGTTAAGTGTATGGAAGATTATTATATATGGAGCTTACTCTCAAATCCCATCTCTCTTAGAGTGCATCAAGGAATATGAATTTCTAGTAATAATTTAATGTTTCAAAATGAATTTCTAGTAATAATTTTGTTTTTGTTTTCCTTTAGTTTTTCTTATTATTATTGATATTAATACTAAAAATCCTTTTTGATGTGACATTAATAATTAGGTATTGAAAATATAAATAAAAAGTAGTATAAATTAAATTTTATCTATTTAATAAATAATAGTATACTATCAAATTTTAAGAAATAATGAATTTTTATTAACTCTCCTTATTCTCATATATGAGGGTGGGGAGCGTTAATAGAGAAAATATATTATTAAGCAGATACTTATTGATAATGGGCAGATTTAATGATCTTTTAACCATAAATTTCAATGGTATGGTTATCAATTGAAGATGCTAGCATGAACCAGATATCATGTTCATAACTTTCTAGCATTTTTAAAAGCTTCTGTTTACTTTTTAACATTTATTTAATATGATCAAGAAATTACTGTGTAACCATCTAATTGCCAAGTTCAAATAATTAACAAGCTTAATTAAAATTACAAATTTATTCCACTATTAACTTTTTATCATTTTACAGTATTAGATTTACATTTGTGCCAAATTTACTTATAACAACTGCAATCATTCATATTCTTGTTTTGTATTCAAAAAAATCTTAGCACTACTTCTAACAGTGCGACATAATTACAATAATTTCATATTCTTCAGTAAAAGATTCTGTCGTTTGTCTTCCAGGCCTGTATGTTCCGTCCGCTCTTGAGAATCAATACATGGAATTTCTCCCCATACCAATAGCCGGCGGTCTTGGACGATATTGTTGATATCCACGCCCACGTGGTTGCCGTCGGGGTCGTAGAATTCCGCATTCATGCTGGTATCGAATTCCACTGCAAACAAGTGATTGTATGGCTGCCCGTTGCCGCTGAGGTTAAACAAGCCCAAATAATGGAATGGCATCCCGTTTTTACTGGCCTGGATTTTTGTGGGCCTGGCGTTTTTACTGTTTTAATTAGGTTTTTTTTTTAACTACGTTTTTTTTTAACTATTCAGAGAGTTTTAACAGCTTTAAGTTTTTAGGTTTATTGTGTTATATATTTTCTCTATTAATGTTTTCAATAATATTTTCAATATAAATATTCAAAATAACTTTATATTATGAAATTTTAAGAAATAATGAAATTCAAAATAACTTCAAATTATCCTTAAATATTGAACAATAAATTTAATATATATATCTAACTACAAAATAGAAGAACATTAATTTTAAATACTTAATAGTGTATCTATCATGATAAAATATGATCATATATCATAATATTTATTTAAATTAAGGATATTTGTAAATAATTTACTTTAACCTTGTATATAGGACTCATGTTTGTGAATGATGTGAAGTAGGTTTGAGACCCCAAACATTTTACATTTGGACGGGTTAATCTTATTGTTCATCATTTACCACTAGTTTAAAAGCTTTGGAGAGTGGCTTCAACTAAATAGCAATAGCAATTATCTTGAATTCCTCATCCACTTTTTACATAGAGTAAATTTTAATGTAATTTTAGTTTAATTATTTTTGTTTTAGAGTATAATGTAATTTAAATAGTTGTTGTACATGTGTAAACTATTATTATAGATATTTTACATGTAATTTTTTTTTTTTATATAAAGTAAAATTTGTAAGGAATAAAATAATCTTATGTTATGTATTTTATTCATTAAATAAAATAAGATTAATATTTATAATTATTTTATAAAATAAGTAATATATCATTATTTTATTTTATTATAGATAAAAGAAAATTTAAATTTCACTTTATTAAAATATATTATTTTACTAAAATAAATAATTTATTTTAATATTTTATAACTTGATTTTCCAAATTTACATTATTTTTCTAAAATAAATAATTTATTTTAATATTTTATAATTTAATTTTCAAACTTTTAAAAGAGATATTATATATAACATAAAACTCTTAACAAACAAAATAATGTTAAATTAAGTATTTTTTTTATTAAATAAACTTAATATTTATAATTAAAAAAAAAGTAATTCATCACTATATTTTAAATATAAATTATAGATAAAATGTTTTTCAAATTCAACTTTAATTAAAATACTTTATTTCTCAAAAATAATACTTTATTTTAATATTTTATAACTTGATTTTCTAACTTTTAAAAATTAAAAATAATTATTTTAAAAGTTTAAATGAATCTTATATTAACTATCATTTCCCTTTAAATATTCTGAGGTGTTGCATTGTTGCATTTGATTTTTATCATGCACTTATACTATACTTAGAGTATCGAATATAAATAGATCCTCAACTGACGTTCATCATCAAATATGTTAACTTCGGTTTATCCTAAGTCAAAATTATCCTATTAAGCGAAAACTCATCCCTATTTTGTGCTAGTTTTATGATAACCCTGCAGCGACATAATACAATCTGTGTAAGAAATAAAAATAAAAGCATAATAATCTGTTACTTCTATTGCTCACATGATGTATATCAACAAATCAGAAGTTCTATCTGCGCGCACACACTTCAATTACACACTGATTTATACATAAATCATGAGTTCTCTAAGCAGATTTGATGCAACTTGTCTATTTTTTTTTATTTCCAAATGCGTGAGACAACAATAATATTTCTGATAGATTGTGATTCACCACTATACGAATTGCTTAGTCCCTTACATCTTTCATCGAAGCTCTCATTAAATATGAAAAGTTGGGCATTGGCGAAAAAACAGGACGCACATCCACTGCCTTTCCCCACCCGAAATCTGCTTCCCCCATAGCAAGTCCGAGGTTGGAAACGTCGGAAATAATGAAAGAGCCATCAGATGGGTTGTGTGGACGCCCATTCAGCTCCGCCAAATCAATCAGAGACCGCATGTACTCCTCGTCCACCCTCCTTTTTCCTTCGTTAATCAGTTTCGTAGCGAAGGACAATGGCTGGTTGGTAAGATCCTGGGCTCTTGTCTTAGCGTAGGCGGTGGCTATTGAATTGCCGTAGTAGCCGGTTGGTAGTCGCGGACGAAATCGACTACGGGGATCTAACGGAAACATTAATGCCACCTCTTGATCGGCATGGATCCTCATAGCATTTGTTCTGGATTGCCATAAGCAGGCCGATATTACTTCAAATGGGGTGCAGAACCTCACGCCTTCTACCTGACTTTTTAGAGCCTCAATTTCTTTTGAACCAAAGTAAAACGATTTCAAGGTCATTTCCTCCATTGCAGGGACTGGCACCATTGATTCTCGATATTTATCTTCAAAATCAAAATATTCATGAAGGCAGGGATATTTGACCACAGGCTTCGCTCTGGGTCGAAGGATTTCTCTATGCCAAACTGGAGGAACCGTAGGGATTGCTGCC
>ML792291.1:155065-174223 GCA_009831015.1 Picea engelmannii | reverse complement strand
TGTGTGTGACATTTCCAGCAAGCATAGCTTGTTGGTTTTTGCAGGTTCAGATCTAGTTGAGAGGGGTTTTGGCTACCCAAAGGCATCCACACAACACTCAAAGACCCCTAAAGGGATTGGTAGCTATTTCTCAACCTCCTTTGTCAATTTCTAGGTTTTATTGTACTTTTTTTCTCCTTCTTTTGCTTGCTTGTAGTTTCTCACATTTGTGGGAGGAAAGAGGGTACGCCCCCCTCCCATGTGTAAACCTTGGCTAGTTAGGGTTTTAGTTTAGATCTTGATTTTTGTCCTTCATTTTTCCTTTCTCTTGCTAGGACGTGAGGGTTTGTGAGATAAAGGGTATCTCCCAAACCCTAGGACGTGGGGTAGGGTTTGCTTGCTTATCTTTTGGTTTTCTTGTTTTTCTTTCTCCCTTTGCTTGCTTCTTGGCTTGCCTTGCTTGCTTGCTTGTCCCTTTCCTCAATAATTTCTAATTAAGCAAGCTAAAGTTAATTGCCTACCTATTTGGGAGAGGAATACCCCAAAAGGTTAGGTTAGGGTTTTAGTTTGTGATTTAATATCTAAATGCTTAAGTGTTTTAATATCCTAGATCTAGATCTAATACACTTAACAACACTCTAGCTTAAGCCTATTGGGCACCTAAATCAACTTAACTAGATTTCATGCATGCTTAGTCCACTACCAATGCTTATTTTTATGTCGCATGCTTAGATCTATGAACTAAATGATTAACTAAGTGAATGGTGTTTTGTTTATTGCATAGATCTTTTGATGCCATATGCTTAGAGTAACTTATTTATTTTAAGTTGATAAGTAGGCACACATACATCTTCTTCTCTTTCACACTTGGTGCTTTTATATTAATTCTTTGAAACTTAACATACGTGTGATTGTATATCTTCTATTGGTTGGCAAGTTATTCTTGCCTTTTGTTATTTATCTTCAAGCTATCTATATTGTGCATTTTAGTGACATATACATGTGTTAATGCTATTGATATTGTAACTTAAACAACACATTTTTAAGGCCAAAGTGAGTTTCGGCCATATCATTAAATCACACTTTAAAAGTGTCATAAAATCTTCAAAACACTCTAAAACCCACCTAAAAGTCTACCTAATTCATATATATACTTAATAGACTATTTAGGGTACCTTATACCACCATATTCATCATCTAAAATGGGTTTGAGGAAAAAAACGGAAGGTGTAGGCAGGGGACTGTCTCACAGCGCATAGGATGTGTCCTTTCCGGGAAGTACTCATTCTTTAGGGCTGACTGGTTTTGCTAGGGTTTGCCTCGTTGCTACACTATCTTGAGCGTCCAGCAGTTATTTGGCAATAGGAGGAGGAGGCTTTGGTGAAGCTTAATAAAATTTGAAAACCTTAAGAAAGATTAACAACTTAACCTGGGACTTAATTCATTTAAATTACTTGTTGGTTTAATATTTAAGAGTGGTGGATCTTCATCTCCGATACTTGTGGTTAAATTTATAAATCTTCTTTTTATGTATTGATGATGATGATTTTGATGCCTTGATGATAATGATGCTTTAATCCTTTGATATCCTGCACACATAAAGATAAAACATGGTTAGCTTTCTCTTTGTATCATTTGTATCTTAGCATTTTTCTTATGAATAATTGTATCTAATATTTATTGGTTCAATCTATTCTTTTGTAATCTTGTAAACATATTGTAATCTACTTGTAACGAACAACCCCTTAACATAGTTGACCCCTTGCCCAATCTTTAGGCACTAGTCTTAGTTAACCTAGGGAAAAGGCTTGCTTTACATGCTAACCCCTTGCACCTTGCGTTGTTGCCTTAGCATAATAGAATAGATCCCCTCTAACCTTAAGAAATTAAAACTAACTCCCAGAACTTAACTTTAACACATCTAGTAACTAAGGTCTACCCCCTTTGGCTTCCCTAGGAGTAAGCCTAGATGGAAGAGGTTCCGGTCAAAGTGACAGCATGGGTTTTGAACCTAGGCATTGTGCCTCCAAGGACACACTAAGTGAGTCAGACTTAGCTCATGTTTGCAAGTGTGTATAAGGATGACAACATCTTTGGCGCCGTTGTCGGGAATAAGTCATTTATCCTTGGTCAAGACGACTAATTTTTTTTTAAGAACTAAAAATTCTTTGAACTTCCATTTGTTGTTTTTTGTTTGCTTCCTTTCCAAGTGGCGACTCCATTGAACAAATATATCAAGTATACTTCTAAGAGAAATCCTTGTTGGCTTCTTGAGATTCTTGGAGAAGAAGCAATCATTGATTTTCGATGCTTGTTCCAAACATAATAAATTAACTTTTGTTTTCCTTCTTGTTTTTGCTTTGTTTGATGCTCTTGTTTGTCTGAAATAAACTTGGTCATCTGGCGACTCCACTTTAAAAATAATTTGACAAAGTATTCTTCAAGAAGGAACTCACGGCTTGTCTTCTTCATCCTTGAATTTGAAAAGGTTTTTGGATGAAGTTAGCATGTTTCCCTTCTTGTCGGATCCTTGGTAATCTTGGGTCCTAGTCCTTTTCTTTAGACCTTTGTTTAAATGTCTAGTTATAAATGGATAGATTTTTTGATCCTATTGATTTTTCAGGAATTGTTGGTTACCCTCATGATATATCTGAAGATGTTATTGATAACATTCCTGACTTTTTTGATCATGATAATGTTGGTGCTTACATTAGGGCCTTCACTAAGTGTATCGATAAATGGTGTGTTCCGCCTATTTATGAGGATGTTCTAATGCGATTATTTGTTTTTACTCTTTGTGGTGACCGGGCAAATGATTGGTTTCATGACTCACCTGATAAGACATTCAAGACCTTACAGGATTTGTTGCATGCCTTCTTGAATCTATTTGGGCGTAGTCAACATGAGATTCACAATGAATTGGTTGATGATTTTATGGAAACATGGAGGAGGAAAAATCTTCCAAATATAAAAACAATCAGTTCAGACATAGAGGTTGATTCTCCACCAGATCCCATTAAGGAAATCAATGAAGTCGTTCAGAACATACATTTTCCTCATAAAGAACAATGTGAAGACATGAATGAACAATTTGTGGCCCTAGAATATCAATTGGAGGTCACAGAATATGATCTTACAGAAGCTTATATTGAATATCCGGACCCCCTTGAAATTGAGATTTGCAGTGAAAAAGATGAGGAAGTTCATGGGAAAATTCTAGATGAATCCATGGATGAGACAATCATTTATTTTGAAGAGGTAAAAGAATTTGAGTTTGAAAATGTTGAATATCTAGATGATTCAAGTCCCCACCCTCCTCTCGAGGAACCAATCTTTTTAAAGGAGAATCTTGATGACCTTGAGGAAAACAATGTGATGGTTCCCGTGGCATGTTCTTTTTCAACATCTCAACCAGAAGATGAGTTAATGCAAAATTGTGTGGAAATGGAAGGCAACTTCAATTTGTCGATGTCATATCATTATGAGTATTGGTTGGCCTCCCACCTTGACAGTCATGAGCAACAAAATATTCAGAGTTTACACAGCTTGTCATATTCCAGTGTTTGGTTGAATAGGGGAAGAAGAATCATGATTGTTGGTTGGTTCTTCCTCACAAAAAGTTCCAAGTTGATAAAACTTGGGAAGGGGCATTCTGTGAGTCATCCTAGACAAGGATTATTTAGACATCATTTCATCCATGGAATGGGTGGTTGTAACGTATCTCTAACCCTTCCTTATATTTTAATTTTGTATTATTTCAATTTATTATGTCAATATGTACTTAGAAAATTTTTCGGTACCATAGATTTCATTTTATTGTAAAATATTGATGTTGTACTTTAGTTATTTCATTGTGTAGATGGTGTATATAGCATTTATTGATTTAATCATGTATATATGTATTCTTATGTTGGTTATTGGTGAGCACTCCGTTGTAGGTGTTGGATTCTCGTATGCTCTCTGTTTCGAGTGAGAAGATCAAACACACGTCCCCATGTGGAGCCAGATGTTAACCGCCTCTCCAACACAGGTGGTCAACTCCATGTGCCATGAAGAGATGCATCATCAGATGCAAATTTGTTGAAGACTTTGGTTCTACAGGGCATGTTTGGCCCCAACACTTCATTTTGTAATTGGAATTTCCGCACCCCTGCGTGGGTTAATAATGTAATAGGTCTGCATGAGTCATGTTTAGGTCAGTTACCTTGGGATCGGTTCACTGGCAGGGATGATTTTAAGGATGAAGATTTATTTTAAAATGTAGAAACCTTGGCGAATCTTACTAATCCTTCATATGCCAACTATAAATGATTGGCGATATTTTTGTAAAAATATTGAAATTTCTAAGGATTTTATATAGTTTTTATAAAATTATGGCGATTTTTAAGGTGAAATAATTTTATCCTATAGAATTTGGGCGAAGCATTTTTAAAATAACGAATCTTGTTTTTGGGAAAACCATGGAAAATTAGCCCATGAGAGAAATTTATCCCCTGAAATCATCCATGTTCACTGGGATAGTTCCTTTCACCGAGGGTTTTTCATCCTCAGGTTATCAATTGGGCTTTTCAGCCTCTTGATTTCCCTTGAGTTTTTCCCTCACACTTGCAATAATTCCTCGAAAGTGGTGAAGGACATTCTAGTGGGTTTATCTTTTGGTAACTATTATAGGGAATCATTGTAAATGACCATGCAAGACATCTTAGAAAGTTTCGCGGAATTCCGTCGAGTCAAAGTTAGTTTTTTTTAATTAATTAATTTTTAATTAAATTTCCCTAAGTTTGGAGGTTTAATTATTTAATTAATTAATTTTTTTGAGCAATAATTGTAAAAAACTAGGTCCTTGGACTTTTGATAGGGGTATTTGTGCACAAAAGAAATGGAATAGCACCCCCCACATCCATGTACCAAGTTTCAGCTCAGTCGGACAACTTTAGCCATGGGTTTGTCCACCCAGAGTGTCAGTTAGTCTAAAACAACAATTTTAATTACTAAAGTCCAAACATGGAAAAAATGTAAAAATTGTAATAATGAGTTAGAGGATGAAAAATTATGGAATAAAGGTTAGAGATAGACCCCCTAAGCATAACATAACCCTCCCAACCTTTTCCAACCTATTCTAACCCCTTACCCACCTTCTACACTCAAAAGTCATGGCCCCCTAGGGGGATTGACGCTTTTTTCTTGGTGGTGGAAGTTGTGACTTAAATGGCCCCCCCTCTCATGAGTTATGACTCCCTTTAACCCCCACATCACCTCCTAGGGTGATCCCACTCCCTTTTTCTCATTAATCCCCCTCCATTCCTTGCATTTCCCCCTTTTTTGCACCCTCCAAGGAGAGTTACGCCCCCCTTTTGTTGATCTCCAAGGAAAATTCATTTTTAATTATTGGGGCCTCTTCCTCTTCCCTAGTATGAATCCCATAGCCTCTCACTTGTGTTTTGTGTGATCCCAACACCTCCCACGCCCATCTACACCCTAGATCTATGATCTAAACCCTAGATGGTGTGCCCTAGCCTTGAGATCTACTCTTATGCTTAGTGATGGAAACTTGGCATTGATCCAAGAGAGGTAGGTTTGTCTTTCCAAGTATAAATATATCCCTCTCCTCACTCCCAAATCACCATATCTTGAGCTATTGTTATGTTACTTGATTTTCCACTCTCTCTCTCTCTTTATTGTTCCATCATTTCCATCCTATGCTCTTAGGGTTTTGGAGTATTTTCTCTCCAAGATCTATTTTCTTGAGTAATAATAAAGGAGAATCTTTGGAGGATAAATAGAGGATAAATGCATGTTCTTGTTCTTATTATGCACATGAGGTAAACTTGTATCTATTTGTTTGATGATTGTACACATTGGATCTTAGGTAAAGTGTTACTCGGGTAGATTTATTAATGCATGTTCTTGTAGATCTATATATCTTGATATGTTAGATAGGATTGAAGTGTCATCTTGTTAACATATTCAACATATTATCTCTTGTATGCACATCATCGTTCAAGTTTTTGTAGGTTTGGCTTCAAGGGTTTCATTGAGAACACCATAAGCAAGAAGGATCTCTTGAGACACATCTATACTCCATGCTTTTCTAACCCTTTACTCTTCTTCTATATTGATGTTCATTCACATATATTTCAGCTATCACAATCTAGTAAGATAGGTCGTTTTATATCAAAAATCTCAATTTTTTCTTAAGAAAATTTTTTGCCCCAAAAAGGCAAAAGTTTTTCTTCATTTGTAGAGTTGTGTGTGACATTTCCAACAAGCATAGTTTGCTGGTTTTTGCAGGTTCAGATCTGGTTGAGAGGGGTTTTGGCTACCCAAAGGCATCCACACAACACTCAAAGACCCCCAAAGGGATTGGTAGCTAATTCTCAACCTCCTTTGTCAATTTCTAGGTTTTCTTGTACTTTGTTTCTCCTTCTTTTGCTTGCTTGTAGTGGCTCACATTTGTGGGAGGAAAGAGGGTATGGCCCCCTCCCACATGTGAACCTTGGGTAGTTAGGGTTTTAGTTTACATCTGTATTTTTGTCCTTCATTTTTCCTTTCTCTTGCTAGGATGTGAGGGTTTGTGAGATAAAGGGTATCTCCCAAACCCTAGGACGTGGGGTAGGGTTTGCTTGCTTGTCTTTTGGTTTGTTTGTTTTTCTTTCCCCCTTTGCTTGCTTCTTGTTTTCCTTGCTTGTTTGTTTGTCCCTTTCCTCAATAATTTCTAATTAAGAAAGCTAAAGTTAATTGCCTACCTATTTGGGAGAGGAATACCCCAAAAGGTTAGGTTAGGGTTTTAGTTTGTGATTTAAGATCTAAATGCTTAAGTGTTTTAATATCCTATATCTAGATCTAATACACTTAACAACACTCTAGCTTAAGCCTATTGGGCACCTAAATCAACTTAACTAGATCTCAAGCTTTCTTAGTCCACTACCAATGCTTATTTTTATGTCTCATGCTTAGATCTATGAACTAAATGCTTAACTAAGTGAATGGTGTTTTGTTTATTGCATAGATATTTTGATGCCATATGCTTAGATTAACTTCTTTCTTTTAAGTTGATAAGTAGGCACACATAAATCTTCTTCTCTTTCACACTTGGTGCTTTTATCTTAATGCTTTAAAACTTAACATAAGTGTGACTGTATATCTTCTATTGGTTGGCAAGTTGTTCTTGCCTTTTGTTATGTATCTTCAAGCTATCTATATTGTGCATTTTAGTGACATATACATGTGTTAATGCTATTGATCTTGTAACTTAAAAAACACATTTTTAAGGCCAAAGTGAGTTTCGTCCATATCACTAAATCACACTTTAAAAGTGTCATAAAATCTTCAAAACACTCTAAAACCCACCTAAAAGTCTACCTAATCCATATATATACTTAATAGACTATTTAGGGTACTTTATACCACCATCTTCACCATCTAAAACAGGTTTGAGGAAAACAACAGAGGGTGTAGGCAGGGGACTGTCTCACGACGCACAGGATGTGTCCTTTCCGGGAAGTACTGATTCTTTAGGGCTGATTGGTTCTGATAGGGTTGGCCTCATTTCCACACTATCTTGAGCGTCCAATAGTTATTTGGCAATAGGAGGAGGAGGATTTGGTGAAAGCTTAATAAAATTTGAAAACCTTAAGAAAGCTTAAAAACTTAACTTGAGACTTAATTCATTTAAATTACTTGTTGGTTTAATATTTAAGAGTGGTGGATCTTCATCTCCGATACTTGTGGTTAAATTTATAAATCTTCTTTTGATGTATTGATGATGATGATTTTGATGCCTTGATGATAATGATGCTTTAATCCTTTGATATCCTGCACACATAAAGATAAAACGTGGTTAGCTTGCTCTTTGTATCATTTGTATCTTAGCATTTTTCTTGTGAATAACTGTATCTAATATTTATTGGTTCAATCTATTCTTTTGTAATCTTGTAAACATATTGTAATTTATTTGTAACGAACAACCTCTTAACATATTTGACCCCTTGCCCAATCTTTAGGCACTAGTCTTAGTTGACCTACGGAAAAGGCTTTCTTTACATGTTAACCCCTTGCACCTTGCATTGTTGCCTTAGCATCATAGGATAGATCCCCTATAACCTTAAGAAATTAAAACTAACTCCTAGAACTTAACTTTAACACATCTAGTAACTAAGGTCTACCCCCTTTGGCTTCCCTAGGAGTAAGCCTAGACAGAAGAGGTTCCGGTCAAAGTGACAGCGTGGGCTGTGAACCTAGGCATTGTGCGTCCAAGGACACAGTAAGTGAGCTGGACTTAGCTCACGTTTGCAAGTGTGTATAAGGACGACAACACCAGGGAAGGCCGATAACAATATGTATTTGTGTCCACTAAAACGAAGGAGTTTGTAGGATACTGAAATCCCTATTTGGGGTCCTTGATAGGTATTTTTGTCATTAAAAAATGGATTTAAAAACCCATGGGAGCATAGTCGAAAACCCTGCTAGAAGACACAATAGAGGAACACCACGAGACTGATAAAATCCTGAAGTATTTCTATGTCATTTAGAATTCCATTTTGAAAACCTAGAGCAAATAGTATCCATTGGATTGGAGGGGAGGACAAACCTCCGTCATCCAATCAACACCATATATTTGGAGTCAGGGGTAGAGTCTTGGTTAACCGGTTCACCGGAGGACTAGGAGGCACAGACCATCTAGTTAAATAGAGTCTTGTAAATCCCAGTGTCGGTGTGAAGGGTTCTAATGCACGGTTCCATCCCTTTTATTATTATAAATAGGAGAGAGAAAATGTAATGTCATAATGACATGTCCGGTCAGCGTGGCATCCAGAAGGCCATGGAGGGCGACACTTTTCGGCCTTTGATTTTTGGATGGGTCGAGTATGGTCCTTGTCAAGAGTGGACCTTTGATTTAGTGCCTTAAACCTTGACCGTTGGATCTAAGGGATGAGAAGATCTCAACCGTTGAGTTTTTCTTGATAAGTTCAAGAGGGAGTTCATCACCCTGGAGTAATCGGACCACCAGAGTTTTCCAAGCCCCGTCTCTCTATGTTCTTCCTTGGTTTCTTGGTGCCTGGTTGGGCAAGGTTTCAGGAATATTTCCAACCGTTTCCCTTTGTTAGTTTATGAGCGGGAGGAAGTTGGAGCACATGCCAATGACATAAGAGTGACATCAAGATGACATAGTTTGCCAATGAGAAGTGGACAAGTGTTAGCACCTGAGTGGAGGATCTATACACCTTGTGATGGTGTGGAGTGCCACATCATCCCATGTGTCGCACTTTGGTTGGTCGACGTGCCATGAGGATAATGTGCCACATGTCATAGTTAGTTAGAGTTCCAGTATAGACTTTCTTCTAAGGCCGAAGGATGTGATGATGTCAGCTGCATGTGTCGTGACATGTTGTCAGTCATGAGTTTGTGCCATGTCATCCTGGTGTTAGGATAAGTATGAGGTGTCATGCTGGTGGCATTCCACATTAGGTCGGTGTGTCACAATTTCCAGCTGGACCACTGGATTGTGCGCATTAGGGAGAAGGAGTGAGGATTTAAGGATTTCCCGAGGGCTCGGTGTGGAAGGGGTCTCGGTGCCCGGTGGGGAAAGGGTTCCAGTGCCTAGAGGGTGAGGATCCTAATTGGGGAAAATTCCCTGGGGACCGGTCAACTCACAACCAAAGATGCTTCAGTTATGTTGCGAGTTGTGGGTATCCATCGAATCCTGGTGCCCGGTTGGGCATTAACTCGCTGCTAAGTTTTATCGGATGTGAATGTGATTGTCATCCATTGGTAGGGTTAGCCATATTAGAGGGTGGCATGTTTTGACATGTCAATTCCATGTCGGATGGCATGCGTTACGTGGATCCACGTGTAAATGAGGTATATATGGAGAGACAAGGCATGAAAAATTCAAAAGACCATAACTTTTGATCTCAATCTCAGTTTTGAGCATGATGACAGTTGTTGGAAAGCTCTCGATGAGCAGATTCCATTTATGGGATCTGTTTGAGAAAGAATTTAAGGCAAGGAAGAGGAAATTTTGACACCCCACCATCCTGAGAAAGGGTAAGGGGGTTGTGTGTGTTACATATTACCACAACGTTGTTCAAAACTTATAATGCAAAATAAAGTTAGGGAATTGGCACGATGTATTGTTAGAGAAGATATACACCTTAGATGCTCAATTGATATAAAAAAAATGTCGCAGTTGGAATTTTGTTACTCTTTTACTCATCATTCATCACACTAATTGTTTTCTTATTTTGAGTTGGGATATTTCCTATCATGAAAATTTAGTTTAAAATTATGTTTTTAATGTTTTGTTTCATACCAATTTTTTCACATTTTGAGATTGGAATTCCTATATCATGAAATTCTAGTTTCATATCGACTTCCAAGGTTGTGCTCAATTGGGACACTTGCCACAGGGAACCGCCTCTCAAAGGAATTTAAGATACTTGAATTTACTACACACTGGTTTACTAGAATTGACCTTGAATTTAGGACCACTAGATGAATTAGAACAACTAATAATAGGGAGTGAAATCTTGACAGAGTTACCACATTCTGTGGCCTATTTTGTGCACTTTGAAAGAGTTGATTATGTTCGAATGCCTTAATTTAAAGCATATCATAACACCTATTGAAAATCTAACATGCTTGGAAAGGTTATAAATATAAGGCTCCAAAGTGCCCATCTTACTAGCAGGAAAATCACTCTTGAAACATATGAAAGTCTTGACTATATTAAGTTTCCTAATAGAGGAATTTTCCTTTCACCTTATTGATAACAATGCCATGGATGCTTTAAGATATTTCACTTTGATTAAAACATCCATATCCAACATAAGTGTTCCTGTAAGTGCTTTCCCTAGGCTGAAAATTGTGGATCTTTCATATAATTTTCAGATGCACCAGGTTCAAGTCTTCCCATCAACCATTGTAAAACTGAATTTGGAAGTTTGCTTGAGCTTAGTGTATTCGAGTCTTTCAAAAATTGTACACCTTAAATTTCTTAGCATAAACGGATTTGGTCATGTTTGAACCCCGAATGTTGAAAGTTTGAGATCGTTGGAAGAGATTATGTTGGAGAGGTGTTGGAATTTGAGGATGATACAAGCATGGAGTCAGTTGGAACGACTAAATTTTCTCAGCTTTTCACAAATGTTTCCGTCCAGTGAGGTGAGTTCCTAATTAAATTAGTGAATCTTTATTTCTACAAAAACCATTATACATTTTCATCGTGATGAAGAAACATGTTTGTGTATGCAAGGTGGAAGCGAGAGGTGCATCTATAAAAGTGAGAATGTTATCTAATAATTTAGATTATAAAATATTTACTGTTGATAATAATAATAATTATATCGAAAGAAGATAGGTGTTATGTAATTTTGTATGAGGGAGATGTTATTAGAAAGCACATGACCCTATTGAAGGTAGTCAGAAGCTTGGAGGAGTAAAAGTCTACCCCATTACAAACCACCACTTGAATAAGAGTGACGAGTCAACCAATATTGACATAGCAACTAGATAACAATTTCACAATTGAATTATGATAGGTTTTCCCACATTCACCTAAGATGTAGAGGAATATTTATGTTGTAATTTGTAATGGAATAAATTAAATTATAAAATATATAAAACCCACACAAATTAAAAAAATTAATCATAATAATCATAATATAATAATAATTTAATTTTAAAGTCACTACCAAAACAGACACCAAATTGGTGTACGAGACTCCCTTATTTGTGGAACAAGGAACCCTCTTTGCCTAGAGATTTGACTACTAAAATCTACAGAGATATAAAATATTATAATAATAATAATAATATATACACAATAATAAAATATATTGATCTTACTTCTAACTTTTATTTATTTTTAATATTTTTGAATATTAAATTTGAAATTAAAAATTAAACATAAAAATAGACTTAAATGTATGGTGACATTTGTGCAGGTGTTTGAGAAATCCATGTTGAGTAGTTTCCTTGATGTGACAATGTTGGAGGTCCTTGTTACAACAACTAAATCTTCGGTGCGGATAAATAAGTTAGCAATAGTCATGCCCAGTTTAATAACTTTAAGGTAAGATTTGAAGCGTGCAATGTGCCCAGTCTGAGATGTACGAAACCACTGATGGAAATGGATCAGGGGGATTAGTGTTGCATTTGTATCTATGGACTGAAGCCTCCAAATTATTTGAAGATGAACATCGTTTCTACAAGGTCGCTATTTACAAAGATGACAAATTCGATGTAGGGGTTGGGGAAGGGGGATGGATAATGGTGTTTGTAAGTGAAAATCAGGTTTTAAATGTTTGTCAACAAATTATTGAGAGGATTCTGGAACAAACTTTATGCATGAATTCGTCATAAACATATTTTTGTTATGAAATATCATTTAAAATTGTTTATGCTTGGTTAAGAGTTTGTTTCCCTTGGATATAAGGAAACTAAAGACATGATTGAAAGTTTTCTCCCTTGTGAACCAAAGACATGACTGAAACTTTGCCTCCTTACGAATCATCAAAAAACCACCATGGTTTTCCTTGAATAAGGGTGATGAGTCAACATGCATTTGTGACATTCATGAATAAGAGCGAATGATGGTTGTCCCCATATTAATTGGCATGCTAGGTTATAATAAGTTTTTCCACTATGAAAAAGATAAAATTTTAGAATTAAACTTATAACTTTTTTTCTACTATTTTTTAATATTATCGACCAAATAATTGTTGATGATTGCAGCTATGTGAAACATTCTCCAGGTTACAAACCTGTGAGATGTGGATCATTGCATCTATGTGAGTCTTTCTCTTAGCTTACAAACCTGAGATAAATCCCCTAAGAAGGGTACGTGGTTCCTACCAGAGACAAAGATGGAATGTAGAGATGACCTCCTCCATCCAGAGAGTTTAAAAGAACTCAAGATTATTATCCAATGGGAAAGGTGATCTATTGAGTTAGACGTGCATGTGGTTGAGCACAAGGTGAATGTGTGAAATCCCAAAGTGTTGGGTGCATCGCCATGTGAACATAAATGAAGATGATGCATTAGCCTCCTCTGAGCAGCAGAGTTGACGAGAAACTCCAGATGATTCTCCTGTGTGAGGCAGTAGGAAAGAAGATCTGTAGAGTGGACATGCCTATGGATGAGCACAGGTGAACGTGTGAAGATATGGTTCTTATGTGTATTGGAGTGAGCCAGAGATATGGAAATCCCTATGGATGTGCCCCTAGTGGATGAGAACTAGTGGGTGTATCAGATCCCTTGCTATATTGTTCAAGAGTCAGACCTACCTGTAACCCTAATTGTAATATAAAGGGTACAGGTCAGCCCCACCTTAATGTGATTAGTAATTAATGTAAAAGATAATTAATCTGGTTAATATTAATTATATTATAAGCTAGTGAGGTCGGCCATGTTGTGCCAATAGACACTTATGTTGACAGGTTCAAGTTAGTATAAGTAAAGGTAAATTCTCCTTTGACAAAACATATCTTTCATGTGAGTTTGGAAATTTCAGCAAGTACACTTCCTTGGGAAAAGTGTGCATCTCTCTTGGGCATTATTCTTCTAGGGTTTGAGCATCCTCTTGTGTGATAGGGTTTATCTTGGTGGTGAAGGTATTTCTCTTGAGGAATATAGCAAAGGATTTGGCTAGGTTTTCTTCCCTTGTTGAGAAGGGTTTCCCAGGATACTTCCTGTGTTCTTGTGCATGGTGCTTCTTCTTGTGATCTTGGTTGTTGCAACATTTATGGTTATGGTTAAATGCTAAAAATGGAAGGAAATTCACGATTAACCTATATTATTGAAAAATCAACATGGTATCAGAGCATAGGTCTTGAAGAACCCATTTCACAAAACTTCAAGGCAAACCGTCCTCTTTTTGCAGAACCGTACGACCCTCCTGGGGTTTCCAGAAATTTCGTACGACCCTCCTTCTTTCTCAGTTTCAGCCCTTAATACTTGGATGTTGGGGATATTTTTAGCACAGGAGTGTATGACCTCCTTCATTGCACCTACACCAAGTTTCATATCGAAATTTCGAGCATTTTAAAATTTTGTCCCTAAGGTTTCTAGGGTTTCACCAATTTCTGCAGAAATTTCAGTATTAGGGTTTCTGCAACTCATTGAAGGAGCTCTTCAGCTCATTAGTGTTCTAATATCTTTCAAAGGATTATTTTTGGCAGTCATAAGTCCAATAAAACCTAAAAGTGCTAGCCTAGTGTAGTCGTTAGGTTTTCTATCCCAGTTGACAAAGGGTTGTGAAGAATCTAAAATTATGATGAACAAAACTACGATCGAATATAAGCTTGATGGATCAAGTAACTTCAAGTTCCCAGAAGACAAGACTTCAAAGGAAGACTTATTTCAGGTGATAAAAAAGGTGTCACTGTGACATACCTCCTTCATGAATATGTTAGAGGACAAGAGATCAACCATGTGCCATTGGAGAAATTATATCAACACCCTCAGGTATGCACTTGTACATATATTATTTGTATCATTGTCATGAGGGTAATTGCAGGACGAAGGAACCTTTTGCTGAAGTCTTGGATCTAGAGGGATCTCAGTGTATTTAGAGGAACAACACACTGGAAGTGAAGACTCCAGGTTTGTCATTCCTCTAACCTATATTTCTAAAGTTTGCTACATTACAAGTAGGTGTTGTAGCTGTGACAACAATCCTTAAATTGTTTTGATTCTATAGATGTACCCATTATTCTCCTTTAGGAGATATTCTTATTTTTGGTTCCTCTTGTTTTCTTGCTTAGACAGGTTAAGAACAAAGGAAGATGCCCATCCTTCAGAGGGAGTCACTTGACTTAGAGGGAGTCAAAACTAATTGAGAAAGAGGAAGAATAGAACCATCATTGAGACAACCAACGAAATAATGCATGATCAGAATATCTCTATGATTCCATGGATAGAAGCATGCATGACACAGTATATGTTTAGAACAAGAGTCTTCCTCAGACTTTGAAAAACATAACTCCTGAAGAAACCTTCACCGAAATGAAGCCTGAGATTGAACACATCAGGTTATTTGAGTGCCCAGTGTATTCCAAGCTAGATCCTTTAGAAAGAAAGGATACAATGAACCTTCAAAGACATTCCAAATCGACATCCTCGGTTAGAGACAAATTGAGACAAGCAGAGACGTTGTCCTTGAAGAAGAGATAGTCTTTCAAAGATCCAGAGAATCTCAGATGGATATTAATGGTAAGACAATACCTTCTCCTCCTTCAACAATTCATAGGGAGACATACATTATTCCAGTTGATCCAGTTGCTCCAGTTGATATGTTCAAAGATATTGTAGTAGGGAAAAAAACACCTACCTAGACTCACTCTGCAAGAGGTAGAGAAACATACAAGCCTATCAAGGCACATCCTGAGAAAGCAAAAGAAATTTTCGATCTATCCTTCAGTCATGAGCCACTTCATTGATGTTGAGGAGAACAGGTATGGAAAGATGCAATAATAGAATAATACCATTATATCTTAAAGAATGATGCATAAGATATTATTTAGGGACCAGAAGGGAAGTCTATGGTAACTTCCAAGTGGATCTGTAAGATCAAGCACACAATTGACGGAAGTGTCGAGAAATACAAAACGATATCTATAACCAGAGGTTTCTCACAAAAAGAGGGAGTTGTCTATGATGAGACACTTGATCTAGTAAGACCTGATACACTTCCATCCGTACTACCATCCATGAGTTGGAAACGATATCAGATAGACAAATTTTTGGTGAGTTTGGATTTCAGCAAGAGTGTTGTTGATCCAAACCTATATCATTACAATGTTGATGATGAGAGTGTGATTTTGATGACTTATTCAGAAATCCTTGTTGTTGGATACAAGTAATCCTTGACTTATGAATTAGAGATGAAGAATCTGAGTGTGATGCACTACTTCTTAAGACAAGAAGTATGATAGAGGACCAATAAGATTTTCCTGAGTTAAGGAAAATATACAGTGAAAATATTAAATAAGTTCAAGTATGACAGAATATAAAATCCACCAGTATGGATTGATGATGATTCAGATGAGACTAATCCACAACTAATTGGATCACTGATGTATATGGTTAACACCAGACTTGATTCATGCCATGCAATGAATGTGCTTAGTCATTTCATGAGTCAACCAATATAGACTCACTATACAACAACAAAACATGTATTAAGATATATCTGAGGCACAATTGGATTGACCTGAGACATGCCTTCAGTGTGAACTTGAGTTTGCAGGATATGCATATTCAGATTGAGCATAAAGTACAGTAAAACGGAAGAGCACATCCAGTTGATGTTCTACAATGAAATTTTCCATGGTTTCTTGATACAACGGGAAACAAAACTCTGCGGCCTTGAGTGCACCAGAGACATAGTATATATAGCAGTGAGTGTGTGAAGCAATGTGTCTTCAAAAGCTTTCGACAGATTTACTTGACCATGAAATGGATCCTATGATGATAACTAAGAGTTGTGTATAAAGCTCCTTGAGAAACCAGTGTCTCCTGATGAATCGAAACACGACGAGATGAAATATCCTTATATCATAGATATGATGCAGACGAAAAATAATACACATACAGTACCTTCCTACACTTGACCAGATTGTAGACATCTTCACCAAAATAACTTGGTGAAGAATGCCTTCCTAGTTGAGAGGGAGTATTGATGACTCCAGCCACGAAAAAATTCAAAGTACATCCGTGTGAGACTTGGCATGGTGAAGAATGCCTCCCTAGCTAAGAGGGAGTGTTTATGATTGCAACTATGTGAGACATTCTCCAGCTTACAAACCTGTGAGATGTGGATCATTGCAGCTATGTGAGTCTTTCTCTCAGCTTACAAACCTGAGAGAAATCCCCTAAGAAGGGTATGTGGTTCCTACCCTAATTGTAATATAAAGGGTATAGGTCAGCCCCACCTTAATGTGATTAGTAATTAATGTAAAATATAATTAATCTAGTTAATATTAATTATATTATAAGCTAGTGAGGTCGGCCATGTTGTGCCAATAGACATTTATGTTGACAGGTTCAAGTTAGTATAAGTAAAGATAAATTCTCCTTTGAGAAAACATATCTTTCATGTGAGTTTGGAAATTTCAACAAGTACACTTCCTTGGGAAAAGTGTGCACCTCTCTTGGACGCTATTCTTCTAGGGTTTGAGAACCCTCTCGTGTGCTAGGGTTTATCTTGGTGGTGAAGGTCTTTCTCTTGAGGAATATAGCAAAGGATTTGGTTGGGTTTTCTTAAATTGTTGAGAAGGGTTTCCTAGGATACTTCTTGTGTTCTTGTGCATAGTGCTTCTTCTTGTGATCTTGGTTGCTGCAACATTTATGGTTATGGTTAAATGCTAAAAATGGAATGAACTTCATGCTTAACCCAACTTATTGAAAAATCAAAAATAACTAATCAAGATTCATCCCATAATGCAACAAGGTAATTTTTTTCGTAGTACTCAATAACCACCCATTATTATTCTTTTTTTTCTACAAAACATTTTCATTTAATATATAAATATTTTTTGTTTAAAAATTATAATAGAAAGTAAGATATATTTTTTTGAATTAAGTAAATTGTCCGATGTAAGAAAAATTCTTAAAGATTTAATTGAAAATTTATTTGGAATAGAGATGATTAAATTATACAAAATAATGGTCAAATTTTAATTATATGATTTAATTGAAAATTTATTTGGTATAGAGATGATTAAATTATACAAAATAATGGTCAAATTTCAATTGTATGATTTGATTTAATAGATTTGATAGTTGACTATATTATTTAGTTCATGTCCTTAATTAATCAAATTGTTAACATTTATATTTTAAAAAATCACAAAGAGTATTTAAACCCTTAATCTTAGTTCTAAACATAAACTTAGGTAGGAAATTTAATCATCAAATGTTAAATCATTTATTTTTTTATACAAGTTTAGATCCATCTTAACTTTGGAGTTATCAAGTTTTAAGAATGATCAAATCTTTGCACTCTAAAAAAATGTTTGCACCTGATAAAATCCTTGATAGGTTCGAAGTTAAGATGGACGTCATTATGTATATGTATTTATTTTAGATGAATTTGATCATCTAAAATTTACTAAGTATCAACTATAATCTAGAGACTACTATCAAGAATGTAACACCGTACTTAGTGTTAACCTTTTAGCTTAAAGGAATTTAAATAGTCAAAATAATAATTGACATATCTATTTAAGATTGGGTTAGAATTATATATATATATATATATATATATATATATATATATATGTTTAATTTGGGTGATTGGGAGAAATGATTGATATCCTTTTCACCTAAGTTCAATTTCCATAATTGACATATTGAACTTTTAACAAGTATATTATAATCTTAAATATTAATATTGTAATCTTAATTTACATTTATATATAGATAATACATGTAAATATAGTATATAATCAATTATATAAAACATAATTTGTTAAGAACCCAATACTGAATACAAAAGCACCACAATAGATATACAAGAACAATATGCAAAATCTTCTTTATTACCATCAAACCCTTGAGGTAGGGCAACATCGTACAATGGATCCTATTATGGAAGGGATCCTCTCCTATTCACTTGCCTCTTCGAGGGGGCATCCTCCTATTGAGTTACCGCTCCAAATACAATACTTCTCTTCATGTCTCATTACATTTCTTGAACCCCTTTATATAGTGCTACCATCACCTAAAAACATTCTAGAGGAGGAATCTTCTAGAAGTAGAACCTTCTAAGAAGTCCTCTTACATTTATTATATCTAATTACTCATTTATTATATCTAACTACCATAGTGGGCCTTATTTAATAATATAGTGGACCTAGTCCACCTTACATCGAATGACCTCCACTATTATCACTATGGGCCCTCTGGGATCCCCCACTACCTCTCTAGCTACCTTACATTCCATCCCCCTTATGAAAGCGTTGTCCTCAATGCTTGATGTACAACCATATACCAGGGTCCCATGGATAATTGTGGACCATAATGCTGAAGAACACTGAAGAACCAAGGTCCCATGTAGAAAGGAAATCCACCATGCTGAAGTAGTCCAACCACCATTGTAATCCCGGGTCCCATGTCCAAGTGCTCATGTGAACTCCCCGTGGAATATTTTGGAACCCAATAACCAACTCCAAATG
>ML792291.1:101512-146845 GCA_009831015.1 Picea engelmannii | reverse complement strand
TCCTTTCAAAAAGAATAATGGTTTAAGCTCCACATTCATCTTTTTTACTCTTGGATGAGCCATATAAACTTCTCTATGAGCTTGTTTTAGTAGAAAAACGTGAATTTCATCATTTAGTGGTACATATATCCTTCCATAAAATCATAATAAACCATCATCATTCAAGGCATATCCTTCGTATTTCATAATTCTCATTATTTCATTCTCTAGTTCAAATTTAACTTCTTTGTACCATTCATCTTGTAATTGTAACTTCAATATCTTTTCTCATAAATTCATATTTAATGGCATAATTGAGAACACACATGGCCTACAACTCAAAGCATATACCATTATTTCTTGTTTCTTTAACATATGATATATTGAAATCATACTCGCTCAGTAATTTTAACCACCTCCTCTGCCTAGCATTCAAATTACTCTGTGTGAATACATGTTGAAGCCCATGATGAGTTGTTTTTAACTCAATTTTTTTTCCAACTAGATAATGCCTCCAAATCCTTAATGCGTGAATTATTTCTGCAAGTTCCAAATCACATGTTACATAGTTTTTTTCATGTGATCGAAGCTTCCTTGAAGTATAGGCAATCACTCTACCTTCTTGCATTAATACTCCACCTAATCCTTCCTTTGATGCATATGTACATACCAAAAAATACTGATCCATATCTAGTACTTTCAAAATAGGAGTCGTCATCAATAATTCCTTAAGTTTCTGAAATGCTTCCTCACACCATTTTGTCCATATAAAATTATTATTCATCTTTTGTAATTTGGTAATAGGATTCACAATCTTTGAAAATCCTTCCACAAACATTATATAATATCCCACCTAATTTGGATTGTATAGAGAATGAAATGAAAGTTAGGAACATGAATGGAAACACACATAGAGAAATATTGTAGAGAGCATAGTAATATAGTGAAACCCAAATTCTATTAATGAATGAAATAGGAAAATATTGTTAAATGCAAAGAAATACAAGCTAGCTAGAATGGTGGTAGCTTATCTTTGAAGAAATAGGTGTCAGCTACTCTCATTCATAATAAGACATTACAAAAGGTTGAAAACGTCCTTTTAACATAAATTAATACTAAACCATAAGATGAAAAAACCCTAAATATCCAAAACCCAAACTCTAGGAGATGAAGCACCAAAAGAATTGTAGACCCCAGGTGGTTAGTTGATGCACCAACTTCCCGGGGGCACAACTTTTGCATAAAATCTCCATTTGGGGCACACAATGGATCGTTGGAAAGGTATAATTGAGAAGTAAAATTGTTGGCAAGCCTAGGAAGGCCATGACTATGCCAAACCCACAAATGGCCAAAAAACATCATTTAAGACCTCAAAATGGACCTAAAAGTTTAATACCTAACATATGTAAGGCTCTCATCCCATGCACTTAGATGATTAGAGTTGTACATGCGCAGAATATGCACAATCATCTTATTGACCACTTCTATTTGTCCATCTATTTGGGGGTGGAAGGAAATCGATTTGGTTAGCTTAGTGTCCACCAGATACCACAAGCTAGACCAAAAGGTATTGAGGAACCTACTATCCCTATCTGAAATAATGGTCCATGGTATCCCAAAATAAACCCAAACATGCTCAAAGAAGAGCTTAGCAATTTCTTCAGCTATGATACTCTTCTTACATAGTGCCAAAATGGCCATCTTAGAGAACTGATTGACAACCAAAAAGATACAATCATTACCATGCTTGGTGGAGGGAAAACCTAACATGTAATCCATGGATACTAACTCCCAGGGATTTTCTAGGGTAGGTAGAGGAGTCTGTAGCCCCTGCTTATTAATGATAGGTTTAGTAATGGCATAGGCAGTGCACAATTTGATATACCTGCTAACATCTTGTCAGAGTTTTATCTAGTAGAAATGATTCTGAAGTACAATTAATGTCTTCTCCACACCAAAATTCCCTACCACCCAACTATAATGTGCCTCCTAAATTAGCTTTGCATGCTCACCTGAAGGAACACAACAATGACCTAGATAGTGCAAAAGTGCATCCTGGAGGTTAAGTCTGGAACTTGTTTACTTTTTCCAAGTGTTTGATATGTAGCAGCAAAGTTAGGGTCATTGTCATATAATTGGGGCCACCCAGAGGTCTTATGCCCACATGAGTTAATAATTGTGGTTAGTGCCACAACTAGGGGTTGGCTAAGATAGTTTGAAACATAGTTTTTGATGCACTTCTTGTACTTAATGTTCAAATGGAATTGTTGCAAGTATGTGGACCACTTATGATGATGGTCATTTTGTAACTTTCCTTGTGTCTGCATCAATTGCAAAGGCTTGTGATTAGTGCAAATGATTATGTCCTTTCTGAGAATGTAATGTTTCCAATGTCGGCATGCCTGCACAATGGATAACACCTCCTTTTCATTGGTTGGATACCCATGAAAAATATCAGAGAGTGACTCATTGTGATAGGACACCAAATGTCCATGATGAGTGAGGATTGCATTGATAACATAGTCAGAGGCATCTGTCTCAATCTTGATTGGCTATTGCAGGTATGGTAGTGTGAGAACTAGTGTCAAGCAGAGGTGGCATTTTAGATCCTCAATTGATTTATGTTGTGACTCAGATAAGGAAAACTTGGATTTAGCTCCACCCTTGGTCAGTTGGCTTAAGGGCCAGGTGATATGAGAGAACCCCAACATGAACCTACGGTAGAAGTTGGCAAGGCCCAAGAAGATGGAGAGCTCTGTTAGATTCATCGAGGCTATCCAATTATAAAAAATGAGCATTTCTCCATATTGGTATATAAATTGTGTTTCCATAGAGTTCTTATGATCTATTGAATGTGTTGCAAATGTTCTACCCAAGTTCTATTGAAGATGAGGATTCCATCCAAATATACGACCAAAAAAGAGTTTGTGAATGGACTCAAGATGTCATCCATCATCCTCATGAATGTTTATGGAGCATTAGTCAAACCAAAATGCATGAAAAACCACTCAAAAAGGCCTTCTTTATACTTGAAGGTGGCCTTCCATACATTAGTTTTTTCAGTCAAGACTTGGTGGTACCCTGACTTTAGATCAATATTACTAAAGAACTTGGCATCCTTAAGCTGATTAAGAAGATCATCAATATGGGGGATTGGGTATCGATTCTTAATAGTGATTTTATTTAGGGTTCTGTAATCAATACAGAGTCACCATGTCTTATCCTTCTTATGTACCAATAAAATTATGCTCCCACAAGGTGAGGAGCTTGGTCGAATGTGGCCCTTTTCGATGAGCTCATGGATTTCACATTTTATTTTCTCATTCTCCATAAGAGAGCATATGTATATTGGTCCATTAGGTAAAGGAGAACTAGGTATTAATTAAATTGAATCTTTGACCTGGCATTGCAGAGTCATCCTCGTAGGTGAAGCGAAGATATCCATGTACTCCTCTACGATCTTGTCCACCTGATTATATTGTGTAAAGAGGCCCTATCCTGAGGCAGTGGAAATCGTAGTTATATTCCGCTCACCTTCTAACCAAACCATGAAGAGAATACATTTTTCAATCTAAGAGAATACCTTTCCGCACCACTTTGTCGAGATCAAGGAGACTACAATAGTTGAGACAATCTCTAGTACCTTGTAGAGATGGCCTCCCAAAGTAACAATGACACTATGAGGAATGGAATCATAAACAACATGATGTTTTTACATATAGGTTTTTCCTAAAAGAACATCACAAAATTCAAGTGGGGCAACATCACATAGTACCTCATCTTTGAAGGGTTTAATGGCATACGATATGAGACATTGTTGACTCATGTGGAGGTTTCCTCCCTAGCTCAACTGACCAATGGTGTATGGTTGGGGGTGTGTTTTTTTCAACAACTTAAAGCTCTTGATAATCTTGATCAAGATCAGTTTCTTTTGTCTACTACTATCAACAACGAAATAAAATAGATTCTCCTTCACCCACATATGTGAATGGAATAGGTGCTCCCCCTCCTCAAAATCCTCTAACTCTTCTGGTTGGATCTTTGTAGTTACAATGATAGCATTGGGTTCTGCATCAATGGTCCACTTTGCCTTATCCTTCTTTGAATTATATTCTAAGCTAGAGTCTGATTCTTTTTCTTTCAACTCGGTCAGCAATGATTGTTTCAAGTGACATTCATCAGTGTTGTGCTAGGGGATTTTGTGGAACTCACACCACTTTCCAGTGTCCTTCTTCGACTTCCCATTACCCTTCTTTACATGTGGCTTGGATTGGTTGTCTTGAGGTTGGATATCCTTGTTTTGTCCTTTGTTTTGTGAGTTAGAGCCACCTTTACCATGCTTCTATTGTGGTGGATTTCTAAACACAAATTGTTTCTTATTCCTCTGCTTAAATTTATCCTTGATTTTGATAGCATATCAATAAGTGACTCCTAGTGAGGAGATGTCCAAGAACTCTATATCTGTTTGGATGCACCTATGTAGGTCGTTTTGGTACTTCAAAACCAAGTATCACTGAATGTCCCTAATACCAAGCTTTGAGTGAAAGGTATGGAATATATTGGTGAATTTTGACAACAGATGTTCTCTCTCATGATGTAGAGTTGTCAATCCCATGTACTAGTCATCATAGTTTCCAACAAGGTAGAATTACATCTTGAGGGCATCAACAAAGGCCACCTAAGTGGGCTCTGTCCTAAATGTTGTAGACTCATGTTGATACCTTTTACCTAAGCATGAATTTCCTCAGTGGCCCTCTTGTATATAACACTTAGGCATGCAGATGCGGGCAGTAATGTCCTTGTCAAAGGTCTCAACCACCTGCATACTACATATGTTAAATTTGTGTGGATATGGGGAAACCTCTCACAAATCTTGTTGTGATCTGAGTCTTCCCGAAACCCACATTCCAAGCTCGCGTCCCCAAAACCCACATCCCTACAACTCACATTCTCATACTTAGAATATTTTCTAATTTCGTCGAGGCTCATGCGGGAAAGTAACACCCAATGTTCCTCCCACATACATTCTACCTCCTGCATCCCACATTATGCATGATACTCTTTCTCTCTGAGCCTGTATTCCACATAATCCCACGCCACATTCCACATAGGACATGATTTTTTGTTTCAAGGTAATCATAGCATATCCACCACACATCTCTCACATAGCAAGAATGACCATTGCTAATTAATGATGAATAATTTTCACACATTTCCCCTTAGGCCTTGTGTATGAAATGATCGTTACCATTTAATGAGAGACATGCACCAAGTGTATGAGGGGGAAAACTTGAACAATAGATTAAACCATAATTTATGATTAGCAAGGCACTTATCGAATAAAAAATCTGATTTATACGCATAATCCTCACACTTACCTAAGTACATTGAAAGTGGAAAAGATAATGAACAATAAAAGGCGAGAAACTTTTTGTGGAGATACAATGAATTCATTGGCCTGAGAAAGTAGGGAATTCCAATGGTTTATTCCATATAAATGGTATTTTGAGCTTTCCCCTGATGATAAACTTTAAAAAAAAGTCTGGACTTCAGGGATAGCCAAGGCTTGTTGCGTACCTGAAGTGTTTTATTTTAGAGAACTAGTAGTATGGTGTGCTAGAATATTTGATTCAAAGCACTGATTAATCAAGGTAAAGGATTGCAAAAGGGATCCTATCCTTTTGACGCCAAATACATTTAGAAGGATGTTACGACTCCCAGAACCAAACAAGGTCCTAAATATTTATGAGGAAGAGTCCTTCCTGGATGCTCAGGGTGGTGGTGTGAATCTACTCATCGAGTTTTTTGTCCAAACTCTTGTCAGGCCCTCAAGCCCCAACGATAGTAATACATGCATGTTGGCTCAACCATATAAAGATTTTTCCTGGATTATTGCAATATTGGTCAATCAAGACTCGACAACTTACATTCCCATGTATGTTTTGTATGTCCTCCATTATTAGGTATGAGTAGGGGTCATTTTCGATTGGGTCGATATTATTTAAAATGTGATTTCCCACCAATTGTCAAACTACATTTAGACTAAGAGGTTCTACATGAACTCTTTTTTGGATCTTACTTTGGTTTACTATAATACATTCAAGGGCATGCCCCCAAGGGGAAATGTTGATTTCAACTAAGATCCTACTCAATTTTGGTACCCCACATTATGGAAGCACAAGGCACTATTTCGTTTTTACCAAATCCAAGATTCCTTTGTCAAGGAATGCAAAAGTATACTCATTGGAACTGAAACAACTAGGATGACAAAGGTGGCCATGGACTTTCTCATGGGGAAGGGAATATGTGTGTTGGATAAACAATTTACATACATAAGGATTTTTGGTTTTGAAGGGAAACCCCTTCTTCTTCCCCATTTTGTTTGTGACATTATTTGTTTATGAGTTATGTAGACAATGTAGGACATGGCCCTTGAACTTCTATAATAAAAGGAAGTGACAATTTATTCCTATTCCTTTCAATATTGTCGATATTACAGTAAAGAGTTCATCAAGCCTGACCGAGATGGCATGGTTCTTTGAGTCTTTTAATATGAAATAATTTGAAGATCATAGTGGTTTTGATCCTAAAGGAATTTTCACCACTCATATAGTTTTAATTAGCTACGCCTCATTTTTTAATAGGTTGGAAGAAATTACAGAAGGAGGTGATGACAATAAGGATGCTCACATCAAATCCAAGGTTATGGCCACCCCGAGCAAAACTATTCCAAAAAGAAGAAGAAAACTTCCCACAATGATTCACATGCAAGGGAAAGTTCAAATGTCATTGCAATAGAGGTCCCTCTCCCAGAGGAAAAAACACAGATGCAACATATAAAAAGAGGTATATCCATAGCCAATACCAAAGGTGGCATATTTCATCGCCCCTATAATAGTTCCTCTTCAGGCCACGAGAATCAGGAAATTAATGTTTTCAGAAGAGAGAATAATAAAGGATGTGCAGGTGATGGAAATAGTGGGGATCCACCTCGATGTTAGTTGGATATAACACATGTTGTTACTCTTGTGACCAAGAGAAAGAGGAATCCGTATGGAGGCAATTTGCAAGACCCCAAGGGTATGGAAACGAAGGCAACATACATGGAGGTTTATGAATTCAATGATGTACCCACATGGACCATGGTACAAATAACATAAATTAAATTGATAGTAAAGGAGTTGGCCCAGGAGGGGAAAACAATTTTTTAAGAAGAGTCTATGACTCTTTACCATGCCAAATATGATAAACGGTCCAAAAAACTATAGATTGAAAGAGTCAACCTCAAGGATAAAAGAGTGACAGGAAAATGGAGCTCTGAAATCGAAGTTAAAGGTATGAGGCCTTCATGGGTTCTCATGTTTCATCAGGCCATGAGTGAGGCATTAGCCCACTCGATAGCATATCATGAGTTATAAAATGCTAGATTGAAGAAACTTATAAGGTAACTTGAAGTTACCCTTACCTCGAAGCTTCTATTTGCAGATCCCTTATCTATGATAGTCCCAGATGAATTCCCTGAACTAGTGACTGGATCAATTTCTAAGGTCACTAGGGCCGCTAAAATGTTGATGGTATTAAGGAAATATGTTGTTGAAAACATCAATAAGAGGCTTGGGATAATCATGGAATCTCTGAATATTTTCATAGAAGCAGCTGTCATGACTAGAATAGTCCATTCACTTAAGGAATTCTTGCAAAAAGATTTGCAAACTGATGAGAAATTTTATAAAAATGTAGTAAGTACTTTTGTTGCAAGGATATCAAGTATGGACTATCCTACGATACTGAAACATGGTATTCCCTATAAAAATAGATTAAATCAAATATATATTGGCCTAGAAGGATTGAAATCCTCCAACAATCGAGTGCCACCTACGATGCTCTTGAATAAAGGAGAAGTTCATTGTTTCTGCGGGTAATGGATATTGTTAATAAGCTCGAAGGACCACCCTTGATAATGGATTCCATGTTTCTCACAAGAGATCAAAATCATGCTAAAATAGGTATGCTAAGGGTCACATGGCGTACAAAGTTCAATGACGTCATAAATTTTCTAGAAGATGATATTCGACATTGGCTAATCAGTTTCATGAACGAGAATGAAGCCCAATATTCTATTGCACAACAACAAAGTGACACATTGAGGAATATTAAAGTTGAGTTGGTCAAGGTTATAGAGAAACAATATATAATTGTAGCATCATTACACAAGTATATTCAAGAATGACTTAAGGGTGCATTGGGAGTGACAAATAATCCACCTTGATCTTTAATATTCAAGAAACGGTTATGACAGTTCAAACCAATGGTGTTGTTTATTATTTAAAGAGAAAGAAAAGAAAGTGCAAAGGAACCACCAACCCCTGCTTCCATTTTTGTGAGTATAAGCCTTGTTTGAAACATTTCCTTTTTTTTTATTCTTGCTCACTCAGCAAATCATCTAGTCTTTTCATCTGAATGTTGTTTTTGTGTACAAGACTTATTTATGACTGCTTCCTTTTGTCTTCCAGGTTACATCTCCTCAATATATGGTCCATAGGAGCGCCATCGCAGCCCATTAGGATGAACACATTTCTTATTTTTCATTTAAGTATCACGAGTATTATATAATGTTGATTTAGCAGACATTTTATTTGATCTTGAACATACAATTTGTATTTATTATTTAAACTCCATATAGAGTTATTCTGGATCTCATGACTTTTGTGGTTTTTGACTTTTATGTGAGCATGAAATCTCAAGAATGAGTTTCCTTTACATCTTTATAATACAAATGTCACAAAATCATTTAAATTTTTCTAAAAGAGACCATCTTTGCTACTCTATATTGTGTTTATATTGCCTCAAATTAGCTTCTTTCTCTCACTATGATCTGGAAAATGGTTATGGTGGAACTAGAAAAATTATGTTTGTTTTCCTTATGATTGAAAATGTTCCCTTTAATATTTTCTTTGTCTGTCTCACTCGCTGGTGTTAAATGTTGATGAAGGGAAAAACTGATGTTTAGAAATATTCATATAATTGTTATCTAAGTGAGAAATAGAGGAGCACCACCTCTATAAAAATGAAGAGGGTGTCTCTAATTCCCAGGACAATTCCCTACAAGTTTGTTTATTATCCTTGAAGAAGAAAATATATCAACATATCATCTTCGTTCTTTCTGTCCCAATAACTTTCCCATCAATATTTGACAAATGGAAGGGATTTAAGGATCATGAAGGTGATATTTTCGATGTCAGAAACATTTCGAATAAAGTAATAACCCTCTAACAAATTTAACCATTTCTTCAAAGCATTTGCATCTATCTAGCTTTCAAATAAAGAATATCAAAGTTAACTTGTACCTTGAAGGATGTTGCACCTACGAAATGGCTTCTTGTTGAATATGCCTTGGCTTTCGTTGGAAGTCATCGAAATATCTAGGTGAAATTTTCCATCATCTCATTCATCTATTGCACGAGGGATTCCTCAAGCAATAACTTGAAAGGATATCTTGCTCCATCATATATCTTTTATTATGCCATGGGAGGTTTCTTGGGCCAGTGAGAGTGGTCTTCCCTAAGTGAAATTAGCTCAAGACACACTCTCTATACCTTGACCTTTTCGAGGCCTTGCACTGAGAAACAACGAAGAGCAGATTGCTTTGATACCACTAATCTGGATTGTATAGTGAACAAAATGAAAGGAAGGAATATGAGCAGAAACACACACATAAATATTAAAGAGAGCATGATAATACAATGGAATTCAAGTTCTATTAATGAATTAAATAGGAAAAGATTGTAAAATACAAAGCAATACAATCTAGCTAGAATGGTGGTAGCTTATCTCTAAAGAGAGAGGTGTCTACTACGCTTATTCGCAAGAAGACATTACAAGAGGCAAAAAATGGCCTTTTAACATAAAGTATTAAAAAATAAGAGGAAAAAACCCTAAAGATACATAACCCCAACTCTAGGAGATTAAGAACCAAAAGGATTATGGGCCCAGAGGTGGTTAGTGGATGTGTCAACTTCCCAAGGGTGCAACTTTTGCATACAATCTCCATTTGGGGCACACAATAGCTCATTGGAAATATCTAATTGAGAAGTAAAATTGTTGGTAGGCCTAGGAAGGCCATGACATCTTGAGGTGCTTAAATAGACAAAGAACATCATTTAAGGCCTCAAAATGGCCTTGGAAGCTTAGGACTTAAAAAATTGTAGATAAAAAAATGCCAAGATGGAGAACCACATTGAGTAAGTGGAAGAGGTGGGTGGCCACCGATGTCCACCTAGATCACAACCAAACCCATAAAAATAAATATTTTATGTATGTTAGTAGGTATTGGATATTCCATAAATACTTCTATTTTTATCGAGTCTACCACGATTTCTTATCCTAAAATTACATGTCCCAAGTAGTGAATATTTGACTCATAAAATGAGCATTTAGAAAAATTTTGATATAACTTATTCTCTCTAAGACACTGTAATACTTGTCTTAGATGTTCTTCATGATCCTTTGGTGTATGAGAATATATTTAGATATCATCCAAAAAAACAAACATATCAAGGTACTATCGAAACACTCCATTTGTTACACTCATAAATACTCTTGGTTCATTTGTTAATCCAAAGGGTACTACTTCAAATTCATAATGTCCAAAATACTTCTTGAATGCAATATTAGGAATATCTTTTTTCTTTATTCTCAGTTGATGATATCCAAATCTTAAATCAATCTTAGAAAATACTTTATCTTCTTTCATTTGATCAAATAAATCATAAATTATAGGCAATGGATATTGATTCCTTATTGTCGCTTTATTTAATTGTCGATAATCGATACAAATTATTGATGATCCATCTTTCTTCTTTACGAATATTACTGGTGCTCCCCATGGATATATATTCATATGTATAAATCCCAAATCCAAAAGTTCATGAAGCTACATTTGGAACTCTCATAACTCTGGAGTCATCATATGGTAAGGAGCCTTTGGAATAGGTTTCATTCCCAAATTAAGTTCAATCATGAACTCCAATTCCATTTTAGGTGGTAATCCAGGTAATTCCTCTGGAAAAACATCTGAAACTTCTAATAATACTGAATATTGTTCTATACTAAATGTATCATCTTTTTTTTTCATAGTTGTTACGACATATAATTTACATCATTTTCTCATACTTTCCTTCAATTGTAAGCTTGATATGAATATTAATGACACTCCTCTATTCATCTCGACTAAAATTATTTTATGACCTACATCATCTACAAAATAAATCTTCTTATTATTAGAGTCTACTATTATTGCATGGTTCTCTAACTAGTCCATTCCTACCATAAGATCCCAAAACAATTGGATACAATGACACTTGAGTTACGTATACATATAAATCAATATCACAACCCTTATATAAACGCCCTGCATCTTGCTTAATTATGGAAGCCATCTCTAATTGACTAAAATCTTCTTGATTTTTTCCATCATCATTGATTTTAACAATGCATTATGAGAAATAAGACTTTCTATTTCTCCCAAATCTATTAATATAGAAATATTGATATTATTAATTTTATATGATGTCTCTATTACAATGGACTAATGGTTAGCTTGAAAATTGTTCATTGTGGCTTGGATCCGATGATCTTCACCCAAATCATTTGTTGTAGCCTAACTCCGATCTTGAATAACTCCACTTTGCACACATGTACACTCTCTCTAAAAAAAGTGCTCCTCCACATATCTAGCACCCTCTCTTAGGAGGTTGACTCTGACTTCCCGAGTGGGAAAAAGTAGGTCTGCTTGTCTCATGTGTCGATCATGTTTGTTATGTCAATGGCCTACATATGGTGGCCTCTAGTAACACCCTACTTAGTGTTAACCTTTTTACTAGGAAAAATGTGTGAATTACGTAGTCAAAATAAAAATACAAGTATCTTGCATCAATCTTCACTTATTTATTTAAGGTTATGTTTTATATATATAATAACCACTTGTCTATCTAAGGTTACGTTTTATATCAAGACTCTTGGTTCTCTAAACAAACCTATGGTCATAAATATTCCCCCTTCTTTAGGTTCATTTTTTATAGCTCATCCACTTGATTCCACTGTGGCTTGTTTTGATGGAGAAACTCTTGCAAATGGGAAGTGCACTGGGGCGGAGGGTATCATAAAAACTTCAGCCACAACAGTTTATAGATGGTACTTGAATTGTGGGGAAGGAACCAATATGAAGTCATAGCTAATGGGTGTTTGAGAAACACTTTATATAACTAATCATCTGTCTATTCACAAGCTTCAGATTCTGGGAGACTCAAAAGTAGTTATAGATTGGCTAAATAAAAAGAGTGATCTGCGGGATTGTTCTATTGAAGGGTGGAAGCAAAGAATCAGGACTTTAAGAAGTAATTTTTTGGCCACCAACTTTGTACACATTTATTGTGAATTCAATAAGGAGGCAGATGAGCTCTCAAAGAAAGCATTACAGGAACCTGAAGGAATTATCACTCTCCATAAATGGTCAAATGGATTGGAGGGTCCAAGATGCCATATTAACATATATTAGCTTGTTATTTACTAATCCTCCTTTATTTGGAAAGTTATCTCAGATTGAATGATGCTAGTTGTTTTGTATTATCCATCTTATTAATAGACTGTGGTGGCCTTCTGGTATATATGTACCAAGTTTTTGCTTAAATCGAAGAGTTTTGGTCCTGTATGAAGCTCTTCCTAGATGTAATTTGTTATATTTTTCTGGATATTACTGTTAGTGGACAGTTTTATGCCCCGAGCTTGACGTCAGATATGGTCTAGCGGATGTAAAAATTATATTTTCTAATATAATTGAGCTAATTTTCTATTAGAAAAAAAGTTACATTATATATATATATATAATAACTTTACCTCAAGACACATTTAAACATATTTCTTATATTTTATTATTTTTGCATACACTTACCCAATTTTATTTATTGTTATAAAATATTGAAAGAATCCAATAATAATAATAATACCAATTAAATTATAATTATTTTATTGTTTATAAGCTATCACTTCAACAACTAGTGATTAGTGATTATCTATTAATGTTATAATCTTAGTTTACAACTCTGCATAGATAATACATGTAAACGTAGTATATAATCAATTATATAAAACAAAGTGATTAGATAATAATGTTATAATCTTAGCTTACGTGTATATATAGATAATAGATGTTAACATAATATATAATCAATTATATAAAACACAATTTCTTATGTAGATTACTATTGCAATATAGTTCTATAATTTGCAATTTACACCTTAATATTAATAATATTGAGCTCTTACGTCTATGTATAGATAATAGATGTAGACATATAATTTGCAATTTACACCTTAATATTAATAATATTGAGCTCTTACGTCTATGTATAGATAATAGATGTAGACATAGTATATAATCAATTATATAAAACAAAATTTCTTATGTATATTACTATTGCAATATAGTTCTATAATTTGCAAATTTCACCTTAATATTAATAATATTGAGTTCTTGTGTATTTATCAATTGTTTGGTCAACACAAAATCATGTTTTCATAGTAGAAAATACAAAGAATGATAATCATTATCAATATTAATAATATTGAGCTCTTGTGTATTTATTATATAATCATATATTAATAATATTGAGTTTTTATGTGGTTATCAATTGTTTGGTTAACCCAAAATCATGTTTTGATAGTACGCAATATAAAGAATGATAATTATATATAATCATTTTGTATTTATTATATAATCATATATTAACAAGGCTGTGTGTTAGCTTAGTCCCTGCCAAGTAGATTTTGTTATGGAGATGATAGTTGGCGGTTTATAAATATTCATGGTGATGATTTTTGGAAAATGGGGAGAGTCGAGGAGTACGGTTAAAAAAACAAAAATTAATAGTATGGTAAGTAAAGGGTAATTAGAATAGATGTTTAAAAAATATTAAAAAGTTATGTTCAATTAATTTTTAGAAATGAAATGATAAGAAAATTGTAAATATTAAAAGGTATATTGAAATTACATTGAGTAGTAATTTAAGATATAACTTATATCTTACTGTACAATTATTGAAAAAGAATCTACCTGGGAATATATGGCAGGAATAAAGTAATTAGTATGAAATGGAATCTTCCCATAAAGTAATATGAAAGGTAACATATGAAGACGATATATGATAATATAATCTGACGTAAATCGTGGTTTAATGTGTTTTAATGGGAGATGTTTTCGAGGTATTCTCTTATTAATCAGTAATCAAAGCATAATTAATCTGCATTGCCAATCCTTTCGAACTTGTGTGGTGAGTTGTCACTAAGCAAAGCATAATTAATTTGCATTGGGAAGGACGCGGAGGTGGTAGGGATGGAAGGGAGCGATAAATGCTTTGAAACTTTTTGTGAACTCGGGTAGAGTGAAGCTTGCGAGTTCAAGTGTGGGGTGGAATTGTAGAGCAGGGAAGTTTTGGGTGCAAGATGTATATCACAGAACACGGGGAATGAGAGTTCGATGGCGCCAAGCTGGGAACCTGGGGCCATAAAATTGGCTAAGTATGGAAAGGAAGGGCGATCCATCGGGTTCCCATAAATCACGGTTTAATGCATTTTAATGGGATATGTGCTCAAGGTTTACACTTATTACTGCCAATTTTTTTCGAACATGTGTGTTGAGTTGTCACTAGTAAAAGCATAATCAATGTGCATTGAGAAGGGCACGAGGGTAGCGAGGATGGAAGGCAGCGATAAATGCTTTGAAACATTTGTGAACCCGGGTAGAGTGAAGCTTATGAGTTGGAGGAATTGTAGACCATGGAAGTTTTCAGTGCAATATGTACAACACAGAATTGTAGATGGCAGAAGTTTTGGGTGTAAGATTTATAATAGTGCCAACCCGGGGACCAACGGCCATAAAGTTGGCTAAGTATGGAATTGTAGATCACCAAAGTTTTGTGTGCAAGATGTATATCATGGAATATGGGGAAGTAAATTTCGGTTACAGCAACCCAGGAACCGACGGCCATAGAATTGACTAGGTATGAAAAGCAATGGCGGTCGGTCGGACTCTTGTAAATCACAGTTGAATGCGTTTCTTTCTTATTAATGCCAATAAGAGAACTTGTGTGTTGAGTTGTCACTAGAAAAAACATAATGAATGTGCATTGGGAAGGACAGGAATGTGGCAGGGGTTGAAGAGAGCGATAAATGGTTTGAAATTTTTGTGAACCTGGGTATAGTGAAGGTTGCGGCCATAAAGTTGGCTAAGTATGGAATTGTGGATCACAGAAGTTTAGGGTGCAATATGTATATCACGGAACACGGGGAATGAGAGTTCGGTTGCGCCAACCCAGGAACCGACAACCATAGAATTTGCTAGGTATGAAAAGAAACGACGATCAGTTGGATTCCCGTAGATCACGATTGAATGCATTTTTTTGCTTATTAATGCCAATAAGCAAACCTGTGTGCTGAGTTGTGGCTAGTAAAAGCATACTGAATGTGCATTGGGAAGGGCGGGAATGTGGCGGGGATTGAAGAGAATAATAAATGGTTTGAAACTTTTGTGAACCCAGGTATAGTGAAGCTTGCGAGTTCCAGGAGTCTGGGGTCGAATTGTAAATCACAAAAGTGTTGGGTGAAAAATGTATATCACGGAAGTGTTGTGTGCAAGATGTATATCACGAAATAGGGGGCATAAGAATTTGATAGCGCTAAGTTGGGACCTCGTAGTGAGATAATTGGCTAAGTGTTGAAAGGGATGCTGGTTGTTCAAGCTCATGATGTGACGATATAGATGGAGATGAGGATTTCACAGTCGACTAACCCAGGATCCCATGACCAGTCCAGGAGCTCGAGAAAGTCAGGTTCAGGTTTAAAGAGATTTTGTTTATATTTATTTAAAATGTATTTATATCAATGTATCTTAATAGATTATTTGTGGTCCAAATGTAAACCATGTTCCAATCTGTGGAGGAATTGTAGACCATGGAAGTTTTGGGTGCAAGATGTATATCACAGAATTGTAGATAACAGAAGTTTTGGTTGCAAGATTTATAATAGCGCCAACCCGGGTGTCGATCGGACTCCTGTAAATCACTGTTGAATGCGTTTTTTTTCTTATTAATGCCAATAAGCGAACCTGTGTGTTGAGTTGTCGCTAGGAAAAGTAGAATGAATGTGCATTGGGAAGGACAGGAATGTGGAGGGGGTTGAAGAGAGCGATAAATGGTTTGAAATTTTTGTGATCCCAGGTATAGTGAAGGTTGCTGCCATAAATTTGGCTAAGTATGGAATTGTAGAACACGAAATTTTACGGTGTAAGATGTATATCAAGGAACACAAGGAATGAGAGATTGGTTCCACCAACCTGGGAACCGACGGCCATAGAATTGACTAGGTATGAAAATCAACGACAGTCGGTCGAACTCTCATAAATTGAGGTTGAATGCATTTTTTGCTTATTAATTCCAATAAGCGAACCTGTGTGTTGAGTTATCACTAGTAAAATCATAATGAATGTGCATTGGGAAGAGCGGGAATGTGGAGGTGATTGAAGAGAGTGATAAATGGTTTAAAAATTTTAGTGTTGTGTGCAAGATGTATATCACAGAACAGGGGGCATAAGAATTCGATAACGCTAAGTTGGGACCCTGCGGTGAGCTAACTGGCTAGGTGTTGAAAGGGACGACGGTCGGTCAGTCTCATGATGTGACGATATAGATGGAGATGAGGATCTGGCAGTTGGCTAACCTAGGAACCCATGACCAATCTAAGAGCTCGAGATATTCAGGTCCATGTTTAAAGAGATTTTGTTTATATTTATTTAAAATGTATTCATATTAATGTATCTTAATAGATTATTTGTGGTCCAAATGTAAACCATGTTCCAATTTGTGGAGGAACTGTAGACCATAGAAGTTTTGGGTGCAATATGTATATCGCGAAATTGTAGATGACAAAAGTTTTGGGTGCACGATTTATAATGGCGCCAACCTGGGGGTCAGTCAGACTCCCATAAATCGATGTTGAATGCATTTTTTTCTTATTAATGCCAATAAGTGAACCTGTGTGTTGAGTTGTCACTAGTAAAAGCATAATGAATGTGCATTGAGAAGGGTGGGAATGTGACAGGGATTGAAGAGAGAGATAAATGTTTTTAAAATTTTGTGAACCCAGGTATAGTGAAGCTTGTGAGTTCCAGGAGTCCGGGGTCAAATTGTAAATCACGGAAGTGTTGGGTGAAAAATGTATATCACGAAAGTGTTGGGTGAAAAATGTATATTACGAAAGTGTTGGCTGCAAGATGTATATCACGAAACACGTGGCATAAGAATTCAATAGCGCTAAGTCGGGACCCCGTAGTGAGATAATTGACTAAGTGTTGAAAGGGACGGTGGTTGATCGGGCTCATGATGTGAATATATAGATGGAGATGAGGATCTGGCATTTCGCTGACCGGGGAACCTGCGACCAATCCAAGAGCTCGAGAAAGTCAAGTTCAAGTCTAAAGGGATTTTGTTTATATTTATTTAAAATATATTAATATTAATGTATCTTAATAGATTATTTGTCGTCCAAATGTAAACCATGTTCAAAGTTGAAGGGTGTTTTGGGCTCACAAAGTTCGTTCAAACCCATAAGCAATAGAGAAAAAATATATGACTTAACATTTTGTATATGGAAGCATATTCGGAAATATAGGAAGCCGCAATATATGCACAATATAAAACAAGAACATGACCGCAACATGTACAGGGAAATGAGTTAACTTTAAAAAGAAATACAAAATTCAAATAACAATGCCAAACATTGAAGATCACCATAGAACAACCTCAAATATTTATATTCAGATAAACTGGGTTACAAAATACATTTGAGAATATTTCCCAAAATAACTGTCTTGGAATTTGTAAAAAATATATATAGTTCAATACATATTCTGTGAAATATAAATGTGTTTTCCATAATGACTGGGATTGGGACTGTCGCGGACTACAAATAAAATATGTACAAGAGTGAAGTTTGTAGAAAGAAGAAAGTTGGCGATGGAAAACAACAAGACCTAGCAAGAAGAAAGAGAAAATTGTCAGTCCTCGGTTAAAGCTTTGTTAGAGTAACTGGATGAAGACATCGACAAACACAGAAGAATGTGATCAATATCAACTTACTATGATGGTGTCCCATGTCTTGTCATTTTCTCACTGATGTCCTTTTATGGAATTCCTTGATGGTTATGGAAATCGTGTGAAGTGTCCTTTGACCTTCATTGGTAATGTGATCGACATCCTTTTTGAACCACTCTTCGATGTAGCTCCTCATGGGCGCGATGTTGATTTCATGCCATATTTTTATATTGAATAATTCACTTTCCAAGTCCCTTATATCAATAGAGAGATTGTGCAATGCTTCTTGAATATCTTGGTTTTTAATCGAATAACCGACTAGCCAATTTTTCACGTCATCTTCACCATATTCAAGAATGCCATAGAAATTTTCAAATGACAGTATTTTGTAGATATGAACTTGATCATCAAATGATTGCTTGGTTAAAAACAATGAGTTGAATATCAATTTCGGGTCTTGGACTTCATTGGTGCTGCCAGCTAGATCTATATCAGTTAGCTTCTTGAATAGTTTGTCTCTTCTAGATATGGCCTCGCTACATGCTTGAACGATACCGTCCAGGTTTTTTACCTTTTCTTTCCAGCATGCGTTTAGTTGGTCTATTTGATATGGGGAAGGGAGATCCTCTTGTCTTCTTCTGAATTTCATCATACTAGTAAATTTAACACCAAATGGAAAAATTGCATCGAGGTAGAAACCTTGCTCATTCTTGAGATCTGCTTGTAGATACTCATGAAAAGCATGCACTCTTGGTCCAAAAGAGACCATATTCTTTAACATCTACCAAGCTTTTGTTATTAATTCCATTCTTCTATTTATATTCTTTTCCACATAGCGTCGGGTTGATGTGAGAAGGCTTGCTAATCCTTTTAACTTTGTTGCAGGTGAAGTGGGCCCGAACATTGCCAATGGAGTTGCAAACAATGGAAGAGGCATTAGAGTTCCCTCCAATTCTTTGATTCACTCCTTTAACATGACGTTTTCCATTTCAAGGCCGCTAATAGAGTTTTCTGGAGCATCTCCAATTGCTCAGTGTATCTGGGAGATTTGGGAAGGGCGCATGTTGTGTAGGTTAATCTTTGAACTAGATTTCCCTTTCTTATTCTTTACATCTCTCTTTTCAATAACCAATTTTTTGGATTCACTGTAAAAAACGACTCTCTGAAATGAAAAAGACTCTTCTTCGTCCAATGTATTAGTGCCAATTATTTCCATCTCAGGATTATGCGGAGCAGTGTTGTCTAGCTGGTCGTCATCGGGGAACATTTTTTCAATGTCAATTTCTAGTTCCATGTCTTCGAGGGAGAGATCATGGATATCAATTTTTCCCCTCAGTCCTTCATGTTCTTGGACTATTTTTTTCCCTTTTTTGCTTGCAGGAAGTTTGTGAGAAATTTCAATTTTGTCGGAGGGAGGGTTCTTATCTCCTCCTCCGCCTAAAGAATTGTGTGTGACTTTCTTGCTTGGGCATGCTGTTGGAGTACTGCTCCGAGATGATGTGGTCTTGAGTGTGGACGTCGGGGATTGGGCACATTTTTCACCCGAGCCTTTTCGTTTCTGCTTGTACGAATCATTGGTATTGGGTATTGTCTCGAGGTTGTCGGTGTTAGGAGGAGGACTTCCTGAGGCGTTATATTTGTCTTAATTCAGGATAGTGTCAGTGAAATAACTGTTGAAACCGACAGCCAATAGGTGTTCTACAAAAATACCATCAAGGTTGAACCCTTTTACTTTTTTCAGCACATTTCAAATTGAAGCTGTGGAAGTGTCCCGCGAAACCGTCAATCTTGTTCATATTCTTGACCATGAAATCCCCGACTTTCCAAGGTAGAGAGATGAATTGAATTTTTCTTTTTTCATGGAAAAAATGCAACATGTAGATGTATTGCCTTGTTATTCCAACAAAAAACATTGTACCAGATATGTGACATGGAAGGAAGCAAGGATTTTGTTTGGAACCAAAAATCCTTATAACATTATAGTTCTCCATTTCTTCTAGTGTTGCCTTCCTGTCCAGGAACTTGGTCACCTAGTCAGACAACTGGGGAAAATACTTTCCAAATATCAATGTTTTAAAAACTGAAACAAAATCATTAAAGACTTCATAAAAATGTTGGGAAGTGTCATGTCTCCATAATATCTTGTACGAGAAGGTTACTAGGTCAAATTCATAGTTCACGTTCTTACACATAAATAGTCCAGGGAATGAACAACAATTTGCCACCGCGAAAATTAAATAAGATGACATAAATAATTTCTTCTACCTTGTGTATTGCAATAACTGGGAAGAGATTTCAATGGAAATCAACTTGTCCCATTGGAATATGGCTTGTTCCCTGACCATAAAATATAAAATATACAAAATCATCCGAGAGATGCTGGTTGTACTTTCTTGTCCCGTTATCCTCATGAAAATCCATGCAATTTTCCAGAAAGGGTTTTTAAATGCACTAACCTGTAATTTGGTCATGTCCTGGGGAGTGGTCGTTGGGTTCTCTAAGAACTTCGACAAGAGGTCCAATTCATTATAATTCTTCTTTAAGAATTGTCTGCAATTATCGCCCTTGAAAGTAGGCATTGGGTCGGGAAGTCTTAACATATTTCGAAATACTTGAGGCGATAGGGATACTCGGGAAGGGTTGTGCAACTAGATAATTTGTTGGTTCAGAATATAGTTTTCGGTGCAGCATGTGACCAACTCCTTAAGGTCAAAAAATTTGGGGACACAACCTGCTCCTGCAATTCCAGATGTCGAGATAACTTTCTTCTAGGCAGAAGGGGACGAGTAGCAGTCATAATCTCTAGACCACTGAAAACTCTGGTCCTCATGCCCAAAAATATTCAGGGTATCTCCACAGAAATGTTGTCGAGTTGCAACCATAAAGTGATGAGAACATTCCTTTGCTCCTCATAGTATTTAAAATGAATGCTGGAGCATCATAATATAATCTCCCATAAATCTTGGTTCAATGTGTTTTAATGGGAGATGTCCTCAACCTTTTCGCCTATTAATGGAAATATTTTCGATGTGTCTGGTGAGTTGTCACTAATAAAGGCATAATTAATGTGCATTGGGAAGTGTGCAAAGGTGGTGGGGATGGATGGGAGCGAAAACTGCTTCGAAACTTTTCTGAACCTAGGAGCCCGGGAACCTGCAAATCTATGACAACAGGAGGTGAATAATTGACTAAGTATGGAAAGGTGAGGTACAATGCCTTCAAAAAGTTAAAGTAAATAACAATTTTCCCGAGCTCAAGATCCACAAAAAAATCAGATGCCATAATATTGACCTCTGCCAATTCGATAATAGGGAGGTTTAGTTGATGGATCCAAATATGACTCACTTAAGGAAACTGGGGTTCACGTGGGGTGCCTATGAGAAAAGATAGTGTTTTGATGAAGATTTGTTTATATTGCTACATGTGGCAGTAATTATGATCGTATTTAGAATGAACACTGGAGGATGGTAATATAATCTCCCATAAATATTTGTTTAATGCATTTTAATAGGACTTGTCATCCAACTTTTCTCTCATTAATGCCAATCTTTTTGAAGATAATAAAAGTGTAATCAATTTGCATTGGGAAAGTGTGCAAATATGGCAGGGAAATTGAGTAACTATGAAAAGGCGATGCAGTCAGATGGACATAGATAGACTCATCATAGGTAGAGTGAAGCTTGCCAGTTCAAGGAGTCCAGGGTCTAATTGTAGATAACGAAAATTTTGGGTGCAAGATGTATATCACGGAACAGGTGGCATGAGAGTTTGATAGCACGAATCCGAGAACTGGTGGTCAGAAACATTAACTATGGGAAAAATATTGCCAGCTATGTAATATACGTGGACCTCGACAAAATCAGGGTCAAGTTAGAAGATAATTTGTTTATATTTCCTTAAACATTGTTCATATTATTTTATTTTATTAGTATTTTTTGTGGCCCAAATGAAAACCATGTTCAAATTTGAAGGGTGGATCAACATTTCCATATGCGAGCATACTCTCAAATATGCGAAGCTGTAATATATGCACAATACTAAAGAGGGGCATCATGTCAACACCTTTGTAGATGACAGTGGGATAGCACAATACTGCATTCTTTCTATGGTGATGCGTTAAAAAAACTAAAATAACCAACAATTTTTTGTGAATTCAAGATCGACAAAAAGAAACTGATCAGATTCCATAATATTCTCCCATTAATGCATTTTAATGGGAGATGTCCTCGAGCTTTCTGCTTATTAATGCTAATGTTTTTTAACATTCGTGGTGATTTGTTAATAGTAAAAGAATAATTAATGTGCATTGGAAAGGGGCGAAGGTGGCAGGGATGGAGGGGAGCGAAAAATGCTTTGATACTTTTATGAACCTAGGAGTCCGTGAACCCGCGAAACTTTGAAGATACGAATAAGTATGGAAAGGTGGGGCATCCAGACAGAGTCATCGTAGGTAGAGTTGGGCTTGCGAATTCGAGTAGTCTGTGGTCGAATTATAGATCACCCAAGTTTTAGGTGCAAGATGTATACTCTGAACACGGGGCATAAGAAATCGATAATGCCTACCCGAGAACCCGCGGCCATAAAATTGGCTAAGTAAGGAAACAAATGGTGTTCGGTCGGACTCGTGATGTCAAGATGTAGATGGATATAGAATTTGTGAGTTCGCCACCCGGGAACCCGCAAGCATAGAAACGAGACTAAGTATAGAAGAGGAAAAAGAAGGGGAGAAAATAAATTTATGCCTCACACAAGAACACTTTGTCTAATAATTATCAAGCGATAGAAACACATCAACTATGGGGCATGAGAGTTCGGGGAATGAGAGTTCGATAGGGCCTAGCAAGGAACCAACGGGCATAAAATTGGCTAAGTATGGAAATGAACGACGGTCAATCGGACTCATGATGTGAAGATATAGATGGATATATTATTTCTGAGTTTGTAACCCCAGGAACCCGCCAACATAGACATGCGACTAGGTATAGAAGCATAAACGGATAATAGAGGGGAAAAATAAAGGGGAAAAACCGACAAGTATAGAAGAGGAAAAAGAAAGGGAGAAAAGAATTTTATGCGTCACATGGAAAGGCGCGGTGGTCAGATGGAGTTATCATAGGCAGAGTGAGGCTTGTGATTTCGAGGAGTTTGAGGTCGAATTGTAGATCACCAAAGTTTTTGGTGCAAGATGTATACCCGAACACGGGGCATGGGAGTTCGATAGTGCCTACGCGGGAATCCGTGGCCATAAAATTGGCTAAGTATGGAAACGAACGATGGTCGGTCGGACGCGTGATGTGAAGATATAGACGGATATATAATTTCTCACTCCACTACCCCGGGAACTCGCAAGCATAAATATGCAACTAAGTATAGAACCAGAAACGGATAATACAGGGAAAGAAGAAAAGGGAAGAACGAGTAAGTATAGAAGAGGAAAAATAAAGGGAGAAAAGAACTGTATGCCTCACATAAGGACACTTTGTCTGATAATTATCAAGCGATAGAAAGACATCAACCATGGGAAAAAAATTTTCATCCATGGAATATAGTTTGAGCTCAACAGACCCTAGTTCAAGATAAAAGAGATGTTGTTTATATATATCTCAACAAGCAATAGACAAAATATATGACTTGGCACACTTATATGCAAGCATTCAGACGAAGTCATCATAGGTAGAGTGAGGCTTGGGAGTTCGAGGAGTCTGTGGTCGAATTATAGATCACCGAAGTTTTGGGTGCAAGATGTATACCCCGAACACGGGGCATGGGAGTTCGATGGTGCCTACGCAGGAACCCGCGGCCATAAAATTGGCTAAGTATGAAAATGAATGGCGGTCGGTTAGACTCGTGATGTAAAGATATAGATGGACATAGAATTTCTCACTCTGACATCCCGGGAACCCGCGAGCATAGATATAGGACTAAGTATAGAACCAGAAATGAATAATAGAGGGGAAGAAGAAAAGGGAAAATGGGTAATTATAGAAGAGGAAAAAGAAAGGGAGCACATAATTGTATGCCTCACACAACAACACTTAATCTAATAATTGTCAAGCGATAGAAACACAACAACTATGGGAAAAAAATTCTCATCCATGGAATATAGATGGAGCTCAACATACCTTGGTTCAAGTTAAAAGAGATGTTGTTTATATCTATTTCAACAAGCAATAGAAAAAATATATGACTTGCCATTCTTACATGCAAGCATATTTTAAAATATGACAAGCTTCAATATATGCACAAAATGGACAAGTATGCATACCAGAGTTTTTGTAACCATACCTCTTAGTCTCTGGACCTTGTACTATGATGGAGGTTTCACTTATACTTGTTGATAGTTATTGTGAACTTAAAAACATGTCGTGTAAATGACATAAACATTTTTACCATGGCATAGCAGAATAAATAACTGCAGATATTTGTTTCGTAAACATAGCAAGAGCGTAATCTATGAATCCTTGCCTTCGGCATTGTCATTGTGCTGATGTTTGCGACGATTCACTGCGCATGTCCATGTCACTTCTGAGACAGTGGCCATGAACATGTGTATATTGTTCATACTCGATATGGATGTGCATTAGGCATACACATTGTATTTGTTATGGCACAACTGTAGTCATACCTTATGGAAGATTGTACTCCAGCTTTCTCAGGTGTGGTACATAAGGCTCCATCCTTGTGTTCAATTAATCTTCTCTTTTTTCAATGCAACAATACAGAGAATACAATGGACATGAAAGCAAGCTTCTACGTAGGAACACATGAAAAAAATATGGAGTACAAATTTATTTATTTCAAGATAGCGGCACAGGAAATACAATTGACATGAAGATAAGTTACTATACAGGGAGATATGTAGTATACAAGGAAAAAAAAATAGAAGAGATGCAAATGTAATGATCCCAAGCCATTATTCCAGGATCATCACGGTTTTGGTGTCTTTTTAAAACTTTTTTTGGTTGTGGTATTTCGTCAAACACTTGGGCTGATCTACTTGTTTACATGTGTTTACTTGCATGATGGCCTCTTGATTTCGGCCTTACGGTTTATTGATGTGTTTGTATGTATTTGCAGCAATAAACAAGAAGATACAATCATGGAACATACCTCAACCATATGTAATATGATAGACAAGCCAAAACATCCCAAATATGATTTTAGTCATGAAATAGAGAAACCTGCTACAATGAAGATGTCGATATGGAATGCTCAACAGATGGCTAAGAACATAGACAATAGAGATACTACAAAATGCTCCAATAGAAGACTCCAACACGCCTCCAAAGGCTGGATATACAATGAAGACTGAATACAATAGATCTGGTCTATAAGAATGCTAACCCCCCAAGCTGGAAGGTGCCACACCCTGCTGGATAGCTGAAGCTCCTCAACAATTCGGCCTTGCTGCCAAAAGTGTCCAATCACCCCAAGAAATATGTCAATTGATAGATCGTGCAACTATAAGGACAACCCAGGTGTCCAAATCTCCAAATCCACTCTCAAACCCTATAGATCTGAAACTCATCCACTGAATGGTGCGCCCCCCTGGATGGTTGAAACCCTAATAATTCGTCCTGGATGAATGAGGCCTCCAAACCTACTGAAACTCTCCAAAATGATAGATCAGGGCTTGGTTACCTCCCTGGTGAAGTCCCAAGCGAAATGGTGAATATCTGAGCTAGCAAATGACTGAAACCAATTTCTGAAGTTTGCTCCTCTCCTCCAATTCGTCCCATGCATCTAATAAATCAAATAGCACCTAAAACTCCTCATGAATGGACTAGATATGATGTCCAAGGCCCTGCAATTAAAACCCAAGTGATAGAATCTCCAAAAGCCCTTCCAATCTCCTACAACGAATCTCTCTCCAAGGATGGTGTGCCCCCCTTGTTGGAAACCCCCAATGGTGTGCCCTCCTTCTCTTCCTATGCCTATGGCTGTGTAGAACCCTCCCGCACTGATGTAGAACCGAGATAGAATTGTGTGGCAGAGTATTGCATCTCTAATACCAAGCTTGGGACAAGCTAGGTGGAATATTTCACCACCGAATCATCCTCTAGGGTTTGTTAAGTCAAAACCCTCAAAACCCCCAAGAGATGGGCCCTCTAGCTAGAAGCCAAAAATCCAAAAGATAAACATACATGAATGAATGAGAAGAGGCCCTTGCCTTTCCTTTATACTTTTTTCTCTCCTTGTCCCTCCAAAGTGACTTTCATTTTATTAATATTTAATTAATTAATTAAATCACTTTAATTAATTAATTAACCTTTTACCTCTGAAAAACATCTTATCTCTCCTTGTGGTTTCCCTGGCCACTAAAAGTCACTTCTCACCATCCCATCCTGTAGTGTTGCTTCTCCCGATTCCAATGAGCTATTACACTGAGAGGTTCCTCCAAGTAATGTGCCCAAAATGACCTCTTTAGTGAATTCAATTGACTTATAGCTCACAATAGTCAAAATCATGGAAATCGTCAGAATGCAACGGAACCAAATCCAACCTATGCGGAATGGCTCATAATGATGGAATATGATGAGAAATGCGAGCTAGACCCCACAATGCCTCTCAATAATCCATGTACTCTCTATAACATCCATCTGGCTACTCTGGTCATCATAAACCTTTGCACTGTGATGATGTCCCAAAGTGGGAACATTACAACAAACTAGTGGAACAAGTATAGACAGAGTAAATGAAAAACAATTGGATATGGAATACGGGTAGACGTATGCACCTTTGCATGTATTCTTCTACATTTCTGGTTAAGAGTTCTTTGCCTTGTCCAGTTTTCCTATTTGTTTCAATGAAAAAAAGTACAAAACAAAATGGACATGAATGTAAGTTGACATGTAAGGAAAAAACAAGGAACATGTACATACAATAAATAAAATAGAATAAAAGGAATAGAGTAACAGATAGTGTTAGAAGAATGTACCATTTTTTTTTTTGATCATCCATGTTTGTGTATATATAAAAATTTGTGTAAAAAGAAATTGTGTCCAAAATCAATTACAAACTAGGGAAAACTAAGAAGTTGGATAACTTCGTTTTCTGCAACAAGCTAGACAGATATGCTTTGAAACATAGAAATATGATTTTGCAATATGTTTGATGTATATCTCATAATTCAAGTGCAATACCAATTGTATCGTGATCATACCAATATGTATCTAAGATAAAGATGATCTATTGAGAAATGGGCGCATTCGACCATAGATGGTCAATAAGTGTGTTTTGTACATTGTTTATCTTGTCCAAAAGAAAGCGAAGACCGTATTTCCACATGTAGTTTTCCAATTCTTTTGTTCTGGCATTTTTTGTAGCATGTCAATATTGAAGTCTCCTACAATGACAATGGTTTCGTTCAGATACAAATGCTCTAATGCATTGGAAAGAACATTTAGTATGTTGGAGAATGTTGCATGTAGAGTAGCATAGAGATTTTTTTCACTAATATCATCACCCCATGTGTAATGTAACTCGATATGCAATTGTGATTTGGAAATTGCTTGTTTTGCATGCATAATGTCATGTATGTTTCCTACAAGCACAGAATATCAGATTGTATTGTGTCATAGTCACTGAGTATATCATCCATGTGTGCATGTAGGTTTCTCGTGTTAAGTGAGAGAATTGATACAGATGAGTTTGTTTGTATGGATTGGTAATCATACTGTAGATTCCACTTTGCGGTAGTCCTAAGGCGTTCCATCTCAATATCAACTTTGTGTTTGACTTTGAAGTTATCTTTTGTAACAGGACTTGGTAAATACAAGGAGTCTATACTTCTCACATGGGACAGTGTTGTGTATACAAGTCCATGTATTCAAATTCCAACAGGGTCAAATGCAACACTATCAAGTGTTAGTCCTTGTGATTTGTGGACTATACGTGCACATGCAAGTTTAATTGGAAACTATTTTCGAATATTCAGTCGACTTGTATTTACCGATGTTGATATTGGTTTTGATATTCGTAAGATAGTTGTCCAATCGCATGCAGTGTTTGAATTATATAGATAAACCAACTTGTTTGCTTGTCGGTGACCTATATGCAGCTCATGGAAATTAATCCAGAGGACATCAAGTTTTTATGTTTTGGTATAGCCTTTGAGTATTCCATCTGCACCATTCACCAAGCCATCATGTGAATCATAGTTGCAGACATATATTTCAACCAACATGTCTAATTTCAGGACAAGTTTCAAAGGAAAAGTGGATGTATGTTCATGACGTGGCACATTTCCATGGTTGTCTTCTTCGAGCTCAATTGAAATTATGATGATATCATCACCAGGCATGAGCGATAGCATGTAACTGTTATGCATTGCAACATCCCTATTCATGTAGAACATGTAAGGGAATGTTGGGTCTATTGGTGCAGGTCACATGCACCTTGAATTGATATATGTTAAGTCATCATGTGTTTAGTTGTTTGTCTATATTCTATTTAGAATTGCAATAAATGTTTCATCTGTCTAGTGCATTGAAGTATGTAATTCAGATAATTTTATATTGTCTTTCTAGAAGTCATGCATCACTGTTTGCATATTGACCGTAGGTTGTTCAAATATCAAAGAATCTTGGATGGGTTGCGCCTGGTAAAGATCCCCACAGAATATCATGTCAATGTTTCCAAAGTATTTGGTGTGCACATGTTTTATGTTTCTTAGTCGGTTGTCAATGGAATACAAGAAGAGACTTCCAATCAAAGATGTCTCATCTATGAAGACAAGTTGCAGTTCATCATAAAGCTTAGACAAAGTATCTAACATTTCCTTGCTGAGTGGAAGAAACTGTGACTTGTTAAAAGGCATAAAAAATGCAGAGTGGACTGCTGTTCCACCTGCATTATATGCAGCTTTTCATGTGTATGCAACTATTAGCCCCTTTGGTTTCATAGGATAGTAGGAATTGTTTGAATCATAGATTCATATAATCATTTGGAATAGTGCTTTCACTGTGAATGTCTTGCATGTTCCCGCCCCTCTTGTAAGGAACAAGTGCACAGGAGTTTGCATGTTCAAGCATTTTTTAAGCGGAATGTCCTTTAGAATTATTTGTTGTTCTTGATTCAACAGACGTCTGATTCTATGGTATTCATTAATTTCAATAAGGAAAGGATGTTTTGTGACTTGAAAACCAAGATTGATACGTTTTTCAATGCTGCCTGCTCGAGGACGAGGCAAATTTTCTTGCAAGTCATAGGACTCGTAGAGAGTTCTAGCTGTTTTACGGTCTGTGAATGTCTCATCAAGATTGTCAGGGTTTTCTAGTTCATTAACTGCACTTTCTAGATCACCCCATGTTGGATTAACATTGTATGTAAATCTAGATTCATTGGTTTGTACTATAGTCTCAAAGGCAATATACGCAACTTCCCATGTAGGTAAGTTATGTTTTAATCTGTTTTCATTTTGATCAAACAGAACGTATAACAATAGTTTTTCTCTAAAATAATTTTCATAGTCAATATGTTTATTGTATTTGACAAAGCATATTACAGAGGGTTTTTTTCTTTTTGATATGGGTGCAACATTTTTCTTGTAATATGATACGAACTTTGCTAAGCATATATGCTTAATAGGAGATGGACACTAGAGGTAATAATCAATAATAGACCGACATATCACGTCCTCTGAATTGTCAGGATCTTGTTCTAGAAAAGACAATGGTTTAAGCACAAATGTGTGTTTCTCAAGTGGAGATGTGTTTATGAAGACACATTTCCTTGAACTACAATTGAGGGGTAGGGAAAGTGCAATGTGGACTTCTTGTTGAGAAAACATTTGTTGAATATTAAGAAATGTATTTCCAAGTGTATGTATCATTTGCATAGCATCAATATGACTTCTTTCATGTTCTTTGTATATTCTTCTGAATGCACTTGTCATAGATTTGTCAACCTTTTTCATATACAAGGTACAATACGATGCTGCAACATATGCATTGAGGACATACTGGGCATCTGCATTTGCATTCCACATAACTGACACGTCCTTGGAGAAATTGTTGTTCCAAATATGGGAAAGTTTTCGTTTAAGGAAAAATGTTGGTTGTTTAAGCGTACATTGTATGGCTTGGATGTACTCATCTTCTGTTAGATTTAGCTTTGTCAAGAAGTCATTGAAGCTCATTAACTCATCAAAGTCTTGTTGTTCTAGAAATGTGAACAAGGATTTAGATTTCTCAATGACAACATTGTCCTCTAAACTAAGTGGATCTATGATTCTCGTTGTTCTCATTGGTGGCATAGGGAAGTTGTATCTGCAATGTGAATTTTTTCGTTTTTTACAGCTTTTTGTATGATAATGTCTATGAACTTTGGCAAGTTCTGGATCCAAATAATATGTGTTTCATGTTATGTATTTGTCCACAAACTGATCGATCTATGAGTTGTTTTCATTTCCATAGACCGATGCACCCTCTATCCACAACAGTGCGTGCTCATGCTCACTCCCCCTATTTTGGAACTCGGTCACAAAAAAAGTAGTCTGATATTTTTCCGAAAAACATTTCATCATGCAATGTCAATTGTCTCAAAGCATTTATTCTATGTCTATAGTAGCGAGTACATGTCACTGGGCATTTTCTTATGAGGTAGTCAATGTCATCATTTTCTAGTGTATCAGTTTGTTTTTTCCTTTTCCTGGTCCTATACAATGCAGACACCATAACCACCAATGGATCCCAACGATGATCTGCACTTGTAAATGTGATGAAAAATGTTGGTTGTCCCAATTGTTGAATCATTGCAAAAATCAGTTTCTTGTTTTGATGCAAATAGTCAGGAGAGATGTGAATGTTTTTGAAATCTATGTATCCAATATCAGATTTCGGGATTTTTTCTAGGTTTGCTTTGTACTTGACATCTTTGGCCAATAACTTTCTTCCTTGTAGCTAGAATTTTCTTATTCATACCCACATGCAAGACAACACTTGCTCAATTATTATGCGCATTGTTTTGAAAAAAAATAAATTATGTGACAGGAGAAGTCACCGCTTGAATGTAGCAGCTCCCATCGAACTATTTTATGGTAGTTGAATCATTCTGTAATGTCATTGGGATGTGGATCTCCATACAAAAGTGTTGGGAAGTTCATTTCCTCATCAAATTTGTCCTTGAATATTCCAAGTAGATGTTGCCCCTCAACATGTGCAATTTCGACAATCTTGTCTTGCAAGTCACAAATGCACTGTGAGTCAGTGAATCCATGTATCAATGTTCCAGCATGTGATTCATTCTCCAATTCATCGCTTGTATCAAATTCACTAGCAGTTTCAAGAGTCTGTGAAGAGATGTCATCCCCTTCTCCAAGAACATTATTCTAGTTCTCATTTATACAAATGTTTTTTTCTTTGTACAGGGCCCTGGAACATAATTCTTTTAATGCTTTCATGACAACATGCACACACACTTTACCTTCCTGGTATGCATTCTTGTAATGCGAGCGTCTTTTAAGAGCTACAACAATTTTCATTGTATCACTAATGAATTGTGGCAAGGAGTTTTGCACAACATCTAGTTGAACATGCACATTAATAATTGATCCTGTTAAGCCCATTTGGGGTCGTTTATAGCCCTAGGGTCTGATTTATGCAAATGAAATTCGCAGAGACACAAGTCTCTCTTCAAGTTTTGTAAGTGCACTTACATCTGGTAGTGGTGTATTACATCTTATTTGGTCAGGCGTTGCATAGTGTGGAAATTTTCCATTTTCAATCGATCGTTTGCATGGAAGACAAATATTGCCACTGAAAAATGTTTTATCATTTAGTGTCAAGCCAAGGTATTTTGCGTCCAAATCAGACGTGAAAGACTTAGTGTTTTTTGTGAAATTCAATTCATCTCAAATTGCACATGCAATGGAAGGAGTGTCTTTAATTTGTTTCATATACATCTGTTTTGCATATTTCTTCCATAGGGAAGTATTCATAGAAAGCGTTTGTTGATTTTCATTGGTAGAAGTGCATGGTGTTGGCTCTAGCCCACGAAATGTGATTTTTTCCTCTCGGTCAATACCATGACCATTGTGGGATATGTGGTGGTACTTGTTTCTCTCACATATCTATGTTTTAAAGATGTGGTAGGTTAACTTGTGCTTTCCACTTGTTGACAAGCCATGTTGGAGGTGGAATCGACATTTCTTATGAGCATTTCATCCTCACTGTCTTGATGATACAAACTATTATATTCTTTTTCATTCAACATGTGATGTTTGTGCTCAGCATAAAATGTGAAAATGTGATTGTGTTGTGCACGAACTATTTTTTTAGGTTGTGATATCTCAGTTTCTGTCTAGAAGGAAGCGCAGTAATGTATTTTTTTCTCTCACATATGACCTTTTTCAAGTTGTGATAAGTTAGTCTATGTTTTTTGTTCAATGTCTAGATGACCTCATGACAACTGGGATGAGTTTCATTTTGAATAAATAGCATGCAAATGCTTATGCAGATTCAATGTGGTTTGGGTGGAATTGACATTGGACCCTGAACTGGTAGTATTTCCTATACTACCAATGTATTGTTTTCTCTCACGTATGACCTCTTTCAAGTTGTGATAAGTTAGCCTACATTTTTTGTTTAAGCTCTGTATGGACTGATCAATAACTAGGACGAGCTTCATTCTCATTAAATAGCATGTGACGTGTATGCAGATTCGATGGGGTTTGGGTGGCATGGACAGTGGACCCTGAACTAGTAGTATTTCTCATCAAAGGTTGATAATGGATATATGGCGTATCTGTTTTCAACGAGATGATGTCAATTGTTCTATCGTAGTTTGAATCAATACAACAAGAATGGACAGTGCCATCCGATAGGGCCGACCAGACCTAGATATTTACTCTGAATATGATAGATAGCCATTGCAAATAGAATCTGCCACCCTCTACATTGTACAGTGTAATGCCAAAACGACTACACATCAAACTCTGTTGCCACCAAATAGCAAATTACATTGAACATACTATCTCCACAACTAGATGCAATAGTTGTCTTTATCTGCAAGCCATGGTAGTGTATAGGATGCATAATTTGTTTCCATTGCGATTTAAGGTCTTTGCAAATGAGGGACAAGTAAATATGAGGTCCTATAAGATTGCACATGGATAATATTCTATAGAGTAGTGGTTCATAATGACCACTTATAAGATTGGCATCATGGAACAAGATGCAATATGGATCGCTAGATGTAGTTTTTTTGAATAGTAGATATCTTGTTTTTCTTGTCAATGACCATATTCCAATTGATATATACATACACTTGGACAACCACTGTATACAAAATGTATCTCCCCAAACTCCCCTCTCATGTGCAGGCATAATTGCAGATGCAGACAACCGCATATTTGAAAAATACGTAGTGACATCATGTATTCCATGCAACTAGCAAAGAAAATCAGATGCCAATTCATATTGATACGAATCCAATGCCTCAGCGTCACCATTTTTTAAACAACCCAAGAAATAATCTATCAATCCATTGCACAGGTCGGTCGAGGAATAATGGAAATGCAATAGAACTTGAAATGCATCGAAAAGGCAATCTCCTATAGTATACGAGAATGCATCCAATCTAAAAAGCCCATTGTTATGCAACACCTGGTCAATGTTGTCATGTACAATGGAGTCTGTATCTATTTCATAGGACTCAACATCTATTGCTTGTTTCATCTCTTATGCTCTGATTTTCAAGATGTTTCTTAGCTATATTCAGTCTATATGCAAACAGAGAAAAAAAAAAGAAAAAAAAAATTATAAGTGCAGAATTGCATACCAATTCCGCTATGTATCCGTCAACCTTCTTTCTGTCAAATTCAATCCCACTATTCGCTACAACATTTTAAAAACAAACAAACATACAGTGAACAGTGAACCAAATAGAAAAGACAACACAAATGAAAGAACACTTTAAATTTGCTCAGCACAAAGACCAAGTATTCAAGGCATATCATTTTTTAACCTATTCCACGTGTGCATCCTATAATATTTTTAGTGGAAGAAGATGCTTTGAAAGACACAAAGGACAACACAAAACCAATAGGTGGACGCAGTTTTTGATTCAGAGAATAGAAGCATGCCCTGTCATAAGGCCCTGGCAGATGCTTGCCCCCTGTGACAACTTCGAATTCATTTTATAAACCCATTTGCATTGTTATTTTTGAAACAACTATGGCACGATATCTAGGACGTGGAATTTGGCATATGTGATTGGAAGGGAACATCCTGGAAAAAATTCACCAAATGCATGCTCTACCATGCCAAGAGAGAGAGGGAAACCTAGGCGAGGACCCTCCTAGTACTGTCATGCTGCAAGGTAGCGATGCTTGCACAATTTGGAGAGGGATTTATCCATAGCTTAGACTCATCTAACCACGCGGCTGCATACGCCTTCAATGGCCTTCGTGGAGGAGGAATTCCCAGAGGAACCAATTTAGGTTCCACCAGAGTCCCTCCTCTACATGGTCCTGGATGTCCATGACAACCCCAACACCAACATTGTAGCTATAGATCTAACGAAGGACATCGAAGGCGCCACCTGCATTGTCCAGGAGAAACTCACCACAACGGATTGTTCGACTGAGCCCCCACCGCTGAACCCAAATGCAGATTGCGACCAAAATCCACCCACTCTCTTCAACCCAAAGTAGTTGGAGCTTAATTTTGAAATGAGGGGCTACATGATGGAGCAGATCCACTGGCACACCCTCATCAGCAACCACATCGACATGTTGTTCGACGCCTTCTCGAACGCGTTAGTCAAGCAGAGGTTCCCGACCTGCACACATCCCTTTGCACTCAACCCCACCTACGATACCCCTCATAGTGTCTCTCTAGATGGCAGGTTCCACTGTTCTCATAACCCTTCTAATGTTTAATTACACACAGTCCTCTGTGCCTCGCTTGCATGGAAATGGAGTTTTCTTCTTGTCTACTTGTTCTGGTTCTCTGTCCAGTTTTTTGCCTAGTTTGAATTTGCAGCTTTTTTTAGTATGTCTAGACAGACCTATCAGCACTACCAACTGCCACTTTATTTGGTTTCCAAATAAATGGCGGAGCAAGTGGCAGTTGTTATTTTTGGCCAAAAGAAAAATTGGCTGCCACCTATTTTAGTTTCTACTAGTTTGGTGGAACATGTGGCATGTAGGTGACATATATCAGTTTTGTATAATGACAACACATTAATAAGAAAATACCCCCTTTTTATTTACCAAAAACAAAATACCTTCAACATATTAAACTAACTTTAATGATAATAATGTTTAATATTATATTTCAAATAACGATAATATCTTGCATATATATTAATTCACGAAAACAATGTAAATCACATTTGATTAATTTTAGAAATCAGTTTGTTTAATTAATTTTCCTTTTAAATTGCTCCTCCTAATCGATTATATCTATGTCAAAACCTTAATCCAGGAATAAGACTCACATCACAAACAAAAGAATAAATATGATTTTGTAGATGAACAATGTGATTAGTCAATGCATAGTGGAATATTATTGTGTTTATAATCCAATTCACAAATTGAATGAAATGTATTCATAAGTAAATAATTAGTGATAAGATAAAAATGAAGTATCATATGATGATTATATATTAATCATTATTTATATTGCGTGCTATGAAAACATGATTTTGTGTTAACTATTGATAAATACATAAGATATCTATATTATTAGTCTTTGCCGAAGGCGTAGAGGGACTATAGCGATTGAGAATTCATTGACTTTATATTAGTTTGTCATTTGACTACAAATTTTTGCATAATTTCTATTGTTCGAACTATAGAACTAAAAACATTATTTTTTATATAATAAAAAAAACCTTATATGTCATGATCTCATTGGATAATAGATTTGAGGTCGTATTGCCAGCTTCGCTATTCCCAAGGATTTATATGTTGGCATATCCAAAGTTTTTATCATCTACATTCTTTTTGAATTTGTACTATTCATACTGAAATGTTTAGATATCCAAAGTTTATAGCTTTCGATAATTTGTTGACTTTATATTAGTTTTTCGTTTGACTACAAATTTTTTCATAATCTCTATTGCTTGAACTACAGAACTAAAAACATAATTTTTTTATATATAATAAAAAAACCCTTATATGTCATGATCTCATTGGATAATAGATTTGAGGTCTTATTTCTAGCTTCACTATTTCCAATGCTTTGTATGTTGGCATATCCAAAGTTTTTATAATCTACCGTCTTTTTGAATTTGTACTATTCATATTAAAATGTTTAGATATCCAAAGTTTTGAGCATGGATAGTCAGTTTTCATATTACTTTGTCCTCTGAGTAAAAAAAATTCGCATAGTCTCCATTGTTCGAACTATTGTTATTATTATTATTTATTTTTCTTTATTGTTGCATACTTGGAGAGGCATTTTCATTATCGTGTACATAAACATGCTTGCCACACTGCATTTTTTATTAAATGTTTGCACAAGTCGACGCCCTTCGACAGTTCTGACAACCTTAATTGTTTACCTAACATGCCTCACATCCTTAAATGTTTACTCAACATGTGTGTTGCAATACAGTTTCCTCCGATTTTTGGATACAATGTTGTCTGTAGTGAATTTGGGAAATATTGTTCTTCACTGGCATTACTGGTTGACTGGTTGATGCTTATCGTTGGTACGTTCGATGCTTCTTGTTGTTGTTTGATTCAACTTTGCAAATTTTAGGTCTTGTAGATACAGTTGGACCCCTTGGTGCTTGTTCACTACTTTGTTGTTTGTTGTTTGCTCTTGTTTGCTTCAACTTTGCAAGGTTGGGGTCTTGCATCCACAGTTGGACATGTTGTTGCAGTTTGCAGGGTTTAGAGCTGCGCTTATATCGTTCCTCATTCACGAGTAATTTTATGTGCCATGGTTTCATTGCTATTCCTTGTTTTTTGTTTGCTATTTGCAGCTTGCAAGCAATAATTTTCTATACTAGGAATCCCTGGCTGAAAATCCTGTTGTAGAACATCTTTCTATGTGACTGCTACGACCAGAATCTTGTCCTGTTGTAGAACATATTTCTATGTGACTGCTACGTCAATGTTCTATACAGAACCCACCTCTGTCACATCCATAGTGACATATAAAAAAGAAAATTCCTCATTTTTCCTGCTCCTGAAAACCATACGTTTGGTGCATTCTTCCCAATGTTCTCCTCATATTTTTTGTTCATGGAAACCATACGTTTGGTGCATTTTTCCTAGTTTGTTCCCTTCCAAACTTATTGTTCCTCTTTGAATGTCAATGTTGGACACATAACCCACATCTGTTGCAGCTACAGTGAAATATAAAAAATAAAATTGAATGTTCTCCTCATATTTTATGTTCCTGGAAACCATGCATTTGGTGAATTTTTTCCATCAATCTCATGCACTCGGGCTTCCATTCCCTCCTAGAATGATCATTAATTTATTACAACCATCTAGCAATGACCCTTCTCCTCCATCCATTCATTTCCATGCTCATACCAAGAGCACACGAATTAGCAAGAATGTGTCACCAAAAATGAAAGAGTGAGAAGGGTGTAAGAGTGAATGGAGAAGAACAAGTGAAGCCCTAAAACAACCCACACAGGATGTTTATATAATTACATGAAAACAAGAACCACATGGCCTTCCGCCCAAGAAGCTCTTGTAACCACTTTCCCATTTAAAACCAATATGGGTAAATAAAATATAATAAATAGACTTAACCCCTTTAGCCCCCTCTCTTGTGGAATCATAGCCCCCTATCTCTTGTCCTTGTCTGTCTTACAACCAACAATGAATTTTTTATTAATTTATATAAAAGTATTACATCTTCTAAGAACTCTGGGCCCTTTTCAACTTTACTGGCTCACCATCCTAATGTCACATTTATATAATACAATATAGTTCATAGGGATTAAAAATTAGGATGTTACATCCCCCTCCCCTTATTTTGTCACTGTCCTCAGTGCATAACACCATACCAATGTTCTTAATATCACAAAGCTAGGATCTTTGGCCTTAATCCACACAGGAAATCCATCCAATTTCTTATATACATAGGCACTCTGGCCTAACATAAAACATGCATACATAGGCATTCTGACACAAAACATGTATAAGGATATTCATAATTTACATTTCTAGCAGCAATTTCAACCAGAAAGCTCTCCTTCCTTATCAACCTACAAAACCCAAAGAAATGAACCCCTTTCTCTGCCATGCAGTCCCTCAGGTTTTTCCACTTCTCTCCAGCACTCTAGTGCACTTGACCAAGAAGTTTCAGAGTTGCGGCTCCAATAACTCCAACTGCAACAAGTCCATTAGACTTTCTTCATTTTTTCCTTCATCATTGAGCTTGATTTCCTTCTAGTTCTATTTTTTCCGAGATTCCATCATCCATAGACAACATCTCATCTGTATTATACACATACAATCATCATGAGATATCATTATAACAATTTTCAATCATAAATGTCAAATCTGTTTTATAAAAGAAAACAAAATTTTCCAAGCATGAGCTTCCTTCTCATAATGTGTTTGGCTCTTGGAGTTGCAAGCATCGATGTTTATTATGGATTACAAAAATTCCATACCAAATACCATTATTCCTACAATTTTCTCAACCTTCAATCAACCAAACCAATTGTTAGCATATCATAACAATTTTTAATTTCTCAAATATGTTTATATACAAGAAATAAAATCCCCAAGCATGAGGATTTTGCTCATAATGTTTGGCTCTTGTAGAAACAAGAATTGGTATTATGTATGGTATTAGATACTTTCCGCATCCAAGACCATTCTCCCTACAATTTCTTCAACCTTTCATTCAGCCATCCAAACTGTTAGCATAACATAACAATTTGTAACTATTAATTTTTGAAATCTATTTTATACAGAAAAATAAAATTTCCTGGCATGAATTTTCTGCTCATAATGTTTGGTTCTTGTAGCACTAGGCATTGGTATTATTTATGGGTTTACATCCCTGGCATATTCAAGACCATTCTTGCTGCAATTTTCTCAATTTATACCCAACCAAACAAATTGTCAGTAATTTTAAAATTCTAATTCTCAAACTGTTTTATATAGGAAAAAATAAATTTCCAGGCACAAATTTTTTGCTCATAATGTTTGGCTCTGCAGTTGTAGATATCAATCTTCCTTATGGTCTTACATCCCTGTCATATCCAAGACCATTCTACCTGCAATTTCCTCAATTTACACTCAGCCAAACAAAATGTCAGTATCTTATGTACAAGATATATGACAACAATTCAAAAAAAATCACAAAGTGATCTCAGAATTGTTTACAACTAAAATTCAATCACTTCCATTAATCCAACTATTAATTGGAATGAACCCATAATTCTATACACATGTATTATCAGCCAATATTTTCTTTCTTCTATCCATCAATATTTTTATCACTCTGTTCCCTTGATAAAGCTTTTCCATAATTTATCATTATGTAACTACTTTAACCTGCAACTTTTCTCATTGCAATATCAAACAACACCTGAAGTGTTTTCAACTTCATGAGTTAGCAATACTCACATCATTTCATATTACTAGCACAATCATTTCTATGTTATAATAATACCACATAACTATGTATTGCATTCACCAAGGTGAGTTGGAAGGTCTGTTCAACGCCTCAACACATCATCCACAAACTTCCCACTGCATGCCTAACTATTTGGATACCTTCATTTTTCAACCCAAACACAACACAAATAATATAATTATTAAGTTATCTTCAGTGTCGACAAAGAGATTGTAGTCCAAACATCAGTTATATAGTAGATACCATTGAGCACTCACATAGCGCTATAGCCCTTCCATATCCAACCATCTCATAGTCTCACACATGACTAACTCTATGGATATTTATTGGTATATCAAGAGTATGTCCCTTGACTTGACCTGGTTATGATCTCATAATCAATCATAACAAAATATGCAACTAAATTTTATCTGAATGCATTATATTATCAACAACATTTATATACTCTAGGCCTTTGGCCATTACATATCAATTTAAATATTGAAAAATTAACTGAGGGAATTCTTACATCAATTCCCTTCAACATTTATGTATCAAAAGAAACTAAATGCATACCTGTATGGTTTTTATCAACCTACTTGATGTTATCTGATCAGGTGCGATTTGTAAAATCTCACAAGCTTTCTCTTCCATCCTTTTGATTACCACCCTCCTGGGTCTTCACATAGATGGAAGTCATAAGTAAAAACATCAACATCCGCATCTTTAACCATGCTATATCATTTTTTTAACACATTATCCATAAACCATAATGAGTCATACTCAATTGCTATAACATCATTATTTCATGTATATAACAACAAACTATTATAAGTCCTCAAGCATGCCATATGCATATCCAAGCATGTACATATGCACAATGCACATCTATATGCACCAAGAATTCACTATCAACATGCATACTAATGCATATGCATTCTAACTTCATGGTATGTGTCATGCAATCTAGTGCATTTATGTTTCAATTCACTTATTTGTTATTTATTTATTTTGTAGTTGGTTTTCCTTGAATTTCTTCATGTCCTTGTTGCCCTGTGTGCTCCCATTCTGCTCATTTGCACTATGGTTCAATCATATGAACGCTTTCCAACCAAGTTCCACTTGGCCATTCTGAAATCCAACCAATGTGTTCTATTTACAACAACCTCTCTTAGGAAGTCATATCCAAAATTTACCTTTATGAAACATGTCAAAACCTTGGAATAAAGTAGCTCAGAACATTCCATCACTCTACTATCACAACATCCTTGAATCAACTTACCCATAATCATTCCATGTCCCTATTATTACTTCTAGTTGTTCATTAGATTTCTTCATTTAACAATTCAATGTGAAGCCATAGTTTTCCACTCAACACTATTCCCAATGGAGGTCTATTTTCATTCAATGGCACTTTTCAAGTGAAAGAACTTTCATTAATCTATCCCTAATTTTGCATTGTATCTTGCTTCCACTGCAAACTCTAATATAAAAAGTGGATTTATTGCTCTGAGTACTTTTATACAAAGTAGCTAGGTCATATCTAACAAATCCTTCCCATACACTCTTGTGCTTGACACATAGATATTATTCACACACCAACTCTTAAGTTCCTTGTTCTCTTTCACATCAAGCTTTGCAGCTATCTACACCTCTCTTCCTTCAATGTTATGGAGTCTTACTTTTCCTTTCTATGTCCATTAATGGCAATATTCACCTGTTGTATTTAGGTCCTATGTGAGGATTCTTGTGGTTGCGTCTTGCAATTCATTCATATTTTGTAGTTGGTTGACTAATACTTTTGTTCCACTCTTCTTGAGTTCTTTATCCACTTGTCATTACTTTCCCTATAGCTCTTTATTGCCTTAGCCAACTCCTACAATATTTGTCATGCTTCCATGACTCCAATATCTTATCCTAGTCTTGAATTGATCTTATTATACCTCTAATTCTGCCAAATATCCAAGCAACTATTTTTGTTTGAATTGTGCATATCATAAAAAATTGTCAATTAATGCCATAGGTCCTTTTTTCTGCTCAATTTATGAATATTTATATCACAATTCTCCAAATTATAACAGTTCCAGGTAATTCTCCTCGGAATCATCTTTCCAAAAAATGTATTATTGCTCCAATCCAATTTCTGAGCTGAAAGTTATGGCTTCTTGAAAAAACCACATTCACCCCATTTGTGCATTTTCTCCATTGGTGAAATTTTATTAAAATTCCAACTTCAGTCAACTACAGAAGAAAATATGTCAAGAACTAGAGAAGCTTTATATGAGGCGTAGATAATAAAAAATACAAAGAATGCATAATGACTTTCATATTTTCATTCTGATGCTCTAGTCAAAAACTGCAACAATCTAGAAATGATCATTTTTCCCTTTTTCAACTCTTTTTCCAGAATTTTTAGCAAAATTGGTTATCTCTCAATTTGTGCACTTCTGGAAAATTTTCAATAAACCAAAGTTGTTCTTATTGATGAGTGTATAAAATTTTGAGTATACAAATTTTTCAATTTTGTGATATGGGTAACGTTTCCTCCGAAAATCTAAAAAATCCCAAAAAAGTGGCCCGGAATAGTGGATTTTGGCCTATTTCAACATCCCCATTCCAATCCCCTCAAGATTTATTCAGTTCCTTCATGGATTAAATCCATGTCTACTTTCTAGAAACTCCCAATGAATTTCATCTTAATATGGACCTCTGCCAATGATCTGGACCCAGATCTTTAAAAACCACTATTTCAAAAATTTCTGACAAATCCAAGAAGAAATGAGCAATGACCCTCTCTAGCACTTTTGTAGAGCTCATATCTGTAGAAAAAACCCGTAAGTTTCATCCAAATCTGACTTAATATGCTATAGTTATGACCAAAATATGAAAATGGATCTAGACGAGTAGTTTTGCCTACGGGGCAATCTACACCATTGATCTTAAAATCTGGAGAGATTTGGATTGTCTATCTGAGGTGCCTATTCAGAGTGTTGAAGAAGTGGGCTCAAATGGGACTCTGAAAAGAGGGTATCGAAGAATATTCCCTTTCGATACTGTTGGAACTTATCACTCAAAGTTTAGAAGATTAGGGAAGTTTTGTCGCTCCAACAAGAGGGTATTGAAGAATATTCCCTTTCGATACCATCGAAACTTATCACTCGGAGTTCAGAAGATTAGGGAAGTTTCATTGCTCCGACAAGAGGGTATCAAAGAATATTCACTTTCGATACCGTCGGAACTTATCACTTGGAGTTCAAAAGATTAGCGAAGTTTATCGCTCTGACAAGAGGGTATCGAAGAATATTCCCTTTCGATACTGTCAGAACTTATCACTCAGAGTTCATAATATTAGGGAAGTTTCATTGCTCTGAAAAGAGGGTATTGAAGAATATTCCCTTCTCAATACCGTCGGAAATCTTCTGAACAAGATCTTCCAAAAGAATTTTTTCAAAAGAACATCTCCATGAGATATGACGACTGAGAATGATCCCGACTGATTTGATGGCTCTCGTTCTTTCGGGCTTCTACTGTCGGTCTTCTCTTCTTCGGACTTCCAACTTTTGTCTGAATTAAGACCTTCTGAATCCATCCTTATGAGAGATCTATGGTTGAGAATGGGTTTGACTGATCTAAGGGCTCTTGTTGTTTCGATCTCCTATCATTGGACTCCTCCCTTCGGACTCAACCTCACGCCCGACTTCAAATTCCTTCCGACACTTCCTTCCAGAAGGCTTGTCGGGAACGCCTTTCTTGGAAACTCTATGATTTAATCTTGACTGTGGATCCTCACGGTTGAATTAATCTAGGCTGTCGATCTACGAAACTACACAGTTTCCATGAAACACGTAGGAATTTAGCTTCCAGGGTCGAATTCAACTATAAAATTGTAGATCAATGCCATAAATCACTTCTTCGACTACTCTGAACACTGAAACTAGAAATCTACTCATAATTTGGGGGTTTCACTTTTGTTCTTCTCTGTTTCACCCCCAAATTTGTAACACACAAATTTTTAACAACAAATTTGAAAATTTTGAGAAAAGTTCCAGCCCATACCAGTCTGGTGTTGAACTAGAAGATTTGATACCAATCTATAACGTACCCAACCACCCATAGGCTGACCACGCTACTTCAAAAACTCACTTCAAAACTGATTTCGAATTCTGATTAATTCAAAATTAAGCATGAAATACTCACATCCATTAATCAATATCCATGCTACAACATAAAATAAATAAACAATGTGCCATACACAACAAATAACCAACAAGCATGCACACATAAATACATCACAAAGATAATTAAATACATAGTGGAATATACATTATACATAAAACACAGAGAGCACTTATCTTTGCAAGTAAACATTCACCAATTGGATGCAGACCAAGGACGTTCCTCCCAACCATAGACATTGTTGTTCATTTACTCTCAACAACAGGTCACCCTTGAGCCAGGGCTGTGAATCCACAAGGACATGTCCTAGGCCAATTCTAAAACGCACAATAGTTGGATAACTAGCTCTCGGGGTTCCCAACCACACAACAAATCCTAATTTTCATCGCTCTTTCCCCTCCAGCCTGCACAACCTAAAAAAATGAACACCTTTCTCTATCATGCAATCCCTCAGGTTGTTCCATTTCTCCCCAGGGCTCCAGTGATATTGGTCAAGAAGTATCCCTGCTGGAAACTCCAAGGATTCTCAGTTGTGGATAGTTCTTTCTGAACTTCCATCAATCTCATGCACTCAAGCATCCATTCCCTCCTAAACTGATTAGTAATTTATTACATCCATCTAGAAATGACTCTCCTCTTCCAACCATTTGTTTCCATGCTCAAACCAAGAGCACACATATTGGAAAGAATGAGACACCAAAAATGAAAGAGTGAGAAATATGTAAGAGTGAATGGAGAAGAATAAGTGAACCCCCAAAATTGTCCACAAGGGATGTTTATATAATTACATGAAAACAAGAACCACATGGCATTCCTCCCAAGAAGCTCATGTAACCACTTTTCCCAATTAAAACCAATATGGGTAAATAAAATATAATAAAAATACTTAGCCCCTTCAGCCCCCACTCTCGTGGAATCATATCCCCCTATCTCTTGTCCTTGTCCGTCTTGCAACCGACAATTAATGTATACAAAAGTATTACATTTCCTAGGCACTCCGACCCCTTTTCAACTTTACCAGCTCACCAGCCTAATGTCACATTTACATAATATATTATAGTTCATAGGGATTAAAAATCAAGGTGTTACATAAAACCAAGCATCCAAATAAATAACATCCTCACAACAACAAGCAAAAAAGGGTCCCAAACCTTCTCAACCATCTTCTACTCCCAATGGTGACAAAGAACCAAAATAAAAAAGTAAGAAGACTAACAAACATTGAAATTTTTTGTGGGTGAGATGGTCATTTAGGGTCTAAATGTTTTAAAAATATGGAAGCCTTTGAAGCAGTGATGAAAAATCACAACATCAATCTTTATTCTTTTAATTATAATTCTTCTTCTCATGGACATGCACTTTTTGCTTATGGTTTCTCCTTCAATGCAACATGTACTTCTTTTTCTAATGAGTGGCTTATTGATTCTAGAGAATGTTATCATATGGATAAGGATAAAGCTATTTTTTCTTCTCTTAATGAATGTAACACTAAA